>WAEK01000001.1:1872500-2222500 GCA_011634665.1 Mortierella sp. BCC40632
ATGGACGTTCGACAAGAAGGAGCAACTGATAAGCGGGATGTGGGTGAAATTGACGTGATTATGAACCGATTCCAACCCAACATTGACATGTTGGTCGAGCTCAAGGATAGAATGGAGTCAAGACTTAAGGCCGAGCGAGCTGCCTCACTAGATGATGAACCAGCATTAGTCTCAAGTGAACAAGAGCTGCATCAGACCACGCAGTCGATTAAAGCCAGCTGGGCATCACTCAAGCAGATGCTAGATAAGGCCAAAGGTGAATTGGCTGGCGCAAGAGTCCGAGGCGAACTGATGACCCATATGGACAATGTCCTAGTCGATATTGACGACATTTGTGCCAGCATCGATGCCTACAACCTCGAGCGGAGTGCCATGACCTCGGATGAGGAGGGGTTCCTCCCTAGCCGATCGACCTCGAGCCAAGGAGATGCTCAGGCCAAGCAACGCAGCCTTGATACGCTTGCTCAGGTCGATTCTCGGATTGAGCTTCTTATCCCCCGTATCGACTTTTTGGACAACAGAGTAGGGAGCCTGCCCATCGACGAGTCTTCTCCAGGAAGCGATGCACTCCAAAATAGATATCAGCAGGTGCTCCTACGCTGGGATGACCTTAAATTCCGTCGAGAGCGAGTCAGCGAGGAGCTCAAGGAGGACAAGTGGCTTGAGGTCTTTGACCAAGTAGCAGAACAGGTCGAGTCAATGATGGAGTCGATGGAGCGCGCTGTCATTCATTGTCAGGGGCTGTTGGATCAAATCAGAGCCATGGTCCGCCAAAAGATTGTTCCCGATGCACCCATTGACCGCGAGCACTTGTACAGCATTTTCAAGTCCTTTGAGGCAAAGCACAAGTACTACGCTCCTGCTGTGAACAAGATGTTGGATATGCTCGAAGGAGGAATCGAGAGTCGCACCACCCGCAACATGGATGTCATTTCCAGGCATCAGGCAATGAACCTTAAATGGGATCAACTCGAGGATGCGCTCGAACGTGTGGACATGGAGCTGGACAATGTTGAGGGCATGTTGGACTTTCTCGATGATTCGAGGACACCTTACTTGCCAAAGCTTCCTCTCAAGGAACAGCCCAAGAAAGCTCCCGTTACCGCCAAGCGTCCCCAAAGCCAGAACAGCTGGAAATCCCCTGCTCAGCAGCGTCAGCAGCAACAACAGCAGCAACAGCAGCAGGCTAACCAGATGCAGCGTGGCCGAAGACCCGCTTCTGCGGCAGCAAATCCCATGCAGATGCAGCAGGACCCTCGATCGTATATGACTAGTCCCAACCTCAACGGCAGGCCTTGGTCTCCTGCAAACTCCAGCAGCGGTCTATCGCAGTCGGGTTTGCTTACCGCAGCTGCCCTCAACAGCTATCGTTCATTGAGCCCCAGTCCTACTAGATCACCCAATGGTTACGGCCGCTCAAGGCCATGGTAAGCTACTCTAGTTTTTTCGTGATCCCCCTTTGCAGTGTTTTCAACATCTTTTCGTTTTACGCTGACACTATTTTTAATTTGATCCGCCTGCTTCAATAGGTGCCCATCCGTATCTCTTTCCTCTCCCGGTATTCCCGGCATCCCTTGCGAGCCAACTCTGGTATCAGCCTATCTCCAACGCCCAGCCTCAAGTGCTGAACAACGACCCCCAGGCCCTCCTACCCCTGTCGCAAGAGCTGGCTCTGCGATGGCAGGCAGTGCCCGGAACACGGCAGCACCCACTTCTCAGTACAAGCCCAAGTTCTCACCTGTCGGTAGCAATAGCAAACTTTCGAGTGGTATTCACTCAAATGCTCCCACGCCTTCTGCTCCTGGTGCACGTAAGACTCAGTTGCCGTTGCCTTCGTCCCGGTCGACTGCGGCCTCCCCTGCAGCGCAACGGGCTGCCGCTAGTCCATCACCACAGTTGCAGCGTCCTGGATCTAGGACCTATGGTGCTAGGGAGGCTGCCTCTCCAGTGCCCAACAACTATGGAGCCTTCTCTCCTTCTTCCTCCCGTCTGCCAACCTCGGCCGCGGCCTCTAATGCGAGAAATAGACAGTCAACCACTAATGGTGGAGGACATTTTGGATACGGTGTCCATGAAGGAAGGTCCTCCCCAGCATCTTTGCATCTTAATAATGGTCGTCAGAACTACCATGGTCCTTATGAAGACCGTGCCCCCAGTAACTATGGATCGCGTCCTAGTTCTGCGGCGGGCTCTGTTACGAGCATGGGACGAGATTCGTATGCTTATGCTTCCTATGATGAGCCAACGAGCCCTTCCACGTCATCAGCCTCATCAATCACATCTGCTTCCTTCCGACAGCAGTCTTCGACCTCCAGGTACCAGTTTCCAGCACCCAAGTCGAGCCAGCGGTCCCATGATCTGCCCGAGATGATGGATCGACTCCGAATGGAAGAGGTACGACCCCTGTATGTGGCTGAGCGTGGGGATGAATTGGACGGGGAGTTTGCCAAGGTGGTGAATGCGAGTCCCATCCAAATTCAGATCCGAAGACTGGGTGCGGGCAAGTATTACTTTGGCGGGCGGATCGACGAACACCATGGGAGTTTGATTGGAGGCAAGCTCGCGCTTTGTCGGTTGATGGAGTATAGCCGCAACGGCGCTGGTGGGGACGAAGACTCTGGTGTGTCGAGTGGAGGCACAGATGATGGTCACCACTCCACTGGTGGCCGGCCCAAGTCGCGTGCAGCAGGAGCTGCGGAGCAAAAGTCGACCAAGAAGCGTCGAGTGATGGTTCGCGTTGGTGGGGGGTGGCAGGATCTGGACATCTTCATGTTGGACCACAGCACCCTTGCCACGGACCTTCGCCTGTAAATGATTCACACACACACACACACACACTCACTCACTCACTCACTCACTCACTCACTCATTCTCTCTCTCTCTCTCTCTCTTTCACTTTTTTTTCCTTTTCTCGCACCCACTTACACTATACATACACTCCATCACACTGTCCAGACGTTGCATTCTTACTATTGATACCCCCTCTTCACCCCACTCATGCCTCTTTTTCTCTTACAAGAAGAAAAAAAAAAGATAAAAACGAAAGAAAAAAAAAGCAGAATAAAAAAAAAAAAGACCCGACTTGAGTTATCCCGACTTGTATCTCCCTGGCTTGTAATTCGCCCAAAATCTTTAGACAGACGGACGGACCTCTTGGTTCTACTCTCTCCCTCTCTCCCCCTCTCGTCTTATACGTTCCTTTCATTCCCAAAAAGAATGCAACATGTCTGCATCAACATCTCCACCCTCTCCCCTCTACCTCGGACTCGATCTCTCCACACAGCAACTCAAGGTCGTCGCACTCACAAGGTCAGCTAGGAGCGATGATGGATCTAGTCCACCTTTTCAGGTTCATTCATCATTTGCAATCGCGTTTGATGCAGAGTTACCGCGCTACCAAACACGGGGTGGTGTGCACGTCCTTGATAGCTCAAAGACTTCAGGGCCAGGAGAGGCATCTGAATCTGAGAAGGGGACAGTCAATGACAAGGACCAAGGGGTTGTGACAGCACCCGTGTTCATGTGGATCGAGGCCCTGGAACGCGTCCTGGACAAGATGCGCGAAGCAAAGTTCCCATTCGACCAAGTCGAAAGTATCTCAGGGGCAGCTCAGGTCCGTCTTGTTCTCCTGTTTGTTCGCTCGCTCCTTCACATGCGCATGCATTAGTTTATGCCCCCTTTCAATCAACGAAAGAAAAGAAAGAAAAATAGATAGAAAGGAAGAAAGAGAGAAAGAACAACCACATTCATTCTTGTTCTTTTTTCTGTTCTCTGACTCTATTCAGCAACATGGAAGCGTCTACTGGTCCAACTATGCAAATGATGCATTCCAAGAGATGGCCCTGCAGGAGCACCTTCCATCTCTGGAGACCTCGTTAGTAGAGATCATGCAAAATGCCTTTTCGACTCGGGACTCTCCAATTTGGCAGGATACGAGCACGACAGAACAATGTCGCGAGATAGAAGAGTACTTGGGTAGTCAAGTGCTTTCCAAGGAGAGTAATGACCCTGTAGCCTCCTCCTCCTCCTCTGCCCGTGCCCGCGGTCAGCAATGCCTTGCAGAGAAGACAGGTTCGCGTGCCTATGAACGCTATACAGCGAGTCAAATCCTCAAGGTATTTTATTTTGTGTTATTAGTGTTATCTTCTCCTTTCCCTAAAGAAATCTCATGACTTGACTCGCTAACCTCCTTCTACCACAAAATGGGCTAGATTGTCCAAAAAAGACCCGAGGTCTATGCATCCACGACCCGAATCTCACTTGTGAGCTCGTTTCTAGCCTCTCTGTTGATGGGCAAATTTGCCTCGATCGACATTGCGGATGGATCAGGAATGAATCTACTTGACCTGAACACAAAACAATGGGATCCACTCTTGACCACATTTATCAGTCAAGGAGGAACATTGGGTCTTGATCAAAGAAAAGGTCCTGTCAAAGATACACTTCGAGAAAAGCTAGGTGATGTCGACTCGATTGGAAAGAGTATTCAAGGGACCTTGAGCCCTTGGTTCGTGAACCGATACGAGTTTCGCTCAGGTATTGTAGCAGAAATATTTATGAACACTACTCGATCAGACCTTTTCTACCGAGTTCATTTGCTAACCTTATACAATGGAAAACGATGGTCGTAGATGTCAACATTGTGTCTTTTACTGGAGACAACCCGGCGACGGTGATGGCTATCCAAGCAGAGCCAGAAGATGCCATTGTCAGCCTTGGTACCAGCGATACGCTGCTTCTCTATACAGACCATCATCATGGCTCATCTCACACATCAACGCAGTCAACAACTTTGGTAAACAACAGTCAAGACATCCACCGGCGATTCCTCTCCACAGGCTATCTCGCTCATCCAACAGACCCAAACGGGTACCTGATGCTCTACTGTGCCAAGAATGGATCTCTTGCCCGACAGACGGTTCGGGACCTTTATGCAGATCAAAGCTGGGAGTTGTTCAGTCAATATTTGAATGAGGCCATGCAGTCGAATGCTGACCTTGCCTCCGAGTCAAGAGATGACTCTAATATCGGATTCTATTACTTTGAACGTGAGATCTGGCCACCAGTTCAAGGCGTCTACCGATTCCAGGAAGGAAAACGCGTCAAAGAATTTGATCCGATCAGGAAGTACGCAAACCAAGATGACCAGATCAAACGAACCAACATCCTTGCCATCTGTGAATCTCAATTCCTTTCTATGCGGGTCTGTTCCAGTCAGAACAGCTCTTCTGACTCGAAGACACAGTCGTTGTTATCGCCTCCTGGAATTTCTCGGATCCTGGCAACCGGTGGAGCATCTTCAAACCCAATTCTTCTTCAATTACTTTCCAATGTCTTTGGAGTGCCAGTGGTCAGTATGGGGGATCAACAAAACTCGGGTGAATCCGCAGCTCTTGGGGCTGCACAAAAGGCCTTTCTCTATGGACGACACTCTGCGTCTTCTTCTTCACAGTCATCGTCTCTAGTGAATACGGAGTTGAGTCCAGAGCATGGTGGTAGCATGACAGGAAGTATCTCCCAGTCCAAGCCGACCCAACAGATTATTTATCCAGACCTCCAACAGACAAAGAGATATGTTGCTAAAATCGCCGAGTTTTCTAGACTTCAAGCAAATCTTTTCCAAGTTGACGCGTAGTTGTGATTGAGACAGTGAAGACAATAACGACGAATTCAACAGCAACAAAGTGATAGCAGCGGTTTTCTATGATTCGTTCTTGCATTCATTTCCACTGTATTAAATGGGGGGTTTGCATCACCTCTTCTTTCTTCTTCCTTACTCTCTTTTTCTCTTGGGGAAAAAGGGCAAAGTTTATCTAAAACAATCCACGCTTCTGGACCTTAGTTCCATCCTGGGGTCCCGCGTTCAATCCAACCTCGAGCTCCTTTTGAATCTCAGCATGGCGTCGCTTGAGCTCCTCAACCTCATCCAACCTTGCCTGCAAAGAGGCCATCTCCTTCTCGAGTGACTGACGCTCCTCGGCAGTGCCAATAGTCGAGTACTCCCAGTGGCCGTGGTCGCCCGTAAGCTTGAGAAGATGGTGATGGTACTTGAACAAAGCAGGACGATGCGAGATCGTGACCAAAGTGATGCCAATATCCTTGGCATGGTTGTACATCAATCCCTCAACATCCGAGCTCACTGCTGATGTGCACTCGTCCAAGATGGCGAACCTTGGCTTGTGGTAGAACAAACGAGCCAAGTTCATCTAAAGAGAGAAAGCAAGAGATAAACGACCAAAGAGGTGGGAAAGTTAGAACATGCTGAAAACATTCTTGAAAGTAGAGAGGGGGGGGGTAGAGTGCCACTTACTCTCTGCTTTTCGCCTCCAGAAAAGACATCCTTCCACTCCTTGATCGTATCCCATCCACCCTCACGGTCAGGGATGTATGCCAAATGAACATGCTTCAAGATCGACATCAACTCCTCATCCGTACGTCCAGCCTTGATCATATCCGCACGCGAATGAGGATAAATGACCTGGTCTCTCAAGGAACCGATAGAAAGGTATGCTCTCTGAGGGATATAAAAGATATCCTTGGGGTTGGGACGAGCTACTTGACCTCGGAAGACGGGCCAGAGACCAGCGACGACACGAGCAAAGCCTGTCTTGCCCACACCATTGGGTCCAGTCACAAGCATGTGATCGCCTGGGCAGATATCAACCGACAAGTCCTTGACAAGTTCTTCACCACCGTTCGGGTTACCGGGAGAAGGCGTCACAATGGGAACTCCCACAAACTTGATGCCTTCATAACCATAATCGACCTTTCCACGGATATCGGTGAGCGTGTACATCTCATGTTCCTCACCCGACTGTGAGGAGGTCGAAGAAGCCGAGCCGGACTCTTCCTTGGATCGAGGTCCCTCATACTCACCAGCTTGAAGCTGGTGGAGAACAGAGAGAAGGTTGTAAACACGGAGGGTCGAACCGGCCAACTCGGACATTTCCTTGTACGAGTACATCATACGGCCACCAGCGTCCGCAAGAGACATCATAAGACTAAAAAAAAAAAAAAAAAAAGAGAGAGAGATAGGGAGACTGTCAGCTATTTTTTTCTCTTCCTTCTGTCGCCAATTATCCGTCTTTGTGCCAATGTCAATGCCAAACAACACTTCAGAACGCCTAACGTACCGCTTGCTGGTGATAAAGCCCTTAGTACGAGCTCCGACGGCCTTGTCACCACTCGAAATATCCTTGACAGAATCAACACCACCAAGGGCAGGGAAGAAGACTGGGAGCGCACAAAGCGTCAATCCAACGGCAGACCAACAGTACTTGATAATAAAGTCCTCAAACATATTGTAGGCAATGCGGATCTTGTAAATCGAGTTGATATGTCGGATCAAGCGCTTGTATGTCTTTGTCAAGATCGAATGCTCCAGTTCGGCACCATTGTAGAAGGCCACTTCTTCTGCGTTCGTGATCAGTCGTGTGTGTGCTGAGCGGAAATCACCCTATTCAAAAAAACAAAGAAAAAAAAAGATACAAGAAAAGGTTGCTTAGTAATATTGAAATGGACATAAGCGAAGCAACACTGACAAGCTTAAAAACAATAATTCGACTAAAAAGGATGACACTCACCTCAAGCTTGGCCTCAACGGCAGCCAGCTTGCCGAATGCAGGCGTCACCATACGGAGCAAGAACGCCGTAATGACGTACGAGACAAAGAGACCTCCCATTCCTGAGACACCGATCGAGCGCATCAGCTGGTAGTTGAAGATGATGGTGTCCAGAATAGGCTTGCCTAGGTTGGAGTAAAGTCCCGCAAGCGAGTCGCAGAACTTGGCAATGTCCGTGGTAATGTACTGGTCAACGCCTTCGATGCGGTCGTCCAAGTTCAAGGCCTTGTAGTACGTGTTCTGGTCGTTCAGGTACAAATCATGAACATAGCGCGTCAATCTGGTTCGGAAGGCGATCGAGAGCTTGGATTGCAGATAACGAATCTAGAGTGTGGGTAAGGCGAGGTCAGCCATGCTGTGTAGTAAAAAAAACGACTTTTTTTTTTTTTTTCCGAGCGAGCCAAGAAACTCCAAGACCGGAGCAGAGCAAATAGGGTCGGCTCGTCGCAGCCAAGTTGTTGTACAACGGGTAACGCGCATCCCACTCGACTAAACGTTGTTCCTTTTCGGCCTGGAGGATCAAGCGAGCAATAGAAAAATAAAATGGTGCTTTGCAATCATAAATCGTGTCTTCCCCTCCCTTTCCAAAAAAAAAAAAAAAAAAAAAAAAAGGCAGTCTCCCGTTCCGCCCTCTTCCCCAAAGTCCCCACAGGGCCACCACCCTGCTCAATGAAGCGGAGCGGAGAAAAAAAAAAGTCCCAGGAGAGTCTATACTTGCCATGCTGTTGGTGTAAGTGGCGGGCAGTGCGATCGCGAACCAGTATCCAAGACCCTTGATGAATCCCTTGCCATTGCCTGCAATCTATGTTGGTGCAAATAATATTCCTTTCGAGTTAGAAAAAAAATGATGCACAACAGTCCGTTTGTCTATGGACGAGCAAGTCTGAGAAGAGGAAAGTCTCGGATTTGAATTGAGCCACTCTTCCAGACTCGACTCTTTCTCAATTATGACAGAACGAGGATTAAGTCCACTGTAGACTCGGATAGGGGACACATTACCAGATCCTTGACGATGGCACCGTCCAATCGAGCCACTACGACACTGAGGTATGTTCTGAGGACCAAGAAGGTTGTATGCAGGACCAAGATAATTGTCTCCTTGCATCGAAGACGTGGGATCAAGATCTTGAAAATGGCTTCAATTTGTCGGAAGAACTCCTTGTTGACGCCCACTTTGACCGAAGTCTTTGTCGAGCTCGCAGACGAGGCAACTGTGGCCACCTTGGAAGGTGGGAAGAACTTGCGGTTCCGTTCGAACGTCTCTGGAGTCGTATGTTTGATCGGCTTTGTCTTTCGAGGAGCCTGGATCTTGGCCTCCAGGGCCTCATTCTTTGAAGACTTTTCGTTAGAAGAAGAGGCCGTCGTGGAAGCAGTAGCGGCGGCGGCCTTTTTGGCCTTGGTCTGCTTCGTGCTGAGATGGCGACCGATCAGGATAGCAATAAAGCTGACAAGTGCCGCTGCAGGAAGAGGTCGGAGGATACCCGACCGCTTCGAGTGAACCGAGTCGAGGACCGAGTTGATTTGCTTTGGCAAGTCTTTGGAATGAGCTGCCATGGTAATTGGATCACAAAGTCGATGAAAAGAAATGAATGTGTTTTGGATCCGCTCGGCGGAATGTCCACTGTCAGAGCCTGAGCAAAGGCGAGACGAGAAAAAAAGTCAAATAGGAGAGAGAGAAGGAGGAAGAGCGGAGAGATCTCACGCGAGGTCTGACAGGCGACCTCGGAGTAGAGATGAAAGAGAGGAGAGAGAGAGAGAGAGAGATGGCGGAGGAGGAGAGGAGGATGGTGAGAAGGAGTGGATGGATGGACGGATGGACGGATGGATTGGATGAATGGCGTGGATGGATGAAAGACAAAAGGAGCCACGGGAGAGCGGAGAGGGGGATGTGGAGAACGCAGGGGGTCATAGATCTTTTTTTTTTTTTTCTGTTCGCGCCCATGGCGCCTTTTTTTTTTTTTTTTTTTTTTTTTCTCTCTGCTCATTCCTCTTCCTCTCTTGTCCACTCCTATGGTCGCTGTTGCCAATATTGCCAATGGTTATGGCCATGCAAATAGGCCCCATCCTCATTGCTGATGGCCGTAGTTATTGCTGATATTGCGCTGGTGATATTCTTGCCACTGATCTTTCTTGTCACATACAGATCCTTCCTCTCCGGGGGAGACAGTCCTACTCTTTCTCTCTACCCCGCGTGTCTCTCTCTCTCTTTCTTGGCTTCTCGTCGCTCATATGTCACACGCTGTGATGCCTGTTTGCTCTCTCTCGGTGTCCATGGACTGAACCTTATTACTGACCAGATTCCACGTGAAAGCCAGGGCCCCTCTTCTTCCTCTCTTCTTCCTCTCTCCCTCTCTCTCCCTCAATCGTCTGCACGCCTCTCCAAGTATCTCTCGACGGGGTAAGCCACGCTGTGCATGTACAACATGGCTGGGCCCACTCTCTTTAGATCTACCCATAGATCAGAGACCTGTGGGCGCTGGCCCTGATCCCATTGCGAACACAAATCCATCTGGCAACCAGTCTTGTAGGCCTAGGTTCTTCAAAGTTTGACCGTAGGGAGAGCATGGAGAAGGGGGAGGAGGGGCCATCACTGTCCTCTCTGGTAGCGCGTTCACGATTTGTCATTGACTTTTAATACCCATCTTCTTGGCCATCCCTCCAGTCCCATCTCACGCGCCATATGCTGTATGCTCAAAAAGCGAGAGAGAAAAAAAAGCACGTTTTTTTTTGACAATCTCGTGTCTCCATGGATCTGCCATGCTCTTTTTTTTCTTTTTTTTTACTCCGCTAGCAAAGCCTCCCTAGACTGCAGGAGAAAAAAAACCAGCAACGCGTCCCGAAACACCAGGGGGAGGGGGGGACGAAAAGAGTGGGATCTCTAGTCTTCGTCGTCCATAGTCTCCAGTGGTCCCGCTTGTCCAAGACGATCCTCCACCCGAGCATACTTTTCTTCATACTCACGATCCTCCTCATTGCGCACCTTATCGTTATCGTTGTCACTACCAACCGCGTCGTTCTCTTCTCCGTTGAAGAGACTCTCGACCATTGCATGGAGATCTTGTTCAACTCGGTCACCTTTGGCTTTCTTACGACCTTCTTGACCACCCCTTTCGCTTGACTGCAAGAACGATCCATCCACCTCATCCTTTTCATCATCTTCTTCGTTCTCGTCGTCATGAATATGGGAAAGAGCATCGCTCTGATTCTCATCCAAATCTTCATCGTACTCTTCTTCTTCTTCTTCTTCTTCTTTCTGGCGCAAAGGGTTTCCCTTGAGACGCGAAGGATTTTTCGATGGAGACGTAGCGATGTCAAGTTTTTCCGCCTCCAATTCTTCGATCGCTTCTTCCAACCTGATCTCATCCGCTTCCAACAGCTCCACGGCCTCATCGACAGCTTCCTCTAGTTCCTCGACCAATTCTTGATCCTTCCCATCTTCTCGTTCATCCCCTTGATCATCGTCTTCTTCCTGGATCGACTCGAGTTCCTTTTCAAGCGACCATTTTTCCGAATCCTCCTCTACACTGTCGTCTCCTTGGTCTTTATCATTGTCGTTCTCGACATTTGGAGTGTCATTGGTTGTCTCCAGGGTCAGAGTGGCGTCAGGATCGGATATTCCTGTGAACGATTTACTTTTCCGAGTCCAAGCCTTTTCGGACGCGCCATCTTCCTCATCACTAGCTTGCAAACTGTTATTATTGGTGGTTGCTGTTCTGGACTTGGACTTGACTTGTTTGTCCTTGTCGTCCTTCTATCGTGATGGAAGAAGAGGAAATGAATGAAAGAGGAGAATAATAATAATCATAATAAAAAGGAGGAGTATTGTCACAGCCCCGGTCTAGGTATTTTATTCCGATCTTTCATTTCTAAGAAAAAAAAAAAGAAAAAAGAAAAAAAGCTGTGCTTACCTGCCGAAGATCGCCTTCTAATAACTTCGCCTTTGCATCCTTCCCTCTTCCTCGACCCTCTTCTGTAGTGGTCTTGCCCGTTTTGGACGATTTCACTTTTTGGGGAAGGTGAACATCATCTACAGCTGCATCATCCGGCTTCACAGAGGATGAGGCCGAGAAAGTAGAAGGAGCCAAGCGATGACCACCCGCCGTCTTGACATTCTTAGGAGACAACGACGATGGCTCGGAACCAATCACGACAGACCTCGAGTCGGTCGCGTAGGGTTCAGGTAGGACCACATAGTAAAAGAGAACCATCAGTAGCAATGAGCCACCAACGGCCATCTTTCTCGAACACCTACAAAATCGCATTCGGCCACCATTCTTGCCGCCGATCCAGAGCACCATATTATAAACTGAAGCGAAGAGAGGATGTAAGAGAAATGAAGAAAAGAAATAAAAAAAATAATAAATCTGGGTGCAAGAGTTGAATGTAGAGAAAAGTAGAAGGAGAGTAAAAGTGGGAGGGGAGAGGGGAGGGGGGAGAAAGAGAGAGAAAAAAGGGAGGGAAAGATAGGGAGAGGAAAAGAGAGAGGGTGAGAAGAGATCCCTGGCTCTGACTCTCCTCCTTCCCTCTCCCCCCCCAAGGGCCATACTACGCCAACAAGTCGAGTTATCATTTTAATCCCAAGACATACAATACGCCTATTCTTTTTTTTTTTTTTTTTTTTTTTTTCCTGCTGTGTGGGACAAGGTCGGTGCATTCAGGGATCGGATCAAACCATCTCCTGGGCCCAATTTCTCATTGTCCTAGCTTGGCTTGGTCAGTCTCACACGCCTACTCGCCAATACTTGTTGTTAATACTTATCTTCTTCTTTAATACAACCACGCAGAAAGACCATGAGAGAGGGGAGTAGAGGACTAGAAGTAGGCGGGAAAGCGAGGAAGGGCTGAAAAAAAGAAAAAGGGAAAGAGACTGTCGAAGATCTAATGCCAGGGCACAAACCCAGAATTTTAGACACACACAAGCATGCATTCACATCATCTTGTGTGGGTCTCACATCAAAAGAGATTTGAAAATAACATAAAGAGAGGGAGAGAGAGAAAGTACAAACGGAATAGGGAAAGAAGAAGAATTACGGTTTTTGGCATTTCATTCTTTTTTTTTTTTTTTTTTTTTTTTTTTTTTTTTTGTTTGTTTGTTTGTTTGTTTGTTTGTTTGTTTGTTTCTTGAAGGATTTTTTCTTTTATTGCTGCCCACTGGATCGTTCAAGGGCCTCCTTCATCAATCGAATGGGCAGCCTGAACGACTCAATGATCTGAGTCGCATCCTCCTGTGTTCCAAATTGTTGTGTGGCCTCCATACGTTTGTGCAGTTTAGTAATCGCCTTGAGCATCTCCCGCATCATATCCCGAGGCTGTCGTACAACGGGTATCGTCACCGAACTGTCTCCATCTGTCGATGTTGTTGCTGTCGGCGTCGTTGCCGTTGTCGTCGCAATGACTTCGGACGATGTTGCAGTCTGATGTGTACGATGATGGTCCTGGTTGATGACTGCTGCTGCTGCTGCTGCTGCTGCTGCTGCTGCTGCAACTGCTACCTGAGCTGCGGTCGCATCCTGTGGATGAGCCGTTGTGCGTAAACTAGATTCCACTGCTCCCTGAAGCGTCTGATGATGCTGGTAAATTAAGTTGGCTGCCGCCGCTGCCGCCGCAGATACCGCCTCGTCTGCAGCATCCTGGACACCGTGTCCCAAAGCCGTTCCAGAAGAAGAGACATCTGCACCGGCGGTACTTGGGACAGAAGACTGTGCTGGAGCGGTTGTCGTTCCATCCACAAGACTAAACCCATGTTGCTCGCGGATCGCACGTGATATTGACTCCGCGACAAGAAGAGGACCATTCAGAGCAAGGACATGTTGATGTGGGTCGGTGGTAGAAGTGCCTGCAGTAGGGACGGCCCTTAGAGAATGGACGGCCAATGTCTGGCCATCATGTGTGGCGTGATCTCCTTGTAGTGATCCAGATCCCGTAGTAAAACTATGGGAAGTGGACGAGGACGCATGGACTGCTGCTGCGGCCACTGCGGCTGCTGCACTGTTGAGTTCTGCTAAATTCCATGTGGGTGTCCGAGCGCCATCGTTGGATTTGTCCTGACCCAATGAGCCTTGTTGCGGATCTCGAGATGCAGAAGGGGTCATATGAGGGGAGGAGACAGAAGATGATCCAGCGGTGGATGCAGAGGTGGCCAGAGGCATATCAGTGTCTTCTCCGTTGGTAAGCTGCAGTCCGACATTCCGAGCTTTGCTAGCACTCGAAGATGCCGATGAAGACGCACTTGCCCCAGCAGTGATCACTGTCGCCTCTCGAGCATTGTTCTTGAGGATTTGACGGGCCGTGTTGGCATATTGGGCATAACATGACTGGAGTAGTTGCTTTACATTTTGCCGCGTTGTCGGATGCAACTAGCGGTTTGATCGATAGCATCAAAAAAAAAAAAAAAAGCGACAAGATAAGATAAAGATAGGCAAGATGCAATTTGTTCCGCATCCAAGAGTCTGTTTGTAGGATTGGTTTAAAGGCTGGTACCAAAAAAAGATGCGTCTGGACAACTCGCTACTCACCTCATCCAAAAGAGACGACCCAGAGACAAGCATATTCTTGACCGACTTCCAGTCATGTCCATCGATAATACGCCGCTTGATCCATGCCTTCAGATCCTGAGGCAACCGCTGGGCCTTGATGTCCTCCATGACGTCGGGTATATGGCCCTCATGTTTCCATGAATATTCAATCACGACATCATCATCATGAAAGTGTTTCCTCATCTTGATAAAAGCAGTGCAGCCACACTTGATACTCTCTGCTCGCTTGCGTTTCTTTTTGGCTTCAATGTTGGGATTCTTTCGGTCTCGGTACTGTCCCGCATGATCACATTGGTACTCTCGCGTCCACTCACTGGCTGTTGGTCCCCGTGCAAATGCTTGAAAAGTAACATATACCGAAGAGTGGGGAGAAGAAGTCAAAGAGAGTAAGGATCAACTCCATCGCCAGAAAAAAGAAACCCTCCTCCATCTTCTCTCCATTAACCCTTCTCTTGGCCCTACGAAATCCCAGAGGTGAAATTTCATCTGTATCGCCTTACTTTGCTTATCCCTATGGCGATGACGAATCAAATTCCAGCGACAATGTATTTTTTCTGCTTGGAGCCATGACTCCCAATCATTCGCTGGCCATCGAATCACGACAGGATTCTTGTGGTATCGATTATTCACATCCTGTCCAGAGGAGTTGATCAACGGAGGGTTGCTTGATAGGTTGTTACCGCTGCCACTGCTACTGCTACTACCTCCACCAGTGCTGCCAGTATTGGCTCCAGTATTGGCACCTGTGTTATTCATGTGGACAGTATGGATGGTGCTACTGTCGCCATTATTGGTACTGCTGACACCTCCGCTACTAAGTAGACCGCCTGCTCCATCTCTGCTATGAAGGGGAGGCTCCATCACGGCATCCGCTGCAGAGATGGCAATAGGCACTGTAGAGGTGGTAGTTGCACCTGATGAAGATGCAGCCAATACAGCAGTACTGGCGGCCACGGCGGCCACAGCCGATGAAATAGCAGAGTCCAGATTCTCCAGTGCAGCGAACGTTGAACTTGCCGTTGACAGTGCACTATGGTGGTCTCCTCGATCGGAAGGGCTATTGTCTGTAGTGGTTGTGGAAGTAGCGGCGGGTCCAGCGACCTGAACCGAGGTGACAACCATGCTCTCCGTTGTCTCCCCGTGACTGTCCACCTCCATAGCGTTACTGTCGTTGCCGCCACTACCATTGTCGGTCGCAGCCGTGACGGAGGTTGCGGCAGGGAGTGGCTCCTGTGGCTCTAACAGAGCAGCCGCCTGACTTAAGATGAGATGCTTGCTCTCTAATTCCATGGAGGCCACAGGTGCTGATCCGTTAACTTTGTTGGGTTCAGGATCCTGACTTGGGTGACTAGGCGTTGCATGACCTGAATCTGAGGCCTGATTGTCTAGAGCCGACGATGGGTCATTTCCATCTTGTTGATTTTGCGCCTGTACGGGAGCAGCCGTCTCCTGCTGCTGGTCCTGGAGCTCTGGTGCTGCTGCGAATGATTGGTCAGATCCTCCATTGGACAAGAGACGGAACAGAAAAAAAAAAAAAAAAAAAAAAAAAAAAAAAAAAAAAAAAAAAAAAAAAAAGAGGTCTCTCGCGCGTCGAGTCGAACGCTTTTTTTCAAATGGTAGGAAGGGAGACAAATGGTTTTTGTAGAGAGTAGGAGAAACAAGATGCGAGGAAATAGTATTGATTATTTCCTGACGCCCTTAAGATCTTCTGAGGCTTAACAGTCGTGGAAGACCTGAAATCCCTCCTCCGATTTCCTATGCAAACACTAGCATTTGACTGGCCAACTCTTCTCACTTTCTATATTTCCTTTTTCCTCTTTCCTTTTTTTTCCGCATCCAGAATTTGGCGATATTCCCACCTCTTGGCTTCATTTTTTGTTTGGTTTGCGAGGGGGGGGAGGGGTAAGCTTTTCAAGACGATTCGACCCTTTTTACTCCTGAGAAGACCGATCCAAAAAGATATGTGGGTGTGTCTGCTTTTGAGTGTCTTGGCACAATATATCGAGGCGGCCTCCAGATTGTATCTGAGCCTTGATAGTGGGCACTCTACTCAGTCGCCAGAGCAGAGAGTTATGATTTGAATGTCGAAAAAATAATTTGATCCGCACTCTTTTGAATGGTCAAAAAGAGAAAAGGGGATGTGATTAATATAGATTAGAACAATGCCCCCCCTCTCATAAATAGAACGTCTATAATATTTGCTTCATTGCACGTAGCGAAGTGTTGTTCTCAGGCATAATAGGAAAACGGCCTAGAGCGGATATAATGGACTACTTCTTCTACTCCCTCATAGTTTTTCAACTCTCAAATAGGCTAGTGGCCATGTGTCGAGGGGGGCGATAGGCCTCTGGCAAAAACTTAAGCTGTAACTTATTGAACGCAAAACGCCCTCTCTTCGCCGCCATGGGACTCGCCATCGCCCTGGAGGTATAAGGGCTCGCCATATAGGTCGGCTCGATATCGACACTCATTCGACCAAACCCCTCCGAAGTAAACCCAGGAGTCGTAGGAGTTTCCTGTTGTGGTGGAATCGAGAGAACATCTGTCCCAGAGACTTGTTGGAGAGCCAGGCTTTTCGATCCCAAAAAGAAACGTGTATTGACGGGTTCTGCTGGTGGAAGCTTCTTGGATGACTCCATCGATTGGTGCTGTTGCTGTTGCTGTTGTTGAGAAAAGATGGATTGTTGAGACGACCAGGAAATGTTGGTATGATTGGATCCGTTCTCACTCTGAGGCTTACCAGAGTGAGAATCGGGGCCGCGCCAAGAAGGCTCTTGGCTCAATGAACGCGACTGAGCCTCTGGACCAGTATTCTGCGAGTTGCCAGGCTTGAGGCCAAGTGCATCCAATCCCAACGAACGAGCTAGTCGCACTGCAAGGTCCGGTTCATCAAAAGCACCCGGGAACGAAGTGTACTGCTCTCCAATCCCTGGGTTTGCCCGCTGAGCACTCGACGGGTGGTCCGAATCTCGCGAGTAGATCCCAAGAACCTCAGAAGACCGACGTGGGTGAGTTCTTGATCCCTCCCCAGAGTTGGGATCTACACTTAGTGAGACCACCGGTGCCAAAACTGGCCCTGTGGCAGATCGAACAAGCTTCAGGGGAGGCGGTGCTGACCTGGAGAGGGCAGGCAGTGATGCAGGCGCTGAAGGCCCTGGTCCTTCAGACAAGAGAGCTTCGTCTCGATCAATAAGAACACCCTCATCTTCAAGTGCCTCCTCGGGGACCGTTGTGTCTCTACCACCAACGCTCCTCTTGTCAATTTCGCCACTCATAGCTGTAGCGCTCTGGACAGCTATATGCGACTTGACTTCACCATCCTGTGTTGAAGAGGGTAGAAGCGACCGAACTAGTGTCAATGCATCAACCTTGTCCTGGGAAGAACGGACATAGTTCTGGCTGGTTGATATCAAGGCCGTATCCATGGTCCTTTTGGCTTGAGGATCGATCGTGGGTGCTCCAAATGCCGAGATCCACAAGAGATCCCTTGCGAACTCTCCAAGCTTCAAGTTACGCTCTACATTCTTGATCCGTACTCCAACCTCACTTCTCATTGCATCCAACATCGCTTGCCACTCATCAGCTCCTCCTTGGCCTGCTCCGACTTGCAAACCATGACATGCCCGAAGGAGGTTGACTTGAGAGAGAGTCACAGACATGGAACTGCGGTCTTTTGCGCTCTTGCATGATACAATATGACTTGTCGCCCACAGACAGGAGAGCGGAGAAGAGGAAGAATTACTTTGCAAGAATACCTGATCGCCATTTTCTTCATGTCCAATGTTGGCGGTCACAAATGCTGACTGTCGTGATTTTGAAGAGAAGAGAAGTTGCGCCTCGGCGCTTTGCAGTAACTCCACTGGCACTCGGATTTGCCCAAGCGCTCGTGTAACAGCCTCTGCACATTCTAAGACATCGAGCTTGGATCCCTTGATACCAAATAACCTTGCTGTCCCGAACTCGACCATGGATTCTAAGATCCCCGGAGCTCCTGTTGAGGAAGTGATGCTCGCATCTATGTTTGCTATCGAAGATGTGCCAGAGTTGTCTCTCAAAATGGTTGGTCGTGCAGCAGGTCCGTTATTATCAAGAGACTGATGGGTATTTGGCTCTGCTCGGAGTTCGGGTCGGTCGCCTGTGCCTAAAATAGACGTCTCCAAGTGCGAATAAAGCTGCTCTACTAGTGGGCCACCATCCCAGACCTCGGGTTTGATAGGCGACACAATATCCCAATCTTTGCTGATATTAGACAACAGTGATGCTGATGAGAGGTCACCAAGGTCCCCTCTGGATACATGTGTACTGATATTGACTCGGTTCTTTGGTTTGTCGTATTTGGAGGTATCCCCTTGCTCATAAATCTTCCTACTTTGCAAAAGCCATGACTGATATCGGTCAACATAGCTTTGCATCTGAAGAAGACCCTCTGTGTTGATCGCCCGCTGAACGGGTGATTTTCCAGTAAGATTTGAAAGAGCCTGCATCTCGTTGATCCCCTGAGAAAACAAGACTGGATGAATCTTAATCTTGGAAGTTCCAGACTTGAGTGTGTCGGGGAGCAAAGAAAACTGGAGGGGATTCAAGCCAAAAGAGAGGATTAATTGACCTCGTCGACCAGAGATTTGCACAGAGTCGCCATTGATTTCATCCGCATCCAGCTGGAAAGATTCCTGACCAGGGGCCATGGCATCGGCAGGATCCGTGCTTGGTGATAGTGGTAGCGCATGGAACCCAATAACAACCGTCTCACGAATATCCGTTACTGCTTGAATATAATCGAGCAACATCCCAAGCTCATTCCCCTGGGTGGACAGTAGACTTCCTATCTGGACAAGCCATCCAAGACTAACCAGTTGATCCCAGAATAGATCATTTTGTGCCCTTGCTAAAGGAGAATGCTCAAGCGGGTGTCGGGCTGCTCGCTGACCAGAGTGCCATAGGCCTGATAATGAGCTTGTACTCGAGCCATTGGATGTAGTTGATCTGAGTGAAGGTCTACGAACAGCTTTGCCCTTTCCTGAGTGTCTACTTGAACTCATCTTTCTTCCTCTTGGTGAATGACTTGATGTGCCTTCAGCATTTTCTCCTTCCTCATTGATATGGTCCATTTTTCTGCCTCTATGCTGATTATGTACACCATAGTGGCCGTCCCGAGCAGAAGCCCTTTCCTGATCTTCTTGAAGAGCAAGCGCCATATTAGTCCACCAGTCTTCGAGTAGAGCTGCGAAAGCAGTTGTGAATGTGGCCATTGCTTGAGATAAGCAACACTCGCGTGTTCTCTTTGTCAAGACCCAGTCCCCGCTCGCGACCATGGTTGCATCGGTGATTAAACACTCGTACTGAACAGCTACCGCAATAAAGCTATGCAGGTCTTGCGAACAGTTGACTACCTCTTTGATCGAGTGTCTGACGCGATCCAGGAGTTCCCGCGGGAATACGCCCTCGTGATGCGAACCGTCGTTCAACGAATCTTCAGCTTGTCTCAATCTAGTCAGTAGGCTCTCAATCTCCCTGCAGACAAACGACATGTTGTTTTCAATCGATGTGGAAGACAGGAATTCCTGTAGAGTAAATGCTCCAAGGGAGATGATCTCGTCATTCAGGAACTGGATCTCCTTGACGAGTGCATGGATCCGTTGATAATTCATATCCTCTGAAGCAGAGGCGCTGACCATGGATGCAAACTCTGTAGCACTGCCGGAAAGAACGTCCTGAAGTGCTTTTAAATCCCGAAGGATGTTGCTTCCACGATCCTCTTTGTCCCAAAATGCGCCTAAGGATGGCTCTTTTGCGATAGATTGCAGATTTGAACCTCGTGAGAATCCTGCTCCATGTGCGGCTGCTGCCCCAACAGTAGTAGACTGATAGTTCGTTTCTTATGGGATAAAAAATCGTAGGTAAGAATCACTAAACTGGTCCACAATCAGTTACATTCGGTCTTTCTGAAATACGCCAATTGTCAAAGTGATTCAGGTCGACTTACGATACCCCTCATCATGCACGAGAAATTCTTGCATGCAACAGTTGAGTGGGATCCACTGAAGCGCCTCCTCCTTCTTTTCTTGACTTCGACGAAACGGTCCTTGTCCAGTCTCCATGTTCCCTCTCAATTTCTGCTCAACCTTTTGAATCATGTTTTCGTAATAGATGGCAATATTGCGATGGGCGCTTATCTGCTGGCGAAGCAGCATTTGAAGCTGAGAATCTTCATGACTCAGACCAGACTGACGAGCCTTTGCAGAGACGAGCGATGGACCCTTTGCAGAGGGCGAGAGTGGTGAGGTTGATGCTGATCCTGATCCAAGAGCCGCTCCTCTTCTCAAGGTCTCTATGAAACTAAGTCCTCGTGTCTTTGGAGGCCGATGGTCGAGCGGTAGGACTTGGATAAGATCCGAAAGTGGGACCTCGAGTTCTTTCTCCAGTGTCTGAATAACCCTGTCCTCGTCCTCAGCCAAGAGACGAAGCAGCTTTAGTGGAACCGAGAAGGCAAAAGGCGATTCATAGAGATGCTCCCGACCATAGATCACTGTCCCTCTATCTGTGAATCCAAAATATGTCTGCGAGAACTTTGGGCCAACTCTTCTAAGTTCCGCACTTTGTTTTGGGCGAGGTATTTTTGGTAATGTCTAATGATAGTAATTTTGGACAGAAGTTTTCCTTTTGAATTCAGTCATCGCTGGGTGCCTTTTTTCCCCCCTCTCTTTCAGAACAAAAAATACCAAAAGCCCATCTGACGGGATTGCATACCTCTTCAACTGTAACAGAAAGCGTTGCCACTGTGTGTTTGCTTCTCCTTGTCCCTGTCTCTGGAAGCAGAGAGATTTCCATCAGAGGAACATTCAAAGTCGACGAGGCAAGGCCCACTGCGCACGGGTCATGAAGTGTGTGACTATCCGATGGGTCACTTCCTCGGACACTCTCCGGATGAAGCGGAGAGTTCAGTGTGGGCAAGGATGTTTCTGTGGGGATAAAGTGCTCGATCGCAACCGAGGTCTCTGCCCAGGGGAGAAGACCTTCCAAGGACGGAAACGCATGCAGTAACTTTGAGCTGATATTGGGAGGCGGTACAAAGAGGAGCGTGAATCCGATGACCTGATAACTTTCTTGAATCTGGAGCTGAAGCACCTTTACAAAGTGGCCTTCCACTCGCCCCTATTCGAAGAAAAAAAAAATTGTTTTGTTGGTGGGCCATGCACGCGCAACAACACACGAGCAAACCAAGGAGCAAACTGTGAGATGATCTCGTCTCTCACCCGCACTCTATCTCTCTCTCCACAGAAGAGGATTTCTTCGGACAAGCAAAAAAAAGGGCCCTCACCTTCCCCAAAGCTATGAGCTCTGTTCGACTCTGCTCCTCCCACACTTCATGGCCATCGGAATGCCTGACCAAGGCTGTCAGGACTAGAACCATCCGTACACTTCCTCTGACAAGCTTGTCATAATGCTGCTCCGGATCAATGGTGATCGACACTCGGAGCTGGACGGGCGAGTGTGCCGGAGACATGGCTACTAAACTCGGCGCCACTAAACTGGTGAGCGATGGCCCATCCAGGTCTGCCATGACAGGGGCTGACGACGAACTCGACGAGTTTGCGCTAGCGACAGGGTGATGTGGATGGTCAAGGTTTGGCTGTCGACTCTCCGACCCTGTCGGGTCCTCAAAGGAACTGTGGAATCCAAGGCCATGCGTACGGGATACCGACTCTTGTGTCGACCTGCCCTTGCCTTTGTTGAACGCTGTTGTCCTGAGTTTGGTAGTCCCTGACTCTGTGCTGGTCAAAAAGTCATGTTCCGTGCCTGTAGAGCCCGGTCCAGTCAGGTGTGGCGAGAGCGGACTAGGGTCACGAAAGACGACAGGCGCGAGTGCGGAAGGACTTTTGAGCTGGATTCGAAATGGTGTCTGGCTGGACTTAGAGGACGAGGACGAGGACGAGGCGCTGTTCATCGCAATATCGATGGAGAAAGAAAAAAAAAGCGCAACGCTCTGATCAAGACGACAATGAATTCTGAATGAACAGGAAAAGAAAAAAAAAGGAATGGGAAAAAGTGGTCTAGAGCTGGATGGAAAAGAAAAAAAAAAAAAAAGCTGTTGATAACTTTTTTTTCCCCTTCACGACACATTCATACACCACTTCTACACCCCTTGCGAATATGCACGTCGAACCACGCACGCGCGTTCATTCTCCATTCTTTCTTTCTTTTTTATTTCATAGGCGCTCCGCCGTTGGAAGAGACTGCATCTGTATCAGTCGGTATCGAAGAGTCTGTCACTGGCTGGGGTGACTCTTCTAATGGTTGGTCTTTAGTCGATGGCGCGCTTCCACCAGCTTGTTGGGCCTGCGCGGCTGCGACGAGTTGGGCTATTGGGGAGTGCTGGGTAGACGATGCTGGAGAGCCCTCCGATCCTGGTGTTGGAGATATTGTCGGGCAGGTGCTTTCAGTGAGATCAGCTGTCCCTGTCTGAGAGACGGTGGTGGACGGCGGAGGCTGCTGAGAGCTAGTGGTAGGTGAAGAACCGGCCATTGGGGGCGTTGCTGGAGCAGATCCAGGGCTGGGTATAGCAAGGGCTGGGGTGGCGGAGGAGGGAGTGGTCGCTGCAGCAGTAGCTTGTGTAGACGGTGCAGCTGCAAGAGGAGTGACCGACGCGTTGGTCCCTGGTACCACAGCTGGCAATGGTTCCTGAGTCAAGGACGAGACCGGAGCCGCAGGTGCATCCGCTGTAGGTGCCTCGAGCTTGAGAGGAGTAGGCGGTGGCTGTGATGGAGCCTCGGTCGTCGCTGTTGGGCCCACGACACCGCTAGCACTAGGTTGTCCCTGTTGTTGTTGAGATTGTTGAGGTTGTTGAGGTTGTTGAGGTTGTTGAGGTTGTTGTGGTTGTTGAGGTTGTTGTGGTTGTTGCGGCTGCGGTTGTGGTTGTTGCGGTTGTTGCGGTTGTTGCGGTTGTTGCGGTTGTTGTGGTTGTTGCGGTTGTTGCGGCTGTTGCTGCTGCTGCTGCTGCTGTAGCTGTTGTTGTTGTTGGAGATGGGCTGCAAGTGCTCTAGCTGTAATGGGAAGTGACGCCGCAAGACCGCCTGGAATACCACTAGCATTGGCTGCAGCAATCAATGCAGATGCAAGGGCGCTTTGGTTTCCTTCCCTTGCTGCAGTGGTGATAGTTTGGGTGAGGACTGCAAGTTGCTCGGCAGAAAGTCCTGGCACGCCTTGCAATGGCCCAGGCGTCGTGTTCTGAGGAGTGGTAGCTGTTGTTGGTTGAGTAGGACTGGTCAACGATGCTTGTTGGCCTGATGGCTGCTGTGTTTCAGGTGCAGTTGTTCCAGTAGCAGCTCCGGCAGCCGTAGTTGCCGGTGTTGACGATGAGGTTGTTGTAGATAGCGCTTGAGCTGGTGTATTGTTGGCGGGGGGCTGGCTTTGTTGAGTTTGTGTCTGCGAACTTGGCAGGGTCTCTTGAGATTGAGTTGCATCTGACCCAGTATTGGCTCGTTTCCTTGGTCTCTCAGAAGGGTCCTGAGGAGTCTCGGAATCGGACCTTGGTCGCGAACTCGTAGGCTTGGAGGAACCAGCCCTCCTGCTCCGTCTATAGACACCATTTGCAAACTGACTTTCGCAGCTTTGGTCAATAGTCCAGAAAGCACCCTTGCCAGGCTCACTATCAGACCTAGGGACCTTGACAAACGCCTTGTTCAGGGACAAATTGTGGCGAATAGAGTTCTAAGAGTAAGGACGATCGAAATGCTATTATGTTAGCCAATACCCGCTTGACCCAACTTGATCATGCAGCACAGAGTTGGAAGGGGGCAGAAAAGGAGAGAGAAAAAGAAGAAAGTAACCATGATAGCGAGAGAATCCAGACCTACCTGCCATCCATTTTGGGCCATCTGATAATAAGGATAGTGATTTGTGATAAAGTTATAGATCCCATTAAGAGTCAGCTTCTTGGACGGGGTTGAGTTGATAGCCTGAGCAATCAAGGACGCATAAGAATAGGGCGGCTTGGTGTCCTTGGAATACTCTGCGGAATCAGGCTGCTCCTCAGTTGCATTAGTGGACTCGGAGGCAGCAGTACCATTGCCAGCTGGCACGTTGCTAGAGCTGCCTGACTCTGTTGGCTGGCCAAGATTGGATGCTGTCGATGTCACAGCAGGTTGAGTCGAGGTAGCTCCTGTATTTGTAGCCTGTGAAGCTTCCTCTGATTCCAGCTTGGGCAAAAGAAACGAAAATGAGACTTCGCCGAACTGAATTTTCGTCCGGTTCTCAAGAGGGACTGTAACACCCTTTTCGACGAACTGTTCGTTGATGAACGCGCCGTTTTTACCGAGAACCATCATCTCGAATCGCTGTGTCGTAAAATTATAAAAAAGTCGCGCATGTTGACGCGAGATGGCTTTTGTTGGCCCAAGATGAATATCGACATGGTCTGAAGAGCTTGCTTTGCGTCCAAACGTCACTTGCAGGGTCCTATGCGTTCCATTCAAAGATCGGTTCAGAACTGCTTTCGCCCTTCCTCGGCTCTATCGCAACGAAAGGGGGAGACAAAGAAATCCCTGTATACTTGTGGAGACACGAACGGACCTTATGTAATAGCAAAAGGAGTCGCCCTCCAGTTTTGCATACGCCTGGACAGGGTCTGTCGAGTCACCTAGGGGTGCTTCTACATTGGTGTTGGAGGTCTGGGAATAGCTGATGTTGGAGTAGGCATTGGCCACATCCCCTGAGGCCAACGGAGTTTGTGGTCGGTCCTGAGGCGATTGATGTAAAAATGGATGTTGGGATTGGGGAAGAGCCTGAGTATTGAACTTGTCGGCTAGTAACTCGGCTGCAATGGTCGTTTCATCAGTCATGCTGGCTTTGTCGTCTGCTGCTGCTGCTGTCAAACAAGAAACGTCCTTCGTGCTTTGGATAGCACCTATCATCATCTGGGATGAGGCGTTGAAGGTCACAGTGAGTGGGGAGGTTGGTAGGACTGGTTCCTAAGGAACCAATGAGCCACATTTCAAAATATGTTACACGTGAGTTCAGGTCTGACTTTCTCTCGTCCTCCTTTCGCCCCAAAAACGAGACAATCCCCAATCCCTCTCAGCCTGAGCTTGTTTGGTTAGAGTCACGCCTCCTCCGTTGCCTCCTCTCAGTCCCACTCCAACTGGAGCCTAGCTCATGAATAGACTGACTTGCCACAAGCAGATCCTGCACCATCAGACTGCCCTTGTGGGATATTAGTCCGGCCTGCCGTTTGAGCTTATATTCCTGCAGTTTGCACTGGCCACCCTGTGGTACCTGCGCTGGATGTATGTGCGGAGACAAAAAAAAAAAAAAAAAAAAAAAAAAAATAGAGAAAGGAGCAAAGGTGGAGTGGATGGACAAGGCGGTAGGGCGATAGCTGGTCCAAAGTCGCGTCCTGCGGAGACTTTTGTCTGTGCGAGGAGGTGGTAGAGATGGAGCAAGGAAGCTCGTTGCATGCATCGACGTCTTTCTTGGCTGGCGCCCCTTGCCCCTCTTGTCTCTCCTCGTTAGTGGCGCATCATCCTGCAGAACTTGAGACGTCCTCCGTATGAGTTGACGCGATTGATGTCATGGAGAAAAAAAGAAGTTTGGTCTGGCACTTTTCTTGAGCTCTTGCGTGCTCTTCTCGCTCCCGCTCTTGAGAAGGGAAAACAAGGGGCCACGAAAGTTGTGAAAAAGGTACATGCAGGTGTTTGTTGACGAACAAGGCGAGGTGCGCGAGCTTGTGGAGTTTGCAGGCGGATGCATGCGAAGCAGAGAGGCGTGTTCATCGCGAGGGGAGAAGCGAGCCAGTGGGGTCGCGTCTGTCTCCTGGATAGCTGGAGTGGCCATCTCTGGACATCTTCACTTCTCCCACGTATCCACGCACCGCACCCACGCACCGCACTCTATGCATCCTCGCATCGACGCACGCACGCATGCTTCTCGGCCGTCCTCCTGCGGGTCGCTAGGTCCTAGGGGCCGGGAGGGGGTAGTTGGTTGGTTGGCATGAGTGCATGTCTTGGCCGCGGAACAAGCCATGGCGGCGCGACAGGACAAGGCCGCAAGCAGAGTGAGAGATATAGCCGATGGTGGCCAGAGAGAGGTTAGGTTGTGTAGGAAGAGAGAAAAGAGGATATCATGGAAAAAAAGGATGGCGGCTTGGCTGTCGGTGTGTCGCTCTCGCTCTTCTCTCTCTCTTTCTACTCTCTCTCTCTCTCTCTCTCTCTCTCTTTCTACTCTCTCTCTCTCTCTCTCTCTCTTTCTCTTGTTCACTTTCTCTATCTTTCTCGCTCTGTCCGGAACACGTCGAGGTCCTGGTCAAAAAAAAAAAGGTGGGGCGAACGGTTTACAGGCGAGGGGCGGGCGAGGGCGGGTCGCACCCGTGTGATGATGATGGTGACTCTCGATTCGTCCACTTGCTTTTTTTTTTTTTTTCTTTCTTTCTCTTCTCTCTTCACTCTTCACTCCTTCTCACTCTCTTCTCTTTTTTGACTTTTTTTTCTTTTTTTCCTTCTCCCTGTGCTTGCTCGCTTGCACTTCTTCCTTCCACCCTTCCTTTCTTTGGTTCATCCCATCCCATCCCATCCCATCCCCACTCCTATTACAATTTCTATCCTCTGCCCGCCCACCTGCTCCTCTCCTCGACCTTTCTTTCTCTTTCTTTTTTTTCTTTTTTTTCTTTTCTTTTCTTTTCTGTTCTTTTTTATATATATATATATATATATTTACTTTTTTTATTTTTCTTTTGCACGGAGATTTCCTCTTCGACTGCAGCAGCTCTCTCCTCACCTCCGCACTCTCCACATACACGCGCCGCCCCTTCGCGCTCCGCCAGTGTAAGTCGCCGCGCGTCCGTCTCTGCGCGACCGGGGCATGTGTGTCTGCAACTCTGCAATGGCTCCTGATCGCCTGTCATCTAATCATCTCTCCTTGTCTTGACTCGCATCAAACAGTGTGAACACTGATCACCCACAAAAGGGAGCGCTTTCTGTCCATCGTGTTTGCCAGACCAGAGACAGACCAGACCGCCACCAGCGAAACGGACGGCCACGCCCCCCGACCAGACCCTGATTTCCCAGAGACCCGCAATAATATCCATCTCGCATCGGGCCAGAGTCCCTTTTTTCTCTCTTTCTTTCTTTCTCTCTATCTCTCTTACTCCCTCTCTCTCTGTCTCTCTCTCTCTCTCTCTCTCTCTCTCTCGCTCAATCTCTTTTCCTCATCTCGGCCGGCGTGGACATCATCTCGCTCTCTGCCAATCAATCTCTTTCTTCTTTCCTCGCATCTCTCTTTTCTCTTCCTTTCTTTTTCTCTTTCTCATTTTCTTTCTCCTCACCCCTCTCCTCTCACCGCCCCCTCCTGTCTCCTCTCCGCTCTCGCCGCCCCTGCATCCCTGCATCCCTGGTCTCCAACGTCATCGCGCCCTTCCTCTCTCCCTCTTTCTCTCTCCAATCTCTCTCTCTTTTTCTTTTCTTTTTTTTTTTTCTCTTCTCTCAAATTCTCCTCTCACGCGCCCCTCGCCTGCGACGCGCCTGCATCTCGGCATCAAGCCCAAGCCCGCATTCCCTTTCCCGCAAGCCTGCCTCATGTTTGCCTCGTCGACTTCATCCCAGTCGCCTACTCATCGATCGCTCCCGCCGGTCTATGCAGAGATCCTCAATGACCTCAACCAAAAGGTGATTGCCGCCCAGCCTCAGGATGTGCTCCAGTTTTGTGCCAACTACTTTAACCACAAGCTCGAGGAGCAACGCATCCACTTTATGGCGCCAGGTAACGTCTCACTTTCTCTCGTTCTCTCTCGGTCTCCTCTTCTTATTTATTCTGCGTAGTATACCATTTGTTGCCCATCCGGCACCACCGGACATTTTTGATGGGCAAGAAACCGCGATGTAGAGTGTGGAAAACTCCTGTTTATTGCCAATGTGGATATCTGGACGATAGAACAAACAAGTAGTCCATACGAGAGAGTGGAGAGAGGAGGAGAGCGCTATTCAATCCTATCTCAAGCACTGTTCGCTTCTTTGTGGCCACTGTCGCTCTTTGTGTGCCATCTCTGCATACCCCGCATCGTCCAAGACCGACTCTTGGAAGGAGCATGGTGGGAAGCAACTCTCTCTTTTTTTTTTCTTTCTTTTGCTTACGCCCTTTTCCTCGCTCCTCCTCGGCTAAAAATCCGTCAGTTACGGGCGGGAAAAGAAGAGGACGGAACTGTGGACGGCACGCGGCACAGAGGCGGTGTTCGTGACAACAACATTCCTTGTGGAGGGTAGAGATGGGGGAAGTGGTCGAAGGAAGGGGAGAGGGAGGAAGAGGAGAAGGAGGAATTGGGGGAAGGAGGAGGAAAAGAAGAGTGGGAAAGAGAAGGAGCGAAAGTGAGAAGGGAGGTGCAACCCTTCCTGGTCTGAAAAGGAGGCCCGCTGTTGATGACCCCTACTTCCGAAAGCGTAGAACATGGCCCACTTCTCCCTACTGTTCACGCCTCTTGCCCATTCGATCTAACGCTCCTTCTGTCTGTCTTTCTGCCTGTTTGTCTCTCTGCCTGTCTGTCTCTATCTCCTCTCTCTCTCTCTCTCTCTCTCTCTCTCTCTCTCTCTCTCTTTCTCTTTCTCTCTTTCTCTTTCTCTCTTTCTCTCTGTCTCTGTCTCTGTCTTTCTCTACCCATCTCTCCCTACTCTCTCCATGCGTATCTTGGTCTACTGGGCCATAACTTTCTTACGCCCTTTCTCACTTGCGCTGAATTCTTATCCCGCTCCTCTGTAAACAATGTGGTAGCCCGGGGCATGCCTCCCTCTGTTCGGGATGCCCCCCAGTTCCTGCCCGCTACGGTCGTGACACCGCCCGCCCGTGCGCTGGCCTCGCCAAAGATCGGCAGTGCTGCCACGCCTGCAGCCTCGAGCCCAGATCACTCAATGGAGAGCGAGAGCGACAATGATAGTGACGACGACTCGCAGGACGACGGAGAGCTGATCCCCATACCCCCCGCCCATATGCTCAGCCGGCGTCCCTCGGTCAGTGCCGAGAGTATGGTCCCCAGCCACCAAAACTACGTCAGAACCGTTATCGCCAAATCCGACGAACAGCGCCGACGTATCGAGGTTTCGATTGGCAACAACTTTTTGTTCAAGAATCTGGATGAGGATCAACATGAGGACGTAGTCAATGCCATGACAGAAAAACGCTTCCACCGGGGCGACAATGTGATTGAACAAGGCGCTGTCGGTGATTTCTTCTATGTAGTCGAGACAGGAACGCTGGACGTTTTTGTGACAAAGAACGGCAACCCCGCTGAAAAAGTCTTTGAATATGGGCCTGGTGGAAGCTTTGGAGAGTTGGCACTGATGTATAATGGCCCCCGTGCAGCCACAGTGACCGCCACTTCAGATGTCGTCCTCTGGGCATTGGATCGCATCACATTCCGTCGTATCCTGATGGAGAATACCTCCCGGAAGAGACGCATGTATGAAACCTTTTTGGAAACGGTGCCATTGCTTATGTCTCTGGAGCCCTATGAACGCCACAAGATTGCCGATGCTCTAGAATCGGTCTACTTTGATGATGGTCAGGTAGTAGTGAAGCAAGGTGACCAAGGTGACAACTTTTTCATCATCGAGCAAGGAGAAGCGACTGTCATCAAATGTGATGACAAAGGAGTTGAGTACCCCATGCCAGGACTCGGACCTGGACAGTATTTTGGAGGTAATGGAACGATAATTTCTCCCTCTTTGATCCAAAGTACAACACCAATGCACAAAGCAATTGACTCTTTTTTTTTTTTTTTTTTTTTTGGATTTGTGGGGTAATAGAATTGGCATTGTTGAATGATATGCCTCGAGCAGCGACCGTGAGAGCAAAAGGAAAGCTAAAATGCGCTACGCTTGGAAAGAGGGCCTTTGTCCGCTTGTTGGGACCTGTGGTTGATATTATCAAACGCAACAGCAGCAACTACCAGACGATCGAGCAACAGATTCAATTCCAGCAACAACAATTGCAGAAGGAACAAGAACAGCAGGAGAGTCCAGCGGCTGTAGCACCCACAACGGTGTCGACGACAACGACGGAATCCTTGCACCCCCAAGATCAACCAAACCATCATTAACACCCTGGTGGAGCTAGGAGGAAGGGGAACACCCGTGTACTCGCTATTGTTACTTTTTTGTCTATTTTTTTTTTTTTTTTTTATCGCCCTCTTATTCTTTGTGCTTAAAAGCTTTTTTACGACTGTTCGCCAACGAATTCTTCAAAGCTCTCTCTCTCTCTCTCTCTCTCTCTCTCTCTCTCTTTAAACTATTACTGCTCTGGATTGTATCAACGCGCTTCAGGGCAACAATACAACCATGGAAAAGTTTTTTTTTTTTTTTTTTTTTTTTTCCTCATTCTTCCCTTCTACTGTCTCTTTTCTTCCTCTTTATTTTTCTCAGTCTTGTTATGCGTCTGTCTTATTTTTGGTTTTCCACCCTTTACAACTGTGTCTATTTTGTCGTTCTCCATCTCCATTGGGATACTACATGTACTTTCAAAGTCTCTCTGTTACACCTCTTGTCTTCAATTAAACTAAGGATAAAAGAGAGAAAGAAAAAAATAATAATAATGAAGTGAACTGAGGAACTTAATGATCAGAAGGACAGGAACCAAAAAAAAGCAAATTTTTTTTTTTTTTTCATTCTTCTTCCTTCCCTTTCCATAACACATTGGACTTGATAATGTTTGGAGTATATACAAAGATCAAGGCTTTAATTATGAGGACTTTCTTATTAATAATACAAAATGAGATGCTATGGTACAACCATCAATTGACAAGATAGTTTGGTATGTAGAAGAAGCCAAGATAGAGATAAATGGCGTCATCTTCGTCAGAGTCAAAAGAAATCATGTCTTTTGTCTACAGATCGGTGAACTTGGTGGTTTGGGCATTCTGAGCATGAGAATGGCGTCGGAGGGCTTTGGAGACAACCTTGAAGTGCAACTTGGCCTTGAGACCCCAAGACCGATCATGGTCATGATCCGAATCCCCACTGATTTCAAGTTCGTCTCGGTCTTGATGAGGAAGATGAGAATCATCCAGGTTATTACAAAGATTACGGACAAGACCCTCGTAATCATAATGAAGGGTTGCTGCAGAAAAGAGACTGCTCTTGCTCTCATTGCGTGAGCAAAGTCCCAAGGGAGTGATCGATCCACTCATAGAGGATGCTTGGTCACGATCAAGTGAATCCAATGTGTTGGCACTCTCGTCCACTGACTCGAGAAACAATGGATAACTCGAAGACTTCATCAAGTCATCGACTGCATCGACCGCGGGGACAAGTAACCGAGGATGATAATTTCCCTCAGCTACGGCCTTGAGGATCCGACCACGAATCTTGTCCGAAAGGTTGAGCTCATAAGGGCTGTTGGTATTGGGAAGGATAAACGTCTCGAGTAGAATCAACATGTCACTTTGAAGATCCGAGAACTCGCGGGTTTGAACCTGAGTAATGAACGGGAGAGAGTCCTGGTGGAGGTTGAATTGTGGGCTCGACTCCCGGATCCGGTAGAGCAATGACTGAGCAGATACCTTGTGGTAAAAAAGAAAAAAAGAAATTCGAACACAAGAGAGAAATGAGTGAGCAAGAGCAGGAGGAACCATGGCACAAGGACCTGAAAGTCGTACAGAGTGGTCGTGCAGACTAAACTGAAAGGGTGAAAAATTCGGACAATGTGTATACCCGTGTACGATCGGGAGAGGGGAGAGAAAGAGAGAGAAAGAGAGAGAGAAGGGTTTGGGAGAGAGTAGGGATGGAGAGGGAAGGGATGGGAGGTGGAGAAGGGGCAGAGGTAGAGCAAAGGGGAAGAGATGGAGGAGGAAAAGACAGTAGACCGATCATTGGCCCGAGGACAAGGCAAGAGGCAGAGACGTCACTGGAATGGGAAGCACCCGGATCCCTATTACTATTTGTTACCTTGTAGTGCCTGGCAGCAAGCCAAAAGGCTAGGTTCTCGAAACAAAACTGGCTCTGCAAGAACTCTGCAAATCGTTCCAGAGAGTAGGCCGTGCCATGTCCTTGGTCCCGTAGAATCTGATAAAGTGATGGATCGCTTGTACCATCCCATTTGGGTGAGGACAGGGGTGAGGAAGGGCTAGTCTCATCAAGGTCAAAGTTGCCGTCATCGTCGTCGCTAAAGTCGTGGCTAGAGTTGTAGTCAGAGCAAAACTGGCTCTGGGTGGAGTGGTCTGACCGCATGCTTGCAGAAGAATGTCGACGCGGACAAAATGGACGGACGGTTGAAGGAGGAAGGGTGTACAGGCCTGCGTAATATTTGGAGGCCGCTGATGAAGGAAATTGATGCGTTTGATGCTGTTGTTGCCGCTGCTGTTGCTGCTGTTTTGCTGGGAGTGGTGGGTGATGCTTGAGGTGTTGGTAGTAATGGAGGTGAGGATACATTATGTGTCCGTGGACGATTTCTGAAAGAACTATGGAAGGGACAGTGGCTGGTAATCAGGACGAACAAACGGCGCTCATACCAAAGAGAACAGGGAAGAGGAGAAGGATAGAGAGAGAGAGAGAGAGAGAGAGAGAGAGAGAGAGAGAGAAGAGTGAAAAAAAGTACTGTGTATCTGAATGAAAAGAGAGCCAAGACAGAGGCCGGCGCTAGTGGTGCTGGTACGACGTGGTGCAATCGACGAACGGGTCAATAGTGGAGTAAAGACAGGGGGCAACAAGGTAGTGAGGGGAGGTGGGGGTCTATCCGTAGGTTCAGGCTTTATAAGGATGCATGCAGCAGCCTGGTCGAGTAGGAAGGATTAGGGCAAAGGCTCTTGGCCAATGTACCCCAAGTGGCTCCCGAGATCGCTGTCCACTGTTGTAGAGCACAGAAGATAGTTGACAGTACTCTTGTCGAACGGACCTTGTCCGTCCCGTTTCCCGTTTTGCTCACCACGAAAAACGACAGCGACGGATGCACATGAAGCTCTCAATGGGCCTATCGAGGAGGGAAGAGGCAGCACTGGATTCGCAATATCCCTATCATCTTCGCTCTAAATGACATGCACAGGCGTTTGATGTCGCGAGATGAGCAATGGCAGGAACACGAGCATGGAAAAAGACGCAGAGACGTAGAGCGGAGTCGGGGAAGAGTGGGAGGTTGTACCACAGTCCAGAAGTTGGAAATGCATGGTTAGCAAACGGGTTTGGCTCGTCAGTTGCCAGGCAATATTGAATATGCAAATCAGAGTGGCCATAGGTAATAAAAACCTTCTTCGGGTCCAACCCAAGATTTCTCTCCTAGTCATCCTCTCCTGGTAAGCTGCCTTGCTCTACCTACCGTCTTGACTAACCTCGAGCCCATCCTTTTTTTTTCTTTGCAAATGTCCAAAGGCTCTTCCTTTACGAAAAAAAAAAAAAAAAACTATTTTAACCGAGTCCGCTTCCATATCCTACTATCAACATGTATGCACACTGTTTGTCAGCCGTGCATTTCGATAGAGTCGGTTTCTACTGTAGCGCTCTGGCTCAAGAGAGAGAAGGGGAGAGTGAGAAGACACGGTTAGAGTTCCTGAAGATTGACCATGCGGTATATCCGATTCGCGATTCACGGGCTTGGTTCCAAACACGTTGCAAGCCCTCGTTGAGCCTGATCCGGTCATTGCAGCCCTTCCTTCCCTGACGTGCTCGATAATAGAAAAAAAGGCCCGACAGCGTCCGCACAAAATGGAAGTGAAGGTTTTGTTATACAGAATTTTATTTTGGAAAACACTATTGCCACGTTGCTCTTTTGACAAGTAAAAGTAGCCTCTTCCGCCCTGAAGTGAAAACCGAGCACGCTATTCGAGAGTGGCTGCATGTGTATACAAGGATGGCCCTAAGATGGATAAAGGGCTTGGGGAAGATCGGCATCGCTGCAAGGGTTAGTGGTCTATTCGGAGTACCAATGCCTCACTGGGATGGCTTTCTCCCGCGCTGGACTAGATTCGTATCGCGTGCTCGCCACGCAGACCCAATATCCAGAATTTCATGTCTAGACCCCACTTGCTGGACATGATAGGTTGTTATCCTTCTGCCACCACCGACACCGCCCCAGAATGGCTGAAAAGGTCAAGGTGACGACGGAACCCCCTTTAGCGGTAGACCTATAGTAATTACTGCCTTACTTGTCTCTATTCATCCTTAGCCGCGTATCCGTCACTGGATTTAGCCACTTCAATACTGCTGTCCACCATTTGTATGACCGCCCCCGTTCTCTTTCTGGGAGCTCCAAAAAAAAAAAAAAAAAAAAAAAAGGTTGAGAGAGAGTGAGAGAGAGGGAGAAGGGCGATTACAGTAGAACGCCCATCTCTGGTATCTCCATATTACTTTCTGCTCTCTGAACAAAAAGCTCGCTTTGGAGGAGCAATGGGTAAAATAAAGGACAGGACAAAAGGAGGAGAGGTTTGTTCAATGACTCCCTCTTTCTCTCTTCCATTTAGATTGCTGTACTCACAAAATAGTCCAAGGTCCCCTCCTCCCTTAGTACACTGATCTTGTTGGCCAGAGCAAGATGTGCGTTTCCTGACAGGAGTTGAAGGAGGGTAACATAATTGCCGAGCGGGATCGCTACACTGCAGTGTCTCCTGGCTATTCCACTACATGCTGCATGTCGCTTCACTGGAAAACAGGTGTCGACTGAGGGCAAAAGGGTTATCGGGTCCCGAAAAATGAAAGAGGTGTTCTCTTTTCAGTTGGACTCTGTAGCCTTTTCTCAGTGAAAGCTGCTCCCAGGCGGCTTGAGCGACAGCGAAAACAGCAAGAGAGGAGCACACCGTCGACGAAACGAAGGCGCAGAGTAGGAATGATTGGACCAAGCGAATCGGTCGTCTGGCAGTAGCCAAGACCGCCCCATACATTTGCGCTCTTCCTGAAACGAGACTACAAACAGAGAGAGAGAGAAAGAGAGAGAGAGAGAGAGAGAGAGAGAGAGAGGCGATGCCATGGCCCCACGCTTGAGCACCATCTCCTGATCTGTCGGCATACTCTCTTACTATCCGATGTCGTCTTCACTTCATCTCTGTGCTCCTCCTTGTACTCTCCTGTGCCCCCCCTTCTCCCTTTCTCCCTCTCTCCCTCTCTCCCACTTATCTTTCCTACACTCACGCTTTAGTTCCTGGCTGCCTGAATCACTGACGCCGCATGGAGGGCAGGTACTAGTTTCCAAGGGGACGTAATAGCTTACATCTCCACGGACTGCTGGCTCGTCGCATAGCGCATTTGCTCCGTCCTTTCCACGATATCTAGTGTTTGGAATCAGCACGCGCTTTGAGGGCGGAGATGCCGTAAGGCCGTCGTAGTCGACAGTAGATATGATTGAGGCGAAAGTACTAAGCGCCCTTTCTCCTTTCCAAACCAGCTCGGCTTCCTTTGAAAAAGCCTAGTCTCTTCTGAAGGGAGTTTATTATACACTGTGTCATTAAACCATAGGACTGCTCACGACGGATGATATAAAGCAAGCCATGGCCAGTCTCCACCCATCCAGGATCTTGCCCTCCAATTCTTCTTTCCATAGCCTTTCCTTTCTCTCGCTCTTTTGACACTGTCTGTCTTCCTTTAACATCCCTCCTATCCTTGCCGCCTAATCTCGTACTCTTCTTCCCATCCACCGCTCTCCACCGCGCTCCACCCTCAAAACTCAGTCCCAGAACCCTCATTCATCATGAAAGTTCTCTCGATTGCCTCTGCTGTCCTTGTTGTCGCCCTTGCAGCTGTCCAGGCCGCGCCTCTTCCCTCGAGCAATAACGATGCACTGTTTACCGACTCGAAGGCCAACTTCGTACCCTTAAAGCGCGGCCTCGTCAATACTGAAATCACAGACAACACCGTCGATGTCAAGGCCCCAGTTAACGCTGATGCTAAGGATATCAAGGTTTTGAAACGCGGTGGTAGTCTCGTCAACACTGAAGTCACAAACGACGTTGTCAAGGCCAATGTCCCTATTGATGTCGATGTGAAGGATATCAGTGTCTTGAAGCGCGATGGTCTCGTCAACACTGTAATCAAAGACAACACCGTCGATGTCAAGGCCCCAGTTAACGCTGATGCTAAGGATATCAAGGTTTTGAAACGCGGTGGTAGTCTCGTCAACACTGAAGTCACAAACGACGTTGTCAAGGCCAATGTCCCTATTGATGTCGATGTGAAGGATATCAGTGTCTTGAAGCGCGATGGTCTCGTCAACACTGTAATCAAAGACAACACCGTCGATGTCAAGGCCCCAGTTAACGCTGATGCTAAGGATATCAAGGTTTTGAAACGCGGTGGTAGTCTCGTCAACACTGAAGTCACAAAACGACGTTGTCAAGGCCAATGTCCCTATTGATGTCGATGTGAAGGATATCAGTGTCTTGAAGCGCGATGGTCTCGTCAACACTGTAATCAAAGACAACACCGTCGATGTCAAGGCCCCAGTTAACGCTGATGCTAAGGATATCAAGGTTTTGAAACGCGGTGGTAGTCTCGTCAACACTGAAGTCACAAACGACGTTGTCAAGGCCAATGTCCCTATTGATGTCGATGTGAAGGATATCAGTGTCTTGAAGCGCGATGGTCTCGTCAACACTGTAATCAAAGACAACACCGTCGATGTCAAGGCCCCAGTTAACGCTGATGCTAAGGATATCAAGGTTTTGAAACGCGGTGGTAGTCTCGTCAACACTGAAGTCACAAACGACGTTGTCAAGGCCAATGTCCCTGTTGATGTCGATGTGAAGGATGTCAAGGTCTTGAAGCGCGATGGTAGTCTCGCCAACACTATAATCAAAGACAACACCGCCGATGTCAAGGCCCCAATTGACGTCGATGCGAAAGATGTTTCTGTTGGCAAACGGGACATCTAATCCCACCAACTCGTACTCGACCAAAAGAGAAAGAAAGAAGGAAAGAAGGAAAGAAGGGACCAAGAAACCAAAGTAGCTTTTGGTCGCAGTTTTTTTTTTTTTTTTTCTTTTTTGTGAAATTGTGCCGTGGATCCCTAGCATAGAACAATCAAGATGGTGACTCGGCGAATCACTCAAAGAAAGGGGAAAAGAAAAAGAAAAAAAAAAGAAAGAGAGAGAGAGAGGGAGAGAGAGAAAGAAAGAAAGAAAGAGAGAAAAGGGTCAGTCTGTTTGGGCTACTTTCACAGCTACCAAGGCATATATTTGGTCCAAGCTACTGCCTCTATCAAAAAATACGCCATCTCCACTTGGCCATTTTTCCGTAATATGCACTATATCCATATTCCTTTCACTTAATGCATCTAGTATCGAATAAAAGCTGGGGTTTTAATAGTCCTGAATACCGGGAGACTCTAGTGTTGAGCTCAAGTGATCGACCGGTGGATAGGATACCTGCCAGTCCCCAGGCCTATAAACCCTTTTGAGATGCGTTGTCCCACGTAGCACAGCTTTGATTACAGCGAGCGAGCGAGCGAGAGAAGGAGAAGGGAGAGAGAGGAGAGAAAAAAAAAGATCCACGTGATGAAACGGCTTCTCATCCGACGAGTTTCTTAAGCTCTGTCCTTGACTCATTCCACCACACTCTCCGTCCTTCCACTCTCATTCGCTCCAGTCACCCCTGACGCTTGTCCATTCTCTGCACAGGCTGTCTTTGTCTTGTTGTTCGCAACCACTGGTGAACGTCCTTCTCTCTTGTTCTCTTTCCTTTTTCCTTCTTCCAGTCATCTCAGGAACCAGCCAACCAACCACCTCCCAGTGTCAGGGTTCACTTTAATCAGGACCAATTCTCGACCGTCTCGACCGTCTTGAGGGAGCCGCCACTACCCCACACACACCCCTATTCTTCATCCATCCCTAACTGGGTTCTTTTTCGCTCTCGCTCTTTCTCTCTCGTTCTCTCGCCCACTCTCGCCCACTCTCGCTCTTGCTCTCACTCACTCGCCCACTTTCTCTCATTTCGTCATGAATGACCTTGACAAGCTGAAGGATCTCCGCGAGCGACTCGCTACAGAGACAAAGATCCGCAACGCGACCCGTCAACTCCGTGACCATCAAGAGAGTGCCGCTGCGAAAGCCTCTTGTGACGCTACGCTCGAAGAATCGCAACGTCGTATCAGTTACTTTCAGAGCGAGATTGATAGACTTCAGATTAGGATTCAGCAACAACCACAACAACAGCAGCAGCAACAGCAGCAACAACAGCAACAACAGCAGCAGCCGTTGCAGCAGTCATCGTCGCAGCATGGACTACAGCCTCAAGAAGTCGACCGAACAGCCTCGACGCCAACATCAGCAAGCTCGACACACTCGACCCTCTCAGATCCTGCAGCACGAGGTTCAAGAGGAGCTGAACCATATGGGCTTCCGTCTGAGAAGCCCGTCTCGATTGTCGGTAAGCTCGGAACATCCTTTTCTCCTGTTGGGTATTGTGTGAAGAGGAAAGGAATAGTGGCAATGTGAATCACGTACTCCTGCGAGTTGGAAAAGGAAGGATGGATGGAAGGAAGGAAAGGAAAAAAAAAAAAAAAGGTTCGGCCTTTGGTGGGGCAATGTTCTTGGTCAGACAAATAGTTCTATCACAAGGATGAGTGGGGTGATAGAGTCAGGGCAGTCTCAGCAATAGGAAGAAGGAAAGGAGAGAAGAGAACATGTCGTGGGAAAGACTTGGTGTGTTGGCTCTAGTGGCGCTGCAAGGAACTAAAATGCTGCAACCCCGCTATGTATTTTCTTTTTATTCCATATTTCCTTTCCTAAGACCTGTTGCAGTCCTCGTCGACTATCACCACCAAGAAGGTGACTTACAAGATGCGTGAGCTCGCCTACAAGCTCGATGTCGAAAAGAAGGTTAAGCTTGCCTCGGAAAAACTGGAGCAGCTAGGTGTGGCTGCCAAGGAGGGCCACACAGAGAGTGCCGAAAAGACCTTGCTCCTGAAGCGTGCCTTGCACAAGTATCAGGGGCTCTACATCCCTGGAGAAGGTTTGTCCTATTTTGTCAGCCCACTTTGGTTTGTACTTGGTGTGTATGTGTGCGTTGTCTGTCTGTTGCTGACTCGTGTATATTTGTTGCGGTATAATATATTCCTGCAGGGGACGACATCACAAACACTCCGGGAACAGCCCTTCGGCGACCAATGACTGGCACCCTCAATATCCGTATTGTCGGAATCAAGCAGCAGACCAATGCCCCAACGCGCTATGCTGGCCCAGCTGAATCAATGGCTGTGGTCAAGATTGATGGAGCGATCAAGGCAAAGACAAGGATGGCCCGAAATGGCTCACTTGGCATTCGTTGGAATGAGGAGTTCGATATCCCAGTGACCAAGGCCAGTGAAATTGAAATCATGGTGTGCGATCGACCAGACAGCGTCACTATTCCAATTGGCATGTTCTGGCTCAAGATTTCTGACCTTGTCGAGGAGCTGCGTCGAGTGAAAGTTGAGGCTGATAACCAGGCAGCTATGGCTGCGGGCGCGGTCCATGATCTAGCAGTGAAGAGCCCCTCGATGACTGCTTCGCGCTCAGGCGCCGGGGCCCAGGGCGATGACCTTCTTGTGGACGGCTTGGATGGTCTCGAACGATGGTGGGACCTGGAACCAAACGGACAGATCCAAATCAAGTTTAACTTTTGTAAGTTTGTCGGCTTCTCCCTGTCTTTCCGTCTCTCTTTCCTTCTGTTGGTATTGTTCTTATGCCCGCAGGCCCGTGTTTTGTGTTGGCCTCTGCGCCGAAGAAGGAGGAGGAAGGTGAAGAAGAAAGAGGAGGAAGAACAAAAAAAAAGTATACCAAATTGACAACCGGAATATTTCTTTTGGCTTTCTTTCCCCTTTTCTCCTTTCTGTAATCGACGATAGCCAAGGATGTTGCTATTCGCAAGCGGCCCTCGAAGCTCGGCCGTCAAGGAGCTGTCCGAAAGCGCAGGGACGAGATCCGCGAGGTCCAAGGACACAAGTTCGTCTCCCAGAAGTTTTACCAGATCATGTGCTGTGCCCTCTGTAACGAACTCTTTACTGGCACAGGCGCCCAGTGCGACGGTATGTTCACACAATACAAAATCAAAGAAGAAGAAAAAAAAAAAAAAAAACAAACAAACAACAACAGAAAAGCAAAGCATGCATGTACTTTAGCTATTTCGTCTCCTGCAGAAGCCGTAACGCTTTATTGGACATACTACTAAATCTCCTTTTTTTCCCTCCCCTCTCATTCTCTCATTCTCTCTTGTTCCTACTCCATGGTACAATGATCGATGAATGGATAGACTGCAAGTTTGCGTGCCACCAGAAATGTGCGGAGAAAGTCTTTATCAGGTGCATTTCCTCAAAAGGGGCCGAGGATCCAGATGAAGCCAAGCTCAACCACCGCATTCCTCACCGGTTTGAAACGTTTACCAACCTTGCCCCAACTTGGTGCTCGCATTGTGGACATATGCTTACTTTCGGACGTCGCCACAAGAAGTGCTCAGGTATGTATTCTCTCTCAGAGTCTGAACGAGAAACTTGGCCTCTCTCGATGTGTCTGTGTTTGTGCTCAGGACTGATTTTCATCGCCTGGTAATAGATTCCTAACTCGAATGCTTTTCCAATATTTACTTAGAATGCCTCGTCTTTGCTCATGACGGGTGCAGCGACCTTGTACCTGACCATTGTGGCATGCCTGCAGAGACCGCTAACAAGCTGATGGAAGAGATCCGGAGACGACAACTTAGCAACCGCCAGCCAGCGAAACATGGCAGACATCCCTCCGATGTTGCAGGGCATGAAAACCCGCCCACATCAGCCAAATCTGATGTCGAGACCCCAACAGCACCATCACAACCCACGCGGACAGAGCCCCTGCCAGTATCACAGGAACAGGAACTCCATGATCAAGTCCAACAGCTGAGCCTTCAGGAACAGAGTGTGGCAGAGCAGAATCGACTTGCAGTAGAAGCACAGGCCCAGCAACAGGCCCAGCAACAACAGCAAGAACAGCAGTTGCAACAACAGCAGCGACAACAGCAGTTGCAACAACAGCAGCGACAACAGCAGTTGATGCAACAACAGCAGTACCAGCAGCAGTTACAGCAGCAACAAGATGAGTCTGAGAGTCCAACCCAGGCTGCTCAGTTGCAGGCTGAGCAAGCGCAGAAAGAAATGGAAAACCTTAGAATGGAGCAGGCACGCCTTCAATTGCAGCGCATGGAACAGGAACGGGCTCAACAGTACCAACTGATGCAACAGCAGCAACAGCAACAACAACAACAACAACAACAACAACAACAGCAGCAGCAGCAGCAGCAGCAGCAGCAACAACAACAACAACAAATCCAGTACCAACAGTATCAGCAACAACAATATCAGCTGCAATTCCAACAGCAGCAATTCCAGCAGCAGCAACTCCAGTATCAGGCATCACCTCAACAACGCCCTCATCCTATGATGAAGACTCCAACGCCTACTCTCAAGATTGTCAACAAGCAGCCCACCCATCCTACCCGCAAATATGGCATGAACGACTTCCACTTCATTGCTGTCCTAGGCAGGGGTAACTTTGGAAAGGTCATGTTGGCAGAGGACAAGAAGGGAGGCGAACTTTTTGCCATCAAGGCGCTCAAGAAGGGGCCTATTGTCGAGAAGGACGAAATCGAAAGGTAAGGAACAAAGGGACGCTGAGATAAGTTGATAGGAGAGGGATAGGAAAGAGGAGGAGGCTTCTCTACTTGAGGAGGTCTGTTTGAATTTCCAAAAGTCTAACGAGATCAAACGTCCATGGTTTTTTGTTTTTGTTTTTGTTTTCTTTTGCCTTAAAGTGCCCGTTCCGAGAAGAGAATCTTCCAGATTGCAAACAAGGAGCGACACCCCTTTTTGACGACATTGCATGCATGCTTCCAGACCGACTCTCGGATTTACTTTGTCATGGAGTATGTCCGCGGAGGCGATTTGATGATGCACATTCAAAGGGACAGGCGTTTTGGGGAACGCCGAGCCAAGTTTTATGGGTGCGAGGTTTTGTTGGCTCTTCAATACTTTCATCAAAACAACATCGTGTACCGGTAAGTGGACGGGGACCTTCCCCTTGCTTCTTTTTTTCTTTTTTTCTTTGAACACTAGACTCCATTAGCTGGACCTCCTGGTAAACCGGGTGGTGAGCCCTCGGATCACAGCCACCGACCTGACCTGACTTGACCCCGTTTATTCTTGTTAGTGATTTGAAATTGGATAATATCCTTTTGACAATGGATGGACATGTCAAGATTGCTGACTATGGTCTCTGCAAAGAGAACATGCCTTATGGTGCCAAGACCAACACAATTTGTGGAACACCCGAATTTATGGCCCCCGAGATTATTGAAGAGCAGCCATATGACCGCTCGATTGATTGGTGGACCTTTGGTGTTTTGATGTATGAAATGTTGTTGGGCCGAGCACCATTCTCAGGAGAAGAGGAAGACGACATTTATGACTCGATCATGGATGACGAACCATACTACCCTCCTAACTTTGGACGGAATGAACAGGCTCTCCTTCAATCTGTAAGTTATCAAACGTGGGAAAGAAAGGGTGCTCTTGAAAGGGGTCCGGAAGGGAGGAGGGAGAGCTCTTTTGTGAGTTGAATTGGCTGATTTGGCTCACCACCAATTCTTTTATCTTTCTTTCTTTTACCTCTATCCAGTTGTTGATGAAGGTACCACATCTCCGACTTGGAGCTGGACCTGCAGATGCAGAAGAAGTGAAGGCACACCCTTACTTCCGGGATGTCAACTTTGACGATGTCTATAACAAACGTATTCCCGTCCCCTTCATGCCAAAGATCAGTTCCGCAAAGGATGTGTCCAACTTTGATTCCGAGTTTACGAGCGAGGCTCCCAATGAGACACCCTCGGATTATCGCTTGAATAGGATTGAGCAGGATCTGTTCAAGGGATTCTCGTATACCTCGCCTTGGGCCATGGCCTAAAAAAAAAAAAAAAAAAAAAGCGCCTCTCATTCTCACCATCGAAACCCCCCTTTGACATTTCCTAGTTTAAACAGTCTCCTTTTTTCACTGTTGTAGTATTGTACGAGAGACCCAGCCTACAATCTGGTTGGATCACTCTCTCCCCCTTCCTCCTTCTTTGGGTGAGGAGGGGAAAAAGAAAAGAAAAAGTAATAGTAGATTAATCCTGCCACAAACATACACTCCTTCTAATGAAGATCCTAAGAATTTTTTTCTTGCTCTATTTTTTTTTTTTTTTTTTTTTTTTTTTTTTTTTTTTGTCGTGTACCCAAATTGGATTGACTTGCAGCTCTAGTTTCCACAATTCCATGGCTCCGCGAACATTGAACAATTCTGATCTTATCACTCAATCTTTTGTATCACGACCACGCCGACGCTGTCCACCTGAAGCGCATAGGGCAAAGTTTTGGTCGTCAAATACTTGTCCGTCATTCAGAACAATCGCATAGAGCGGATAGACGATTATTTTTACGATCTTTCTCAAAGTATGTGTTTCTGTATTCAGACAGCTTTCTAATTTTTTCTCCCTCCCTCCCCCCTCCCTTCCCTGCCTGTTTCATTATAAAAAAAAAATTTTCGAAATCGCAATGAGAAATATCTAGACTCCAACAAACCGAGAGAGAAAAAAAAAAAGAAAAGAAAAGCGGATAGGCCAATAGAGCAATTTTCACTAAACATACACCCAAACGAATAAACTCTCTGCGAAATCAACTATACAACACACTGGCAGATTGATCGAGGCCCTCTGCGGGGTTTAAGCTGTCAATCTCAAAAAAAAAAAAAAAAAAAAAATCGATTGACCAAAGGGATAATTGTGGATCATATGGTTTCCATTAAAAGTAAGACTAAACTATTCATTTCTCAGAGAAGTCAACACTTCTGTATGTCGAAGTTTCCCAGCCAAGAGTTGCAAGAAATCCATCGCTCCCGTATCGGGTTGAAGATGCTTGTCCGGAAAGATGATAACAATCGAGACATGTTGATCAACTCGCGCGATATAATAAGAACTACCCTTCATCTTGTCCCAAAAGTATTGACTTCGGAATTGTTGGAGAGTGTTGACACTACCTTGCATGATCGCAATGATATTGGGCCAATGATCCCTTGGAGGTTCCTATTTTTAAAAGAATTCGAGAAAGAGGCGAAGCGGAATCAAGGCTGTTAGCATTATCGCAATGAATCCCCCACCGAGGCAACAAAGAGAGGTAGAGAAAGAAGAGAGAGAGAAAGAGAAAGAGAAAGAAAAAGAAAAAAGAAAAGAACAAGCGAGCCAAGAAATGGAAGAAGCATAAAGTAAAAAGAAGATTGCCAGGTATCTTTTCCTCCCACCCTCTCTCTCTCTCTTTCTTTCTTTCTCTCAAACTTTACCTGGGGATAGCTGTAGATACAAGGAAATGAGCTCAGACCTGTCGGCGCTTCATAGGGTGCATTGGCGCTCACAAATCCTGTTACCGAAAAACGAACGTCCCGTGAAACCTCATAGATAAACGATATACTCTGCGCGCCAGCCTTTTTCCGGAATGTCCGAATACTGAGAGAGAGAGAATGCGTGTGTGTGGCCGAGGGGCCAAGGACCGTTAGGTAATCCGTAGCAAAATGAAGGAGGCCACAGATGAAAGCGAATGATGAGTACGACAACAGACCAATCTAACTGCGCGTAAGGGGGAGGGGGGGAGCTAAGCAGGCGAAAAAACTGATCCTTACAGTCCATGCATGTCTGGTTCCATGTTGGCCCAAAGACTTCGTTCGTCGCCTCCGAGGGACTGTTCCTTTTCCAATAAGAGGTTCATAAAATAGAGCGTCATCTTGGATTTTTTCACTAGCAATCCAACGATTGAGCCACTGGAGATGATTCGGCTGTAGACTGAATTTCCCTTTGGTAGTGGATTTACTCTACAAATTCATATGTGTTTGTGGGTTAGCAGAGTCAAACAAAAGTCCGGGGAGAAGGGGGGGGGGAGGTGTGTTTAGAACATGCGGATCAAATTGTCTAAAGGAGCTAGAGGGTAGTGGTGGAAGGCTCCGGCGTATGGTGTTGGTAAAAAAAAAAGAAAGAAAGAAGGGAATCAAACAAACCTTGTCCTCTCCACTGGAAAAGAGACTATAACGCCATGAAGTTTCTTCGGGTCGATGATATGTTTTCTAGGTAAGAAAATAATAATAATAATAATAATAATAATAATAATAATAATAATAATAATTTAAATCTCCTGTTTACTTTGACTGGACCACGGCTCCAAAAGAGACTTTCCCATCGATGATTCCACTAAAGGGCCTAAAAGAAAGAAAAAAAGAAGGAAAGAAATAAGACCTACATCGGCATACTCTTGCTCTGTGGCAAGTTGCTTCCATTCAACAAGCGTCGCTCTAGAGAGGTGCAAATGAGTCGCCGAAAGCTGAATGTCATATTCGGTCACGTTCTTTTCGAGTAATAGTCCGTGCCGAAGCGCCTTGATCTCTGAATAGATGCCAATACCCAGAATAGAATTGTGAATCTCATGAGTTCCTGATTCATAACGTTGGAGTGCCTTTTCTGTCTCTGGCAAGATCGCCTGGACATCAATCTCAACGGTCGACATGGCCAATTGTCGATATCTAGAAATGTTTAGAGAGAATGAGCGAGTGAGCGAGCGGAGTTGGTTGCTGGGTAGAATATGAAAATAGGAGGTGGGAGAGAGAAAAGGCGGCATGACGATATGACATCCTTACATCCCGATCAAGATGACTCGGAGGCTGCAAAGCTCTTGAAGGAGAGTGTACAAGACAATGTGATCAGCAATGGACTGTTCATCCCGATTGCCCGGAAACGTTCCTTGGTTCAAAATTTGGTTAAATGTGGGCGACAGCGCATTGTTGTTGACATTAGGCGCCACGTCAGTATCTTTGGTGATATAGTGGTGAATGGATTGTCTATGTTGATAGACTCCAAAGGAAGGGTTTCTAGTAGGGGAGCTTTGTCCCGAGGAGGCCTGTCGTCGACTAGAAGGTTTGGGTGATAGTTGCTGTTGTTGTAGCTGGTGTTGTTGTTGCTGGTGCTGGTGGTGTTGCTGTCTTTGTTCTTTTTCGCTTTCGACAACAATGAATCCTCCTGTATCCGAATTGGCCTGGAACTCAAAGCTGAGTTCACGATACGTCTGTAATTCCCGATCCACGTCGATTGCGATTTCATTATAGACTTGATTCAAGTGCTTCATTTGAAATAATAATAAAAAAGAAGGCCGACCCCTTAGTCTTCTTGTTTGCATTCATAACATATCCGCCAAGTTGACAGGAGCAAAGAGAATTGGATATTGTTCCTTACATCTTCTCTCCTAAACATCTTTGGCTTCAAGTACTGCAGCGAGCTGTAGAACCCTTCACAGTGTGCTATCCGAGAGCATATTGACCCAACTGTCGGATGTGCCTATTCGTGTTGGTTGAACAGCCCCCCATAAAAAGGAAGGTCCATTTGTATTCCCGAGTCAGTGGTCAACATTCCGGAGAAACCCATGCCTCCTTCCCTCAATGCCTGGAGACTTTGTTTAAAAGTTCATCTCTGACCTTATTGATCCGCAGGAGGTGTTTATTGGCGCTGGCATAGTCGAACGAGCCGAGCGCTTTGATGAACTCGGCGCAATCCCTGGAAAACATTGGGTCCTTGACGACATCCAGAGCCTTTCGTTCGGAATTGGTCAGAAAAGTTTAAGTGCGCGCGAAGTCTTATCCCAACTGAGTCGTCACGTGGAGACCGTTAGTACCACAGCTGTGAGTATGTCGTGTCTTTCTCAGAACAAAATAAGTCCTGATGCTATTCCTCCTTAGCTCTAACGGGGGCCGAAAAAAAAAAAGAGAGAAAGGGATGTCCTCTCCTCCATCGGGAGCATGGACGACCACGAGGCGTTTTAGTCAACCTTCGAGCTGTTGAAAAAAAAAAAATTGACAAAAAGGGCAAAAGAGAGGTCTCGCCGAGACTCGAACTCGGATTGCAAGATTCAGAGTCTTGATTGCTAACCAATTACAACACGAAACCTTTGGCGCTCTAACCAACTCAGACAAGTTAATCGCGCATATCGAAACGTAAAATGAAAAGCTATTTGTTTCTATAAAATTAAATTTAACTAAATCCAATCAAAATAGCTTACTTTAGCGATTCACGTGCTTGCCGATAAGTGATCTAGAAACCTGGTATCATTTGGAAATCGTGCTCGCACGCGCGAGTCAACTTGTCTGAGTTGGTTAGAGCGCCAAAGGTTTCGTGTTGTAATTGGTTAGCAATCAAGACTCTGAATCTTGCAATCCGAGTTCGAGTCTCGGCGAGACCTCTCTTTTGCTTATTTTTTTTTTGGACAATCCTACGGTCAAGACGACTCGACGCCTGCTGCCAAAGTTCCAGGAGATGGGGGGAGGGGGCCATCCTTGGATTTTTGCTCCAAGAGCCCAAAAATACTCAAAATTTCCAATGGTCACACTTACTGTGAAATTTTAGGAAAAAAAAAAAAAAGAAAGATGGTGATCCAAAGAATCCACCACTCAATGCCAAATACCAAGCCTTGTCACAAAATAAAGGGCACCAGAGGGCCTATACCATTCAACAACAACTACTACTACATCAACATCAACAATCAAAAAGGCCGCAGAAAGGAAATGGTCTTCATTTTGTAAACGCTACTTCACATTGAATTGATCGCTTTTTTCATTGTATCTCTCTGTCTATGAACTGCTGGTTTCCCGCTTAGGAACGATGGTGCCCTCCTTGTGTTCAGTCACCTGGCGTTTGATCTGAGGGTTGGATCCTGTCAATGGAGTCGAAGGGGTTGTCGATCCTGAAGTAGCCGCAGTCTTGAGGGTCGATGCGATTGTCACATGGCCATCACGCGTGACAGTTGCAAAGGTATGAGGTGGAGTAGTGGGCGCAGCTGGTGGAGGGGCCACAGGAGCAGGGTAGATGACAGGCAACTTGGTTGTTGATGATGTGATCTGCTTCAACACTTCTGTGCTAGGACGAACACGACTGCTCAGGTAGAAATCACCGGGTCCCTGAAGACGAACAAACTCCTGCTTGCCAAAGAGGACATTGCCAGCACGCTCTGCTACACGGGCTGCAACGTTCAGTGTGCTGGCCACATAAGGATTCGAGAGAATCGTGGAGGCCCGGGGTTCAGGCTCTGCAGAATCCTGTGTAGGGTCCAGAGCAAGTCGCGATGCTGCTGGCGATGCACCAGCCTCCCAAGCAATCAAGTGTCTAATGTTAGTATAGACATAGAGAGAAAGGAAAAAAAAAAAACCCCCCTCGTTAGTGGTTAGTTAATTAGTGTTCAACTAAACAAGTTCCTTGGCAGTCAGGTCGATAGTCGATATCAAGAAGGGAGAGTGTTTATACCTAGGGTTTACAAGGTACTCCTCATTAGGGGCCAAGACAAGTCTGTAAATGCCTCCATAGCTTGCAATAGCCAAAGTGCCACGACCGGTGACGCGGTGAGCGAAAAAGTTGGTCAGTCCCAGTCCGGCCTTGGCCAATCCAAGCTGAAGAACGACGCGAGGGCTCCTGGCCAAGAATGCATCTCGTCGAACAAAGTATTCCGAGGTGCCATCCATGCGAATCGCTGCAATATCCGACATATACTGTGGGGCCAACAAGACATCTCCTGCAATACCCTTGGTCGTAAACTATAGGGTGTATCGAAGTTAGTTCATTTCATTCAACGAGCGATAGCAATCTCGAAAAAAATTCATTAGCCTAGCAAGGAAACAATGGAGGTGGAGAATCAACGCTACCTTTTGGAAGTAAAGGGATCCTCCAGCCAAACGTCTGCCAAGAGCCTTCAAAGGGTTTGAGGCAGTCGAAAGTTCTGAGTGTACCTAGAATGGATAGAGCGAGTTCAGGGGATAGTAGTGCCGTTAGTCCATGATTTTTTTTTGGGGGGTCCCAGTCCACTGCTGTTTAATTTGACCAGGACTGTGTATGGGACACTTCATCATTCGATCAATCTTACGTCTGTCGAGCTTCCAATGGCAGCTCCAGGAGCAGCATACAGCTCTGAACGGGATGGCAATCGAACGTGGAGCATCGATCCCAATCCTGCACTGACAACCTCAAACTCGGGGTCTGCGACCGAGGGCTGTTTGATCCACTTGGATGCTGTGTTGATGCCTGCAACAGAAAAGAATAGAAGGAGCAAAAAGCATCGTGTGAGTAGTGGGTATAAGGAAAAGGAGCATCGTTATCAAGCAATAACGAAAATACAATCCTTCACAGAGAAGCTCATACCAGGGAGGATGGACATGATACCCTTCTTGACAGATCCGCTTTCAGTCGCGTTGGATGAATGAGCATTCTCCCCCTGAGCATCCTTGTTGATGGTCTCCTCTGGAGACTCCTCATGTCCAGTGTTCCTTTGAGTGTTGTTGAGCACACCTCGACGAGCCTGGATTCGTTCCTCGATCGAGCCCAGCTTGCGGTCGAGCGTGGGGACATCCCCTCCAGCGGGAGAAGACTGTGAGGATGCATTGTAGGCAAGGTTGGCATAGGCGCGTCTTGCAGTGATGGTGTAAAGGACGCGATTTGAGCTATAGCCTCCTACGCGACTGATGATGGCCCTGGTATTCATGGTGGCGGGCAGGCGAACTGAATGGGGAGAGTGAGTGGAGAGTGTCGAGACGCGAAATCTGAAAAAAACGGCCTTCTCTCGGGTGGCCCCCACGGGCCTAAAAAGGGATTGTTATTCCTTACATTACAGGAAGACACGATCGTAAAGCAGTCTCTTCTCTCAGTGTCTCTCTCTCCTCTTTCTCTGGCACGCACTTTGACCACCACGAGACGCCAAAAGCGCAATGCGCTTCTCTTCCACCTTTGCTTCTTCTCTCTACTCCCATTCTCACTCTTTCTCTCTTGGCCCCTTGGTGCATTTGAGTCTGTCGCACTGATACGATTTTACTGCCCATCACTCTACTCTTCCTCCTCCTCCTCCCCTTTCTGTGGAGGGTCGACATTTCTCTAAAAGAGCAGGAGCGAGCGGGCGTGTGCAAAGACCTGGTCGGAATTTTAGGCGATGGCTGTTAAGGCCGCAGGCGCCACGATCACAAATGCCTCCAAGGAGTCAGACGCTGGCTCGCCCGACAAACAGAATGGCGATGACCATGGAATCACATTAAAATCCGATCCAGTGTGTGTCCGATTAGAACAAATCGTTCAGTATTCCTTGGAGCGCTTTCAATTCAGAACTGCTACTTTTCTTGCAGAGCGTCTTTTGTACCAAACGCAAGCACCGGGTCATTCAGAGCAGGAACGAGAGGCGGCTTTATACCTCTTGGCGAAATGTCATTACCAGAATCGTCGGCCCGATATTGCTTGGAGTCTTCTGGAGAACTGTAGCTCCTTGCGAGCTCGCTTTCTCTTTGCACAATGTTCTTTGGAGCTGCGACGATATGTTGAATGTAGTGCGGTTTTGGAATGGTTGCTTGAAGACGAAAATCTTCCAAAGACTCAGCCCACAAGTAAGATCATCAATGTATTATTACAGGAATCATCTTTTCAAAGGAATCCAGTATTATGGATCTTGTACAAGAGGAAAAGCTCTTTCTAAACTGCTCCTACTCTTTAGGCGCAATCGACAACCAGACCTTGCCCGGAACAGGCGAGCCGGATCGATCTGCAGTGTTGAATTTACTTGGACAAGCAGCAAGGTATTGCCTGTTACTGACTAGAGTATGTAAACTGGGGCAGGCAGATCCTAGGATGATTTTATCCTGACATCACCACTCGATCACTCTCGAACTATAGGGCTCAGCACAAACACAAGATCTCCATCAAGTACTTCAACGAGGCGCTAGAATTCAACCCATTCCTATGGGAAGCCTACGAGAATCTCTGTGAACTAGGTAGCCAAACGAGCGAGTTTCCTCATTCATTGGTGCGAAAAAAAAGAGAACCGCTTGTTTATTTCGATTATGATATCTAACAGGAAAAGGAGGGTGGTAATCGTCTCTTTTAGGTGCTCCACCGGACCCCAACATTGTTTTTGCACAATTTGATGCCCAGCCCCGCAGTATCTTGCCACGGTCTATACCACTCTTTCACCGCCCAAGAACAATGGAAACAGAAACAGCTACGCCCCTTCCTACTCTTTTGCAGACACATTCGGATTCAGTCTTTCGGGATAGAACTGCGGATTCTCCTTTGTCAGGGTCTTTTGACGAACAGATTGATAACGCCTCGGCTTCCTCGAGGCAGGCAAACAACCCAGCAGAAACGACGCGTAAACGATTTCTTCCACCAATACCAATCAGTATCAGTGGGTCTCAAGAGTAAGTGCTCACCTGAGTGCTGTCGTTTTTTTTTTTTTTTTTTTAATCTCTATGCGGAGCAAATGTATTTCCATCAAGATCCTAGTCTTTTGATCTTGGAGAGGCAAAATATTGACAAGGCTTTCTTTGGAATAGATCACCATTCTCTCTTTTGTCCACTGGAAACCGTGATCGAGATTCTCCCCCCTCCTCCTCCACAGAGTCGACCGAAAGAGTACCGTTAAAACGTGGGAAACTTTTGGACCGGACAAGGGTATGTTTTAGTAAAGAGTGCAAGCGCGTGTCCTGACATGGAAGTAGAGCAATGCGATATTTGATTCCTTGTTTGCTTACTCTAAACTTTCTCACACTCTGTATCTATTGGTATCCCTAGTCAGCATCGTCACTTCAGGGACTCCGATCATCTGCTGGAGTGAGCAAGTCGACAAGAATGACAAGGACCAACACAATTGCCAATTTTACAGCATCCAGCTTACAGCAGAGTATCAAGGCTAGGAAAAACACATTCCTCGCCAATCTGGTTTCGGCAGCCGAACAACAAGACGAGGTGGGTCACAACAACATTCCTTATGTTTATGAGTGTGTGTGTGTGTGTGTGTGGGGGGTTTCTTCTTTTTACTTAGAGTCCAGCAGAGTCTTGATAAGACTACAAATCCAGAATGACTAACGGTGTCCACCATTTTTTATTCTTTCTCATTCTATGGCTGAAATATTTAAAGGAGTACCAGAAAGGGAGCAATATAGACGGAGAAAAGTCGACAACAGTCAACGAGGCAGATTTATGGCAGGCAGAGGAGGCGCTCAGGACAATGGCCGATATACTAAAGATCATGGCGCGGGCGTATGGTCTACTCTCACTGGGGAAATTTGTAGGATCGATCACGCAATATGAGGCTTTGCCATATGAACATTTGCACAGTGGATGGGTTCAATGTCAGATTGCCAAGTGTAAAGTTGGAACAGCGGATTATACACAGGTAATGCTACTAGACTGATACAAAGTCAGTTCTCAGGCACTGCATGGGAGACAGCTGTGGAAAGATTCTTATACAATTACTAACTCCTCAAGTATAAATGATGTCTTGACTCCAAAAAAAAAAAAAAAAAAAAAAAAAAAATAGGCAGAAAAGTATTTCGCTAGAGCCAGAGAGCTAGAACCAAGTCTTCACAAGGACATGGATATCTATTCGACGTGTTTGTGGCATTTACGAAAGGAGGCAGCCTTGTCAGCACTCGCCAAAGAACTCAAGGATGCCAACCTACATTCACCTGAAGCCTGGTGTGCACTCGGAAATGCCTATAACCTACGGCAAGAGCGAGACCAGGCACTAAAGTGTTTTCAGCGAGCTATTCAGTTGAATGACCGGTTTGCGTATGCTCATACGCTCTCTGGGCACGAGTTCATTGAGAATGGGGATTACGAAAAGGCACAGGCACAGTTCCGAAAAGCGATAAGCATTGACCCTAGACCGTACTATGCATGGTATGAAGAACGATTGTGGATGAATAGGGCAAGGAGAGAGAGGGAGGAGGTTAGATTCCGGATTTTACCAACGCAGATGGGGCAAGAATCGGGCGGAAAAAATCGTGGTACAAGCAAGCCGTTAACTTACTTTGTCTCTCCTTTTTTCTTCGTTTTTTTTATGTGGTTGTTGTACGGGCAGGTATGGTATGGGTCGACTGTATGATCAGATGGGCAAGGACGAGACGGCTCTACTTTACTACAAAGAGGCCCAGAAACTAAATCCATCGAATGGTGTCTTGCTCCAGACTGTGGGCGCGGTAAGCAAGTGGGAACGGAGGCAATACCCGGTTTTTTTCGTTGCGGAACAATTCGACAAAGGCTCTTCTCTCTCTCCCACCCCTAATCCAGGGTTCAATTTCACCGTGATGCCTCGCCCAATTGATCACCTGATGCATTTTGTTTTTTTGTTTCTATACAAGTAGGTCCAAGCGCGGATGAGCAGGACCTCGGATGCTCTCAGGTCTTTGGAAGAGTCCATTGCAATTGACCCTAACAATGTTGTTGCGAGACAGAGGAAGGCTGAGCTTCAGTACACTATCGGCCATTATGAGGATTCTCTCAAAGAGATAGAGGCGATCAGGAATATTTCGAACGAAAAGCCGACTATGTTGACCCTTCAAGGAAAAATCTATATCAAAATGGGCAATAAGGAGATGGCACTCAGGTGTTTAACGTCTGCTCTAGATCTTGAAGGCAAAGGATCACATATGATAAGGGATATGATCGAAAGCCTTGATCAAGACCCGGCAACGCATGGAGAGCGATACAGCGTCAGGGCCGATGCCGATGTGGACATTTGAGAAGGTTCCCTGTTAGGCAACCCTGTGTCCATTCAGTAAAGTTTTGCTGTCGTTTCACCAACAAGTGAGAAAGGAAAAGGGCTCATCGTCAGGGGAGGACCACGCAGCCCAGTATCATGAAATCATGGGCCTGCCCTGGGATATGCAGAAGCAATCGATCGGGAAAACGAGGAGCGAAAAACCATTGTATACTGTAATCGATATGGGGTAATCACAATTGCAAGCCCAAAACCTTGGCGTAGTCAGACAGAGCATAGCCAAGGGGAGAGAGAGAGAGAGTGAACAGAGTTTTTCTGCTTGCTCCGATAGGAGGCAACGAGCCGAGGCGTCATTAGATACTTTAGAGCTCGGAAGGAGCCAGGATCTACTGCTCCGTTCGCGTGGCAAAAAAAAAAAAAAAAAAAAAAAAAAAAAAAAAAAAAAAAAAAAAAAGAAAAAAAAAAGTGAGGGAACCCATTGAGACTTTTTTTTTTTTTGACCGGCGTTGTAGTCGATAGGCGAATAAGACGAGAAAAGAGGATACTCTGAGAATGGGATTCGGCGGGTGTTCCGTCTTATATCATTGATGCGTGGCGCGTCCGCGATCTTTTCGGTCTGGCCAGTCAGCCAGTCAGACAGTCAGAGATGGACAGTCACAAAGTCCTACAACTCACATGGGGTAGAGGGAGAGAGAGAGGGAGGAGAGAGCAGATCCAAGTTTTCGACTGAATTGGAGGCGTTGTATTGAGTCGGCAATATTTGAAGATAACGACCGGTCTGTGTGTGTGGACAAACACGACCTGCTGTCAACAAAAGCATGTGCGTTTTGAAACAGACATTGGGCAAAAAAAAAAAAAGTACCCTTTCATCTGGTTTTTTCTTGCAGTTCGCTCCTAGGAGGACCAACTCATTTAGGCGGAGGCTGAAGAGACGCAGAAAGAGACAAGGTGCAGTGCGGGGTCCACACTCAAAGATATTTTTTACCAGGTCAAAGATAGAGAAAGAGAAAGAAGGAGAAAGGGAGAGAGAGAGAGAGGCCTAGTAGCCATTTTTTTTTCTTTTTCTTTTTCCAAAGGAAATCCAGGGGTGGTGTATTATTAGTCGACTGATCACGGTTCCGAACTCTGGAGGATCCTTGCTCCACAGATAGAGAACCTGCAAGTGGGGAAGCGATTTGATGGTCGGAGAGACGAGAACAAAGGCCCCGGGCTATTGTGAGTGGTCTACTTTATCCAGCAGGCCCAAGGAATGAGGAGAGAGAGAGAGAGAGAGAGAGAGAGAGAGAGAGAGAGAGAGAGAGAGTATGCGTGAGTACGTGTGTGTTACTGCGTCCCTAGCTTGTTCTGTTCTGGGTTAGGTGTCAATGCGATTGAGACTCACACCAGATTCCATGCGGCACCTTCTTTAGTCCTTGCCTATTAGCCTCTGTGGAGAAGACGATCAGTGTCTGATCAAGTCATTCTCTTTTTTCTCACCCAGCCGACTGCAATTCACCCCACAGCCATGGTGATATTGCTGGACAGCCAGCGAGGGCTGCGAAGGCCCATTTGGACCATCATATACCATCGACCATGGGTTAGCTACAGATGCAATGGAGCAAGGGCGGAGAGAGAAGGAAGAGAGGAGACGAGGCACATTTTTTAAAAAAAAAATGAGTTAAGCTCCGGATGCAGAGCAGACAGACACACCCGAGGAGACCCCGCAGGCTGGCTGATAGGGAAACGAGGTGAATAGGCGTTTCTACCCGATCCCGAGGGTCTTCCTGTTTTCCGTGGTATAAATGGGTAGCAGCCCCGCTCTTCTTTTGCTTCTCTTTTCCCAGTCGTCATCCTCTGCACCCTGCCATCCTGGTCACAGCCTGTCCCGCTTTCCTGGCTCTTCTTTTTCTCTCTTACTCTCCTCTCTTCTCTTCATCCATTCTCTCTCCTGCGTCGACCTAGTCCCTTCCAAACAGCTGTTCCTGCTTACAACTCCTCATCTCGTCTTTTGATGCGCATACGGCCTGCACCAAACACCTGTTTCCTTCTTTACGTCTGACCTTCTCCCTACCAACACCACTTATCGCACGGTCTCTGGCCTTCTACTCGCTCCTCCAACACTCGCCTCCTCGATTCCTCAACAGAGACTAGACCATGGCTGCTGTTTCTATCTCTTCGATACCCCTCGCCTCGTCGGCATCTATCCTATATAACCCCGAGCTACTGGTCAAGTATGACTTGATCCCCTCTTCATCGCTCACTGCTGCCTCTACCTCTACCTCTGCCAACTACCCCACCTCTCTCCGAAAAACCGTTCTCCAGCACCGTCAGTTCTCCATGGGCGCGCCTGCTCAGCCTCTCCACCGGCTTTCTCAGCCCCGTCACCAACACCAGCAGCACCAGCACCCTTTTCTTCACCAGATCCAGCAAACAGCCGTCCACAAAAAGACTTCACCGTCGTTGCTGTTGGCAGGCAAGCTGAGGGACATTATGTCGAACCCGCTGCTGATTGCCCCACTCCGGACCATGTCCAACTCGACCTCACAGTTGGGAATGAGAACAGGGTCTGAGGAGGAAGAGATGATGCCAAGCAGTCCTAGCCAGGACTATGTGTACACGGCACCATGCGAGCACCACCCTTCCAAGGGTCAGACCGACTACCTGGTGAATGACATGTTCCCCAAGTTGACAGTAAGTGTGCATCATGCATTCAGATCCATGGGACACACGGACACCTATTTTTCTCTCTAAATAGGGTATGGTGTGCGGGGGAAAGTGAGAGAGAGAGAGGAAGGGAAAGGAGGATAACGGACGGACATGAAAAATTTAGAGTCATCGTGTTTTGGGCTATATCCAGAGGAGCGCGCTGTCGTCTGTCCAGAGTCGGTAGACAGCTGGATAGATAGGCTATTTCCGTACCACCATAGCACCCTTTTAAGGGGCCAGAGGACCTCTCTCTCTCTTTCTCTTCTCCATTTTGATCGTGTGCTGTTGTTGTGCTGTTGTGTGTGTGCGTGCATGCATTCTTCTTTCATGTGTCTGCACACCCCGTCATCCTCCTTACGCACAAGCCAGGTCCACTCTCTTTCCTCCCCTTTTTTTTTTTTTTTTTTTTTTTTTTGCTCTCTCGTCATATCACCTCTTATGGCATCCCTACTCACATCATCACCCTTTTCTCTCGCTTTTTACAGCATGACCTCTCGACCATTGAATTTGGTATCCGCATTGCTGACTTTATGCCCTTGGCTTTCAAGACCGTCCCTGTTGCTGGTCTGGCCGAAAAGGAACTTCAGCTGCTGGATTGCCTTCGTGACCTGCCCAACGTCATCCATCTCGAAGACTCTTTCGTCAACGATAATGGTGACACGGTCCTGGTCTTGCCTATGCTCAAAAAATTTGACTGTCAGGCCGTGAACAAGAGTCTTTGCGCTGTTCGTAAGACAGTCCGTCAGATCCTCACGGGTCTGGCCGCAGTTCATGCCAAGAACATTGCTCATCTCGACATTAACCCTTCCAACTTGATGGTCACCCATACCAAGAAGGATGTGGTCATCATTGACTTTGGTCTCTCCATGACCGTGAACCGCGATGTGGGTCCTAACTCGACCCCACAGATCCCTGCTTGTGGTACAACAGGGTACATTGCACCTGAGGTCTTGAATGCCCGTGCATTCGAGCCAGCCGATCCAACCTTGGCCGACATTTATTCGCTCGGTGTTGTCTTGGGTCAAATGTTGGAGCCCTATATCCCAGACTGCGATTTGCATTACTTTGGCTCCAAATATCTCGGAGTGGACAACACCCAGCAGACGGTCATGTTGTTGAACGAGTTTGTTGCTCAGGGTGCTTATTATCCCAAGGTGCTTGTCCAGGCCGCTGATTTGCTCCGATGCATGCTTGCCTCGAATCCCAAGGACCGCAAGTCTGCTCAAGAGTTGTTGGATACTCATCCATTTTTGACCACTTGCACTGAAGTCATGGTCGCGACTGCGGCAGCAGCAGCAGCAGCAGTGGCAGCAGGCACGACTTTGTTCCTTTGCGACTGGTTATACCGTGTCCAGGAGATCAAGTATCAAAAGTACCTGTACCAGGACAGGAGCGGATGCGAAATCTACCGCTACCGCTAAAAAAGAACCCTCTCACTCTCACTCTCACTCTTTTTTATATACCATTGTTCCCAACTCCTCTCCTTTTGCATTCATTTTCATTCTTACTTGGCTCTAGTGAGCACAGTTCTCGAGCATTCGTTGCAAGTTGTTACATAGTTCCTCTTTTCTCTCTCTCTCTCTCCCTCTCCCTCTCTTGTAATTGTAGTTGTCTTATCCTTTTCTTTTTACCTGTATTACCATCATCCTTTCATCCATTCTCAAACGTAGAAGAGCTTCTCGACCTAATTTTTTTTTCACCCATTAAAAAAAAAAACAAAAACCAAAAAACAAAAGAACAAGGCTCTGGTCTTTTTCAAAAAGTTGGGAACAGTGAAGTCATTTAATCCAAGAGGGGTTCTTTTGTATGTTTGCCGAGAACAACTCATGAAAACGTTGAACCATTTGGTGCCCTGATACTGCACTGTATTGCAAAAAAAAAAAAAAAAAAAAAAAAAAAAAAAAAAGGGTACCTGATTCCGTAAAAGGAGTTGTTTTTCCCGTCGTATGGTTAAAGGGTCGTGTATTGTCTTTGGATATCTCGCTAGGTAAAAAGAAGGACATAACGCATGTCCACCATATTACATGGAGAGAAACAACTTTGATAAAGGATCTCTTTCGAAAAAAGTGTCAAGAGAGAGAGAGAGAGAGAGAGAGAGAGAGAGAGAGAGAGAGAGAGAGAGAGAGAGAGAGAAGAATTGTCTCTAGTATAGTAGCATCATATTTCTTGTTCTCCCTCAGGGAAGAAGCCAATAGTTTTTTTGTTACCGAATATCAACATTGCTGAGAAATCCATCTTGTGTTCTCTCTCTCCTTTGTGGCGTCTCTAGTTGACACGGCGTTGTCTGGCGTTCAACGCCCGGGTCCGCAGCAGGGATCCTGCGCTGTGTGGGAGAGAATGTGAGTGAGTGTGCAAGTTTGTGTGCTGCAGTGGCATCAGTAGCATCAGTGGCATCAGTGATAAAAAGTCAAAAGACAGAGCTGTGGGGCATAAGAGGAATGTGATGCTTCATTTTGGTGGTCCGTTGAGAGTGAGAAGGAAGAGGGAAGGGGGCATCAACAACCTGGGTATGTTTGTTGGACTTTTTTTTTTATTCTCTGGAGGTAAATGAGAGCGAGGGCTGTGGAGAAAGGGACAAGAAGAAGGAGAAGAAGGAGACGAGCGAACGAAGCAAAAAGCAAGATCTAGTAGAGAGAGAGGACATGCCTGATTTGGGCATCAAAGTCAAGCACGCAATTTCTTGCGATTTGGATAACGCCATCGATGTTCCAATGCCGTTGCAGAGAGAGAGAGCTTACTTATACGACCAGGTGCACCCTGAGAGGGGGAAAGGAGATCGATGTAAACTCTCTTGAGCACTGGGCACCTTTTTTTTTTCTCTTCTTCTTCTCTCTCTCTTTCTCTCTCTCTCCTCTCCCTTCTCTTCTCCTTCTCTCTCTCTCTCTTTCTTCTCTTCTTCTCACACTCCTTCATTCCTCTCTTTCATTCTTCTCCTCATTCCTCTTTCACTTTTCCCCTACTCTCCTTCTCACATTCACCTCAATCACAATGCTCCGCTCCACATTCACTCCTCTCCGTTCCGTCGCCAAGTCGAATCTCTTCCAGTCCAGGCGCTTCCTGGCCCAGACCACCTCTGCCATCCCAAAGACACAGGACCAGACCCGGCCATCTAGCTACAAGGTTGTTGTCATTGGTACGTCTATATCTTTTCATTATCTAGGACCATACAAATACGCGAAATCAAAAAACATAGGACCAGGGATGTCAGGAACAGTACATGCCGGAACATAAAAAAAAAAAAAAAAAGAGGAACTGTCCTCTCCAAGCGGAAGCTAATATGTCGCGTTTTTTTTTTCTTTTTTTCTTTTCGTCTTATTGCTTTTATCTGTTCATAGGAGGAGGCTCTGCTGGACTTTCGGTTGCCTCGACCTTGTCCAACACCTTGGGCGACAAGGCTGTTGCTGTGATTGACCCTGCCGATGATCATTACGTAATGACGAATCTTTATTCTCTTGAGAACTAGAAGAGGAAGAGGAAGAGGAAGAGGAAGAGATGGTTCTCTTGTTCTGGATAGCTGCTTTGCTGTTTTGGATATTTTGTGCAAAAAAAACAAAAAGGCTAATTCTTTTCTTCTCCGTGCTAATAGTACCAGCCTCTCTGGACCTTTGTTGGCGCTGGACTCAAGAACTTGGAGGACTCAAAGATGGCAATGAGCGATGTTATGCCCGAGAAAGCACAGTGGATCAAGGATTCGGTTGCATCCTTCAAGCCCGACAGCAACTCGATCGTTCTTGCTAACGGTGAATCGGTAAGGGAACAAGTCGGAGCCAGTATGGGCACCTCTGACTCGATCTTTTTTTTTTTTTCACTCTGCTCTGACGTGTTTTTCCGGGAGAGGAAAAGAATGCGAGGGGAGAAGGGGGTGAGAACCCTACCTCATTTTTTGTTCTCCATTGGCGTTATTGGCTGCAGTTCTCGGGACCTGTCGTGTACCATGAGCTGTAACCAACTGCTACCGGGAAAAACAAAAAAAGAAGACACGAGGAGAAAAGAGAGAAGGACGGCTGATGGATTAGCAAGTGTCTAAAAGGACATCAAAGGCTTTTCTCTCTCTCTCTCTCTCTTCTGTGTGGGAAACCTTGATATGACAGCTCAATACAACACCCACTCTTGCGCCGCGTGCTAATTTCCGTATTCGTCCATTGCATGTCGGCTGGCCCATTAGATTTCCTATGATTATCTCGTTGTCGCAGCTGGAGTAAGTTTGTTTTTTTTCACTCACTCTCTCTTCGGGACCTGAGCTCCGTTTTCCTTCTCCGCTACCCTGTCCCTGCAATGTTTTCCCATACTTTAGTCAATCCTCTGTGTCTATTACTGATGCAGTCGTGAGACCTTGAGGCGGATCATCATATCGCATGTACAAAAAACACTTGTTGTTGTGGTTTGTTTCTCACTAAAATATATCCCTTTTTTTCCCATGAATTTGCACAGATCCAAGTGAACTGGGGCAAGATCAAGGGTCTGCCAGAGACTTTGGGCAAGAATGGAGTTGCCTCCAACTACTCTGCTCAGTCTGTTGAAAAGACAAACGAGTTCATCCGCTCCTTCAAGGGTGGCAATGCGCTCTTCACCATGCCTTCGACCCCGATCAAGTGCGCTGGCGCCCCTCAAAAGATCATGTACCTTGCCGACGAGTACTGGCGTAAGGAGGGCATTCGGGATCAGACAAAGATCAATTACTACACAGGATTGGGCAAGATCTTTGCCATTGACAAGTATGCCAATGAGTTGCTCAAGATCTGCAAGGCTCGTAACTTGAACATCAACTACACGACTGATCTGGCCGAGATCCGGCCCGATTCGAAAGAGGCCGTCTTCAATATCCTCGCAGGCGAGGCCAAGGGCACGACCTTGACTGTTCCTTATGACTTTATGCATGTGACTCCTCCTATGAGTGCTCCCGATTTTATCAAGGCTTCGTCCTTGTCGAATGCAGACGGATGGGTGGATGTGAACAAGGATACTCTTCGCCACAACAAGTATGCCAATGTCTATGCCATTGGTGATTGCTCCAGTCTTCCCACTTCCAAGACCGCTGCTGCTATCACGGCACAGAGTGCGGTCCTGAAGAACAACCTGTTGGGCGATATCTTTGGCGACAGGGAAGTTGAGCACTACGATGGATACACCAGCTGTCCTGTAAGTCCATTTTTCTTTCTTTCTCTCTCTCTCTCTATTGAACAGAGTTCTTTGACTGGATCAAGTATTGACCCTTATTTTTCCCGTCATCTTTTTTAGCTTGTGACCGGTACTGACAAGTTGATCTTGGCAGAGTTCAGTGGATACACGGCAAAGCCCCTGGAGACATTCCCCTTTGACCAGTCCAAGGAGCGCCTCTCAACCTATCTCTTGACCAAGGAGGTAACGAAACAAAGATGCTTTCTTTTCTGTTATTGTTGTCCGTGGACTTGGCTTGACCCGTTCTTTTTTTTTTTTTTTTTACTCATCCTTCTTTTTTTTTTGTCACTTTCAAAAAATAATAATAATAATAATAGGTTATTCCTGATATCTACTGGAAGGTCATGGTGAAGGGTAACTGGGATGGTCCTGCCCGTTTCCGCAAGCTCTTTGGTTCTGCCTAAAAAAAAAGAAAAAAAAAAGAGCTTCCCAATTGGAAATCGTAGCATCTTTCACTCTTTTCCTCATTCTCTCTCTCTCTTTTCTCTTTCTCTCCCTTCGCATTCTGTAAACACATCCATTTATATTCAAACTGATTATATATCCAATAAATTGAAAAAAAAAAAAAAAAAAAGGCTACTAGCTTTACTTTTTTTTTCCACTATGGATTACCAACTAGCAAACAAACCACCACGAGGACCCTTTCGTTCAGGAATCTTGACAGGTGGTTGACGAAGGATCTGTCGGATATGTTCCTGTGTTTGCATAAAGGCCACAATCGCATCATTGACATGAACAAACTCGAGCAAAAGGCCATCATGTCCTTCTTCCGAGGGGACGATATAGAGTTGAGAATGAGGCATCAAATGGCTCATGTCTTCAATTTCGTACTTTGGGTAAAGAACATCGGATTCTATCCCTGTTTTGGTGGAAGGGAAGGGAAAAAGTAGGGATATGGCGGAGAGGAAAAAAAAAAAAAAAGAATTGCAATGCAATGGATACACACACACACAGAGAGAGAGAGAGAGGAATGCATGGTTCATCGGGAGGCAATCGTGGTTAGTGACATGAGCATGTCTTATAAATTCCCTGTCAAAAAAAAAAAAACGGAGAGAGCTTTCTGTCTCTCAAAATGTATGCGCTTCAACTTCTTACCGATCACAAGCGTGGGTTGTTGAATACTGCGGACAATGTCCTCATACTCGCCTCGTCCAGCAGACACATCATGGAAATCCATCTTTCGACTGAGGGCAATATAACAGTTGGCATCAAACCGATCGATAAACTTGTCTGCTTGGTAGCGCAAATAGCTATGTGCAGCGTAGACCGGAGGTTTATACTGGAGAGATCCTGGGTTGCCAGCCTTGGAAGAAGGCAAAGAGGTTGGGCCTGCTGGAGAAAGGACAGCTGTTGAAGGTCTGGCTGCAAAAGGATCCTGAGAGGTGGTGGCCTGACCTGGCGTGGGTGTCACTGTGCCACTGTGAGGAGGGCTCGATGATTGAGGATTAGTAGTGGTAGTGGTGGTGGTTGAACCAGTGGTGGACAGTGCTGTAGTAGAGTAGACCCGGGAGAGTTGATGCCCCTCATTGTGTGTTTGACGATGGAATTCTGCAGCGGGGAAAACCAAGGGTCCTCCAGGAGGGGCAGTTGCCTCGGAAGGATCGGCCTCCATAACATTCCGGCCAAAGCGCCGTTCATATGAGGCACGAGTACGATACGTCAGCATAGCACACATGCGGGCTGCGGTCATGCCTTGTCGAGGAGGCTGTGGAGAATAAATAGAGGTCGTGTTAGGATGGTGAGTGGACTTGATGGGACGAGAAAAAAAAAAAAACAGACAAACAAACAGCTTACATTGTCCAGAGAATAATATCCGTCGAGATACTTTGGGTCGGCAAAGATTGATTGTCGCTGGGACTCGGTCCAACTCATGCTCCAAGCAGAGCTCTTGCAAGGGGCCGAAACTGGCACGAGAAGTTTAATGTACTCGGGTCCATAAAAGGCCCACTCAAAGACATGCATTCCGGCCATGGAGCCTCCAATACAGATGGCGATCGACTTGATACCCATCTCGTCCAGGACCATCTTGTGCAGTCTGGACAATGCGGTGGTAGGCGTACACGTGAGCACCAAAGAACACAGCAAACAAGAACAGCCGTCGATAACACCAACAGAATGGGGAGTGAGGAGGGGACTGATCAAACATACCTGACATCATCCCGGATGGTGGCCAGGGGAAACTCTGGGCCATAGCGGGTTCCTGTCTCTGGGTTGAGGGTCAAGGGCGAAGCAGTGCCATAGGGAGAGCCCATGACATTCAGACAGATGATAAAGAACTTTGTCTCATCAATGGCCTTGCCTTTGCCCTCCAACGGGCATGTACCCATGAGGTTAATCCACCTATCCACAAAAGAGACATCGGTGTGTTTAGTTCCGATTTAAAACCACCACTGTCTGGTATTGCTCAAGATATCAGAAAGATAGAAAAGCATAGGAGGGGAGGTTGTACCAGTCTTCGACATCGACGCTACGCGTCAAGGGGTGGCAGATCAACATCACATTGTCGCGTGCCTCGTTCAGGACGCCCCAGGTCTTGTAGGCAACGGGAACCTGGCGGATCGTGTACCCTGACTCGAAAGTGAACTCGGGGATGATGGCGATCGTCTGATCCGGGGCCAGGCGAGAATATGGGTTCTCTGGCTGCGCAGTTCTCCGTTCTATTCAAGAGTGGAAAAGGCAAGGGAAAAGAAAACGGCCTGAAAAGATCAGTGGTGGGTTCGGGGGTTCAAACGAATGGTGTAGGTAGGTCTAGTGCAGTCATTACCAAAGGGCATGATAGTGGGTTATTGGGGGGTGAAAGGATTGTCAAACAAGGCACGGATGATTCAGCCCTTCTCTCTTTTATAGCCATTCTATCCCACTGCCCAATTTTGATGGGCGTAACTTTTTGTTTGCTTGTTTTGTTTTGTTTGTTTGTTTTCCCGTTCAGTTGTCTATTGTGGGCTAGAAAATGCATCGAGATGAGTAACAACATGTCCAGCTGTACACAACTATCCAGGAAATGGAGATCTTTGCCACATGTGCCTCTTCTTCCCTACCACTAGCACCCATATCAACATCAACAGATACTTGATACGGATTTGAGAGGAATACAAAAATTAGCGTAAGGGCTTGGACGATTATGAGTAAAATGAGTCTTTGGGTCCATGTTATTTCGCTCTCATGTTTGTCGTTCTGCTGGAAAAAAAAAAAAAAAAAAAAAAAAAGGGGTGCTGTGCCTGGTCAAAGGTAAATCTCAGCTGGGGCTGCAGGCGAACTGACCAAATACTGGCTGAGAGTTATTCCATTGGGTAAACCTGGCATGGACTCGAATAGAACACTAGATTGTGCCCTATTCCCTTCTCTTTCTCTTCCCCTTCCAGAAGAAGCCTTTTGTCTATTTAGCTCCGGTCTTGGCCCTGAGGACCTGAGCTGGCGCCACATGCATCCACTGAGAGCACAAGTCGAGTCGGCAATACTCTTTACCGTAGTTCGTTCTTTGCCCAGATCTCTGTCATTGTATCAAGAAAAGAATATTTAATTGTACTTTTTGCATGTTGGCGTGTAGAATGTGCGTGCTCTTTTGGGCGGTGGTGGTGACAACGAGCGCATCAGTGGAGGTTTCTTTGGCGCCATGACATGATCCTGCACAGCCTTTGAAGACTTTAATACTCGTTCCTAAATAGGCCCACAAAGTAAACTAGTCAGTATGCGTACACCCCAGTAGCAGAGTAGTTCTAATGCTGTCAAACAACAGTGAAAGTAAAAAGAGTGCAGACGTACCCTGACACGACAAAGAGCCGAGAGAGCTTGTCCATTCAAGAACGTCTCGAGTTCTTGGGGTGTTGTGGGCAACTTGATCTCTTCAGACATGGTCCCGGCAATATGTACACCATCGTGCAGACGCATCCGGATTGGCCTTGCGGTATATCCTATTCAATTATTTCCCCAACATAAAATCGTGAGGAGCTGTCCCTCGACGTGCCCAAAATTACAATTACCATATCATTCCATCCATGTTCTTTTGTACCTCGGATATCCAGAAAGATAAGATCATCAATGTCTGGTAGTCTAGTCATGAGCGCATGGTTGTGCCTCAGTGACTTTCTTACTTGAACCGACCATTCCTCTTCACTTGCCGAAGGTCTCTTGTGTTCATAATCCGAGAGCTCAAAGTGGGCTAGTTTGTGGTCATGAGCAACGGATGTCATGACCACAAAATCCACTTTGCGGGGTGACACAGGAGGATTGACTCCACCATGATCCTGTTCACTCTTTTCTCGTTCCTCCCGGGTCGCGCCCAAGCCGGTTTCTCCTCTATGAGAGGCGGCCAATGGCAATACTCTCAATTAAGAGCATGACTACGGTACAAGTCGGGACAGCAGACAATTCATAGCCAGTGTTCATACTTACGTTAAAACGCTTACTGATGTGTCGTGAAAGAGAATGTCGAAAATATCTTGCCATGTTCGGACTGTCATGGACTCTGAGGGCTTGGGTGGGGATGCCACACGAGGTTCACAGATCCTGGCCCTAATAAAAAAGAAGAAAAAAAGGTGAGTGCTCTATCACCGTCTGTCTGGTTCATCATCGTATTGACCTTTGTATGGGCAAAGCTCATACATCAATTTTAGGATCTCATAGGTCTGGACGGAAAGCTGATCCACTGGCTCGCCCCTGAGTTGTGCTTCCGCCAGTCGTCCCAACTCCACAGTCGCCAAGAGTCGAGTCTTTTGTGCATCCGCACCCTTGTCGACAACAATCACTTGGTCTGCAATTCGGTCGAGGGTGGCCTTGATGGCTGGTTTAGTTCTCAAGAACTGATCGTCTAGGATCAATGGAGCAAGTGCCTGGATCGTTTCGATACCAAACGCCTCTTCGGCATCGTCCATCTCGAGATGAGCAATCATTGAGGCTGCCACACTAAATGCGTAGCGTGAAAAGGCGTCGTTATCTTTCGTTAGACCGAATGTGATGAGGGAGTCTACAACGGGGCACAGGCAACGGAGCGAAAAATAAATATTCATACTATACGTCTTTCTTTTTGATAGTCTTTAGCTTGGTAAACGACTGCAGTCGTGAGACCACATAGCGAAAGAGTAGTTTTTGTAGGGTTGTCAGACTGGATGGCTCAGGAGGAACTGAGTGTGGACGGCCATGGTACTATAAGTGCAAAGAAAAAAGAGGGTAGAGTGAGCACCAGAGTGTCGTAATATCGGACAGCGAATACTGGATCTGCGGACAAAACTTGTTACACCTACAATGTCATACAGACAACGAAAGAGAAAAAAGAACGGATGGTCTTTGGCCCGCATTTCAGCATCCAGAAGGTCAATATCGTCGACCTCATCGCCTGTTGGATCACTGGTTAGATTCTGGGATAATAAACAAAATCCTACTTTTAATTATGGCGTTGTTCGTTACTTTGTTTCGTATTACCTTCCTTTAGGCCTGACAGCTCTTTGATAGGCTTTTGGTCCGCACTTTGACTTGAGGTGCCGGTGGTCGTAATTTGGTTCGGAGTATCCGTGTCCGAGTATTCATCCTACACATTGTCCAGAGCGAAAGTTAGCTGACAATGCCTTCCTCTATCCTAGACCAGTTCTCAACGCGTAGAGTAGAGAGTCTTACCACTATTATCACCTCCTTCTCCCATATTACAGATTCGATTTCTTTACGGGCAAGGCTGTGGAGTGTTTTGTTGCCTGCAAGCAACAAGTCCTGATTAGACCTCAGAGTTGCTCGAGCGACGGTGCTTGATAAATGACTAGCCAGGATGGGTGTTGGGACGTGTTGTCGCTCTGGTTTCTTGGCTACCCGGGCCAACTTGCGCTCCTGATCTCGATAAGCCTTGCTCTAACAAGATGAGACATATGGTCGTGTTTTTAGTTCAAGCAAAGAATCAGCCGCAAAGCGTGAAGCATCCTAAAGAAACACGCGCGAAAAAAGATATATATTTATATATTTTTACTTTTGTCTCTTCCAAGAACTGAGAGGCCCAGTGATGGCTCGTGGCCACCGCCTTGAGCGACTGTCGGAACGAGTCCTTGGCGGCTTGAGCATTTTTGAACTTGAACCCGGTGTAAAAAGCCTCGGCACAGGCGAGCAAGGAAGCCCAGTCAGTGTTTGACAGGAATGCTTCCTGTTTCTTGCGTAGCTGTTCTTGTGATGAATCAGTGGAGACTGTTATTGTCATGGCAGATGTGGCGATGAGAGGTTTGAGAGGCCAGAATGGCGTACCCTTTGAAAATAGAAAAAAAAAAAAAGGGTCTTTGAGGCAGTCCATTTTTTTTGGCTCTCTTTTTTTCGTCTTGTGGAGTGGTCTCATAGAGGACTACTATATGGGCCATTACCTCCATCACCTCCATCCATCCATCTATCCATCTCCCTTTGGTGATTCACACCGCATCATCCCTTCTCTTTCTCGTGTTCAATCTCTTCTCTCCCACACACACTCTCCCACACATACACACACACACACTCTCTCTCTATCCCCCTCTCACAGGCAATCAATCCCAGGTAAGTTGTATTCTGAGCTATTGGATAGATCCAACCCCAGCATCTGCATGTTCCTATTCTCTTTCTGTGTGCCCTATTTACATTGAGGTCTACCTCTGGGGATTGCGGCTCGCATTCACAAAAGAGAATCATTGTTCAGACTATGACTTGAACTGGGACATGTTGCTCTGCTCTCTTTGTCCTTTATCCTTTCTCTCTCTCTCTCTCTCTCTCTCTCTCTCTCTTGTGATGATGACTCCAATGGGCAATGATGACGCCAGAACGAGGTGCTTGTGAAAACAATCACTTTTCTCTTCTGCGAGCCTGGTCAATACACCAGGGTTACGGTTCGTATTCGCAAAGAAAAGAAGTGGTTTATATTTCGCACTACCGACATGCTATCTACTACCTTATGGTTGTAGTCGCGGCTGTCGATGTCCTTGTTTGATTCTCTCTTTCTAGTGAGCCCCGTATCGAGGTCAGCCTCCGGGGGTTGCGGTTCGCATTCACAAAAGGAGAATCCCATGTTCAGAGTCAAGGAGACGTGTCTGTTTTGTTTTGTTTTTGTTTGCAGACTTGCACGGTGATGAGAGGAGGAGTAAACGTTCTTTTCTCTTCCTTTCTCTTGAGCAGACGTCTACTAATGCTTTTATTTCTCTTTGGATATTCAATCTCTGCTCCCAACTACGTCCGAGCAATGACATTTGAGGCATCAACTTGGTATGCGTGAGTGGCCTTGTCTCTTTTCGTTTTGCCTGACCGCCTTCTGGTTCACTCCTCTGCTCGCATACTGACTGTAGCAGTGTTTGCACTACTTGGTTAGCCTAATGCTGTGTAGTAGTCGACCATGTCCTTTCTCGACCTCATTAGAAATAAAATAAAATAAAATAAGAAAAAAAGACCCGTGTTATCATTTGCTATGAGGGAGACTATCCGACTCTGCCTTCTGTTCTTTCTTTCTTTCCTTCATTTTCTTTCTCCTACTTCCTTGTGTTTCAACAGTGCGGACAAAATTATCATCGAGACGGTATTGATAAAAAAATATATAAGAATAAAAAAGCGGGACGCCTATACCACTTGTTTATCAACCTGACGTTCTTGCCCAAAAGACCGCTTTAGAACTATGCGACAGTGCCCAATATCAACGGGCAAATGACGAGCTGTAGACCCAGTAGTTTAACATTCTTTTGCCGCCTTTTCTTTTTTCTTTTTTTTCTTTTTGTCCTTGTCCGGAGAAAAACAAAAAACAAAAAACAAAAAACAAAAAACAAAAAAAAAAAAAAAAAAAAAAAAAAAAAAAAAAAAAAAAAAAGGCCTTAGGAATATTTAGAGAGGTTGTGAGTGAGGTCTAGATTATGCTACAAGAACAGCGACTTGTTTCGCTGCCACTGACTTCAATCAACCATTATTAGACTATGATCAAAGTTGATCGCCCTGGAATATTGCTGCCTGTGTACAAGTCTTTTCTCCTAGACACCCAAGTGATATGAGGTACGATAGAAGAGAAGCAGAGAGAAAGAGAGAAAGAGAGAGAAAGAGGAGAGGATGGCCATGGCCATCACCAACTCATTTCTAGCATGCCTGTTTTGGAGACTCTTGGTTGGCTGTGACTTTCTCTCTCTCTCTCTCGTCTCTCGCTCGTCTCTCAGCATTCAACTGTCCTGTCGCGCACTTTTAAAAAATGATCACTTTTGGGGGAATGCACACTTCTCCCTCATCAAGTCCCTTCTTCTGTTCTCCCGCTCTCCCATCCACTCGCCACGTTTCTCCTTGACCACCCTTTACACATCAGCTCATTTTCATTCGTTCGTTCATTCATTCTTTCATCACAGCCCGAGCTACCCGTTTCTTCACTGTTTACATGTACCTCTTGCCTTGACACTACTACTACCTTTGTTGCCATTCTTTCTCTTTCATTCCCCACTGTTTGCGGAAAAAAGAAAAAGAAAAGAAAAGAAAAAGCTCCTCGTTATCACTCTCAGACCCTGCCATTCCTAAAGTCTGTCAAAAAGGCCTCGAGGGAGGGGAGGGATAAGCTCTACTCTTGAAAGAGAAAGGAGTGAGTGAGTGAGAGGAAGAAGAAGAAAAGGTGTCCAAAGAGCACAACAGAGACAAAAAGGACACGAAACTAGCAAGAGAAGACCGGGACAGGAATACCTTCACACCTCCGTACATAATCAAAATCCTAGGAACCATTCTATAATCCCATCTCAAATCAGCCATGAGGATTGGCGGTATTTTGTATTTACTCTTCTTCCTATGGCTGCTGAGCGGAGACGATGGTCCACGACTGGACCAGCTACAGAAGGCACTCTCGGAGCTCCATGAAGAGGCCGATGTACTCGCGAACAAGACCTATGGCACCAATATGACCTATGTAAGTTGGATTCATTGAGCGGATCAAATTATTTTATTTTATTTTACTTTCTTGTTCCTTCCCTCCTCCTTTTTTTTCTTCTTCTTCAAAGTTGATCTTTCAAAGGCGTCAGGGGCCTTGAACTTGAGAATAATAATCGATTGTTATTGATATCAAGACTAACTCGATGTGCTTTTTTTCTTTCGTTCTCAAACGCTCTTTTTGCACCTGCTCCATTCCCTCGTTGGATAGCCCATACCAGAAACGTTAATGACAGAGTTGACCAAGTTTTTCAACCCAGTGGGCAGGGATGTGCGTGCTCATTATTATCAAAATGTCACAGGATCGTTCAAGGGCAATTGGAGTCTGGACGATACCTTGAATGCCAAGATTGATCAGGAAATGCCCCTCTTGCCACCCATGCCTTCTCCAGGCGATTCCAAGAATGAAACCAATGTAGAAAAACCTCCACAGCCCACTGGAAGTGGTGACCAGAACAATACCAGCAACAACAACACTAGTACCACGACTGAGGATGGACCCAAGGATTCAAATCAAATCGGAACAAAAGAGGAAGAAGGTTCAGAGTCAGGAAATGAGGAGATGGAAAAGACTGTGGATCAGATTGAGGATAAGAAGCCGAAATTCAAAGAAGATATCGAAAAGTTTCGAGGACCGTTTGCATTCAACAAGTCTGGATCATTTGTGTTCAATATTAATGAATTCAAAGTGACGGACCAAGTCAACTGGGTGAAGGTATGATCTTCCCCCCTCCTCCTCCTCCTCCTCCCCCCCTCTCTAAAAACCTGGAAAATCGAAGCAGCTTGTTGGAAAGAAAATCTTGAGTTCTAACATGTCTTTTTCTTTTTTCCCTTTCTTTCTTTCTTTCTTTTCTCTTCTTTTTCTTTGGTATCTAGGGAACATGGAGATTGCGACATGACGACAACGAAGACTATGGAATCGCACTGACCGTCCAAGGAGTCCACTTTGTTCATAACGGATCGTTCTACATGTGGGGCATTCCTGACGAGTATGTCGAATGAGTATTGAACAGAGAGAGAGAGAGAGAGAGAGAGAGAGGAGAGGGGAGAGAGAAGGGAGAGAGGAAAGCTGGCATCACCATGTCTCTTGATCTTTAACGCCTGGATGGGGGTTTTTTTGTGTATGTTTCCCTTCTTTTGCTCATGGACTAATCTCTCTCTCTCTCTCTCTCTCTCTCTCTCTCGACAAAGGACCAACTCACATATGCCACTGAAGCATATCTTGGATATCATGCCCAACAATGCCACGTTTGCTCTTGCCAAGGCAGCTCTCAAAGAACAGTATCTGAAACGTATCCATCTTGTAGAAGATGTCATCAATGGGCGGAGCAAACTCGAATATCCAGGTGAGGCCCTTTTTTTTCCGCCATAAAAGAAAAAAAAATGCGATCGATATGAATAGCCTCGGTTTGACTGACACGTCTCTCTCCTCTTTATTTTCTCTTTCTTTATCTACGACATATTTCCTATAGAATCGAGTATCTCAGAGACATCTAGTTGTCATTATCAGATGTATATGCAGTTGGGTGCCATCGATCCAAGTGTACGGTCCACAGCTCTCAAGGATATGGAGCGTGGTATGAACCCCCCTCCCCCTTCCCCTTTTCACCTTGATTTATGTTATCAAAGTGAATCCACAAAAGACGCACGGAAAGTCTTTTATCCCTAACACCATGGACGCCGGTCATTTTACTTTTTTACTTTTTTACTTTTTCTTCTTTTCTTCATTTGAATGCACTCTTGGATTGTTGTTGGATAGAAATGGCCCATCCTCAAGGCATCACGACCATCAATCCACCCCATTTGAATTCGACGCTCTTTATCTATTCACCCAACTGTAGGCTGACGCTTGGGGTCAAGCTGGCCGAAGGAATGAAACGAGAAAAGTTCTACTCCAAGGCAGTGAACTATGCAGCCATGGCAGGCTTTGTAAGTTTACTTCTTCTCCTTCTCCTTCTTCTTCTTCCTCTTGTGAGTTGAGTGTACAGGCTAACCTGTGTTGGGTATGTGGTTTACATAGGTTGCATTCATTCAGCACTATCTGATGGTCCGCCAAATGGAGTACACGCCAACGCCTTCGGTATGATTTCGTTGTCTCTCTTCTCCTTTGTCTTCTCCTTGTGAACTGCCCAACAACCGAGTCTTCTAATACGAAAAAAAAAAAACAATCGTGGCAACGCTTAGAGTGTTTCCAAGGTGTCCTATTGGACTATTGCAATGCACGTCTTTATCGATTCATACGTCTGCATGCTCCACTTGACAACAGGAATCGTTGTCGGTAAGTATCCAATAAGTGTTTTGACAAATGACCCACACAGAAGCACACTGTGTTGTCCTTTTCTCTTTCTCTCTCACACTTTCTCGAGTTCTATTAAAAGCATCCGATACTAATTCTACCAATGGTTGATGTTGCTCTGTCCTTCATAGATTCACTATTTTTGCCGTTTGCGGCAGCAGCCTTCTTTTCGTTCGTGTTGGTCGCCATCTTTGGAATGCGATACATGTTGGTCATCTGGCGTATTCAACGACCTGAGCGACGAGGTCGGCGTAACCAAGCAGCCGCAGCCGCAGCCGCAGCCGCAGCCGCGGCGGCGGCAGCATCTGCGCAGGGTACTCCAGGGACGGGTGCCACGGACAACAATGGAGCCGAGTCGAACCCGCTTCAGAGACCTGTCGACACAATGCCAGGAGGGTTGCCATTGCCTGTCACTACTAACCGACCCACAACGGATGATTCAGACAGTCCAAGATCTGATATGCAAACTTTGTATAGTCGATTCTGTAAGCGACGGGATTCCTTTCTTTCTTTCTGGGGGGTTTTTTTATAGACTGCTGATTGTCAGACTGATCTTTAGGACTACACTGACACGATTTTTCATTGTTGTGAATAGACTGGATGTTGATTATCAGCTTGATCGTTCTTTACGAGATTGCGATTTCTTCGACACGCGTCCAGAACGTGATGATCTCGATCTGTGCGATCCTAATATTTTCATTCTGGATTCCACAAATTGTCCGCAATGTGATTCGAGGATCGAAACGAGGATTGAGTATATGGTTTGTGTTGGGGATGAGTGGGACACGACTGGTGCTCCCTGTGTATTTCTATGGATGTCCATCGAATTTGATGGGTCATGAGACGACAAGATGGATTTGGGGGTTAGTGGTTTGGGTGGGTCTTCAGATGTCGGTACTTTTGTTGCAGGATTGGCTTGGACCACGGTTCTTTGTTCCTAAGAAGGTAAGAAGAAGACGAAATGGAAAGACAGGAGATACCACTGAGTGTCGTTGCCTTGGAGATTTCTCTCTCTCTTTATGGTGTTGCGCGTATTAATAAGGAAGAGGGGATTTTTTTTTCTTAATCTATTTACTCTAGTATCTTCCTCCAATCTACGACTACCATCCAATCTTGCCTGCGGGTGACGAAGAGTCGGGAGCAGGGGCAGGGGAAGGGTCAGGACATGGTCATCAACAGGACTGTGCGATTTGCATGTTGCCGATCGATACTTCTTCGGGCACAGGCGCGGCCCGGTTATCAAGTGTGGTGGGCAGTCTGGGTCGATTGAATTATATGATGACACCCTGTGGACACTTGTTCCATTCCGATTGCTTGGAAAGAGTAAGAGCCTGCCTGCCTGCCTTTTTTTTTTTTATCAGCGTGCGGTGATTTGATGATGGTTTCTTTTTTCTAACACCTTTTCTTCTCATCTCCTTTCTTTCTTTGTCTTGAATAGTGGATGCGGATCAAATTGGAATGTCCAAACTGTCGTCAGTTCTTGCCAAGTACATAGTCTACCAAGATGGGAGGGGGGTTTCTTGTCATGTCATTGACCTATAGAGCAGATGCCAGTTTAAGAATAGGCAAGGAAGAAAATGATCAAAGGAGAGAGGCGTTCTGCATGTACAATTACAACATTATTTATAGAAAAATAGTCTTTTCTTTTTTTCTTTTCTTTTCTTTTTGACAGATCGGTTCTAATGTCCATCTGCCTATTGTCTATATTACGCGATTATGAATAAGAGGGAGAGGGCTGAGAGGAGGAACAGAGCTGAGAGAGAGAGAGAGAGAGAGACTAGTAAAAGCCTCGGAGCTTTCGAGAAACACGCAAACAAATACGACCGTCAGATCCTCCAAGATAGCTGTCCATCAAAAGCACTCGAGAAGGATCCTTTCCAGTAGCCAAGATCCTGCCAATCGCATCATAAATTCGACGATCGTTCGAACCCGATCGGACCAAACTACTGTCAGGACTCGTGTTGATCATCATCACATCCTGGTTCTCGAAAAAGATATCATCTTCCTTCTCATCCTTGGCTTTGGATCGTTGTTTCTTTTGAAAGAGTCGATGTTGTGTTTGTTGGTTTCGACGGAAGGTGGCTGGATCAGTGAGAGCAGTGGTATTGGGAGCTGCATAGATCGAAGTACGTCCTGCTGTACAACCAATCCCCTCCCCTTTACTGGTCGACATATCCAACAGTCCTGCTTGAGGGAATCGGTCGACCATCGCATAAGGGCGGCCCACAGCAATATAGGCTAATCGCATCAAATCATTACCATCACGTCCCAAAATCTGAGCATAGGTCTCGAAACGAGTTCCCGTCAACCAATGCCAAGCCAGGTAGAGACTCTTCCATGCATCCTTGTGTCGTAATGCAAAGGCACTCCAGGACTGTTCAAAGGACGTTGTTATACAGTCTTGTTGGAGAATAGCCCACATGGGGCTGTCGTGAGCAGGTGCGGCCGTAGGGTGTTGCCAGAACAGGGCCCCCGTCTGGATATACTCGGGTTGTTGAAAGATCAACCGAGGGGACTGCATGGGAAGTGTTGAGGGTGAAAAGTAGATAATGTCTTCGAATCCCGAGTTGATCAATGCAGCAATGGTGAGAGCCTTTTGTCGTTGTGCTGGGTCCTGGGACCGTTCACGGAAGTATTCGATCTCGCTTGGGTGGATCGGTGACTCGGACGAGATGGCGGGCACGGGTACATCCTCGTCGATTGGGGCCGTGGTTTGGATAACACCATCGGGGACCATGGAGCCCTCTTGGTCAAGGAAGCGGATGATGGCACCCCAAGAGGCGAGTGACTCTTCCATTTCCTCTGTCAGACCATCCTTGTCCTCACTTTGCTCGAACCAGACTTCGATGGGCATCGAGGATTGACTACGAATCAACCTGATCTGAACCAGAACATGATCGAGCGTTTGTCGACCGTCACCGTCCCGGAACGCTGTCAGAACAATTCCCTGACCTACCCAACCGGGACTAAATTCTTTCCAGTTGGGCAGGATCTCCTTAAGGTTCCTCTTCCAGCTAAGGGATAGATCCCAACGTTCGCGTAATGAGATGTTTGGCCAGGTCTCGCGTTGGAGTCTATCCCGTTCATGATGGAAGAAGCTTCCCGATTGAGAAGCAGTCTTGGTGGCTGCTGCAAACGCCTGCTGGCATTGTTTGGCACCAAAAGTACGTGCCTTGAGAAAGGCAGTTTTGAGGTCCATGTCGGACCCATCTGGGTTTTTGTACACTGTGGAAGTAGTGGACTGGGACGGGTCCTTCTTTGGAGAGAGTTGAAAGACGGTGATGCCTGAGGGTTTGGAAGGATTGATCTCTGGAGTGCCCTTGCTGTTGCTGCCACTCCTGCTCCGGCCAGAGAGCCGACGCAGGGCTTGAGGGGCCATGGAGCGTGGATCGAGGTTGGGTCTTGAGATCGAGACGGACCAAGACCGAGGGGTGAGAAGTACGGTATAACAAAGAAGGAGAACACCCCCTGCACAGACAATCAGAAAGACGGTCGAGAAGCGACGACGACGGGGCATGGACGAGGTAAGGCCATGGAAGAGGTTTGGGCAGGCGCGTGCTAGACGGGCTTGAATTGAACGGGTACGGTGTTGATGCGAAGGGAAGGGACCAGCCTTGAGCGAGTTGGACTTGAGTGCGGCCGTGTGGATGGAGGGGAGTGCGCCTGTGCCGGCTAGGACATGACTAGGTTGGAGAGGTGGACGACTATTGGCGCTTGCAGGGACCGAGCCATTGTTGGGCATAGGGCCAAGACTAAGGCTGACGCTACTGAGCCGCCGAGAGTTGACCTTGGGGGCGAAAGAGGAAGAGGAGACGACCGAGGATCGCTTCGGGGCAAAGGACATTGTGGAGGATCAGTTCAGAGGAGACTAGGACTGGTCATGAGAGGAGTGGAGGAGAGGAAGAGGAGGAGGAGGAGGAGGAGGGGGGGGGGGATGGATGGGAGGAGGAAGGATGGAGGATGGAAGAGGAAGGATAGAAGATGGGGATTGAAAAAAGTGGAAAAGAGATGATGATTAGAGATGATGGAGATGAACAAGATTGAAGATGATGGAAGTCCTAGAAAGATGTGCGGCTCTCAACACTTGCTTTACTCACTCTCTTCTCTCTCTTTCTCTCTCTCTCTTTCTCTCTCCCTGTTCTCTCTCTTCTCTCTCTTCTCTCTCTCTTCTCTCTCTCTCTCTCTCCCGACCGTTGGTGTCCCACCCCCTAGCCCCGGCACCTGTCTCTGTTGGAGCCTGCAGCGGGAGACTCTTGAGGGACGGGAGTATTCCTGCTGATCACCAGTCACCGGTCCGGGACCCTTGTCTATTCCTGCGAACCTCTCTTCCTCTCCCACACACACACTCTCTCCCACATACTCTCTCTTTCTCTCCGAACATTGACAACAACTATAGCTTTTCTGGGCTAGACTATCTGACCGGCTAATAACGACTACTAGCCCTGTGAGGCCGGCTCTCGCCCCATTCTATGAGAGCCCTGTTCGCTGACTGCTCTTGCCCGTTTGCTCTTTCACGTCCTTGCTCGCTCTGCTCACGACATCCACGACATCCATCAATAGGTTACTCTAGCAATGTCTGCTCTCTTCTTTATCTCTCACACTCTCTCTCTTTCTCTCTCACACTCTCCCTTTCTCCTTCCTTCTCTTTGGTGGTTGAGGAAATGGGGTTGGTAGGGCAAGCTCAAAGGATGCATGTCAGCGAGACACAAAAAAAAAAAAAAAAGGTTTTCTTATTCATTTAGTTCTTGCTCTTCCAGGGACGGGCGGGATAGGACACTGGCCAAAGCGGGTTTGCGCCAATCTCTTTCTTCTCCTCCACATCACCACAGGGGAAGGAGAGAATGGGAGAGTGAAAAGAAAGAAAGAAGGAATGAGAGAGAGAGAGAGAAGAGAGGGCGAAGCACAAAGGCGATGCAGGGGATTGAGGCTCGACAGAACACTCTGCGTACTCTTCACCTCTCTTCTCCTCCCCTGGATCTCTCTCTCTCGCACGGACACGGGATCTGCCGCACGGTTCAAGCCGGATCAGTAGTTAATGGGGCCAGGGGGGAGGAAGAGAGAGAGAGAGAGCGAGAGAGCGAGAGAGAGAGACCCAGGCTACCAACAAAGGCATCCTCCCACTCGGTCCAAAGCAGGCACAATGTCCCTTTTCCTTCCTTTGCCTTTTGCCGGGATTCACGGAGACAGCCCGCCGGGCTGTGTCTGTATCTCTGTATCTCGCCTCTTTATTTTTTTCTTTCTTTTTTTTCTTTTTCTTTGTGGCGCTTGCTGGGCGCGCGGTGGAGCCGGCGGTTTAGTTGCTGTTGCTATTGCCGCTTATTGCAAATACTACCGCTTATTACTGCCTTTCGCAATAGCCTAGAGAAAGAAAGGAAGGGACACCACCTCACCCCACCACGCTATTTTTTTTTTTTTTTTTTTTTTTTTTCCTTCTCTCTCTCACTCTCTCTCTTTCTCTTTCTCTTTCTCTCTCTCTCTCTCTCTCTCTCTCTCTCTCTCTCTCTCTCTCTCTCTCTCTCTCTCTCTCTCTCTCTCTCTCTCTCTCTCTCTCTCTCTCTCTCTCTCTCTCTCTCTCTATATCTCTCTCTCTCTCTCTCTCTCTATCTCTCTCTCTCTTTCTTCTTCTGGCGCATCGTCTCCATCCTTCTCACCAGCAATCCATTCTGCGTTCTCGCAACTCCATTGCTCATCCTCATTCTCGTCGCTGCTCCTCCGGGCCATGGTCCATCCAAGGACGCCGTCTCTCATGGACCGTGCCACCCTCAAAAAGGCCACCGTCTGCACCACACCACTGTAACGAGTCCCCCTCCGAACCCCAGTCGCTCCTGGCTTCTACGCGGGCCACAAGTGAACACCCCGACATTCGACCACTAATCGCGCGTTTCACTCTCCTCTCTTTCTCTCCTTGCATTCCATGTCTTCTCTCCCTTCTCATTCCCTTTCCCCATTAGTTGGGCACAAGAGCCTGAACCATGGTCTGCCCACGACGGATGCGCAAGCGAGTGCGGCCATGAAGGCGACCAGAGACATCATTGTGCCTCAACCTTGACCGATGGTCTGTCGTCGCATGGATCATGGAATGGCTCATCCTCTTCCATGTCCCTCCCTACTCATCTCCAACGTAACCACAGCACGTCCGCCTCGACGACCTCGACCGTCGTCACTCCGTCTTGGTCCATGTTTGCGACCATGAGTAACGTCTCTGTTTTGTCCGACCGACTATCACAACATGCAGTCAACCGACTCAACGCTCTGTCACCTCCTCTCTTGCCTCTTCATAACCCTCCCAGAACCATGCCAACTACTAGAGTCATACCAACTAATACAACCACAACCACAGCCACAGCCACAGCCACAGCCACAAGTCATGGCGCCAACCCATCAGGTCGCAATCCCTTTCGTCGACTCCCCCCACGGCTTGATCACTTTTTCCGCCCACTCTCGACTGGTAGCAGCCCCGGTCAATCTGGAAGTCGATGTTGTTGTCCCGCGCCTGCAGGCCCAGGTTCGGTTCACAGCAGCGGCTGGAGCGCATCCTGTCCTATCCATAATCAAGGAATGAGTATTCACCCACTCCAGTCCACCCACCAACACCAACAACAACAACAACATCTACCGACTCATTCGATCCATCGCCACAGTTGGACAGGTCTATCCTCACCTCTTTCCAAGAAGCAGTCTGTGAAGCACTCACTGGAATTGACGCGAGGCTACCCGACAGGACTCTGTCTCTCGACGAGTCCACCGGTGACGACGACCTGGGATGAAAAGGACCATGGCAATGGGCAGCTGGAGGGACGAACATCGATCGGAACCAACATGGCATTCAATTTGGATGCGATCAAGATGTTTTTAAGTTCGTCTTTCTTTTCCAACATTCTCAAAGCGATCACTATCTTGATCGCTGTGCTGCTCGTTGCCTTTGCACTCGACACCATTGTGATACTCTCGAGACCCTTGCCAAACCAACTCCAGGAGCTCTTATTCCGTGCTCAACAAGAGCTACAGAATCAGCAGAGTCAACAAAGTCAACAACAACAACAACAACAACAACAACAACAGGATCCATTATCACATCCACAACTCCTCGAATTTCCCCGTTTGTTGTCAATGAATGACAGGGCATCGTTGATTGTCACGACCGTCTTTTCGATCGTTACAATTGCTTATTCTTGTTTGACTATGGTACTCGAGTCCAGACGACCTCCTGAAGGATTGGATACTTCCAAATCCAAACCGTTGATTGTTATTATTTCCGAGATTATCGCGTCTATTGTTTGGGCCCAAGTCCTGAGTGTCACGATATATATTTATCTTTGGACCTTTGGATGTTCCGAGCCTGGAGAGCGACCGTTGGAGAGGTTATGGCGATTGAGTAGTGGATTATCCTCTTTTTCTTTTTCCTCTTCTTCATCTTCCTCTTCTTCATCATCTAATTCTACAACTTCATCAGCATCAGCATCGTCGACCTCCTCTATATCACCTTCGACCTTGACGGCATTGGCGGCGATAATGGATGAGAACCGGGATTTGATGGATCGGATATGTCGTCGACAAGGAGCGATGGCAGGACTTGAGTTGATATTGGTCCTGTTGCTTATTTGGAATTTTTACACCAACCTAGCAAAGAACTTTCAATTCATCCGCGCCGTCTCGCGATCATAAAAAAGAAAAAAAAGAAACAAAAAAGAAGAGCAAGAAAAGAAGATGTCCAATTGACTATTGCATCTTTGTGTGTGTGTGTGTGCAATGCGGTATTGTTACATGATGTACAATTGTAAGCGCGAGCTCTCATTTCATATTTTAGTTACGAGGTACAAGGAAGAACAAAGAAGAGGAGGAGAGAGAGGGGAGTCTTGTGTCCTGGTTGTATCGAACGTTCGACTGGAACTGGGAAGAAAGGAAAAACAGGCTAAGAGAGGAGGCTATTCTTCTCTCTCTTGCACACAAGTGGGAAAACCCCCACAAGTCTCTCAGGGATTGAAAGTGTCTTTTCCCTTTTCTCTCTCTCTTTCACTCTCTCACTCTCTCACTTTCTCTCCTTCCCACTTTCTCTCGAAACCACGTCTCCTCATTGCGCGAGCTTTTGTTTTGTTTTTTTTTTTTTTTTATTTATTATTTCTCTCCCTGCCTCTTTCTTTATCTCTTTGTTTGCACCTGCTCCTGCTTTGATAACTGCCCACTCTCTCCTTTATCCTGGCTCTCTCTCTCTCTCTCTCTCTCTCTCTCTCTCTCTCTCTTTCTCTTTCTCTGCTCTCTCTCTCTCGTCTCTTCATTAAAAGAACAGCAACAACATCATCAACAAATATGGTGTTTGGAATAAGAAACGAGCCCAAGGTCAGGCATTTGACGATTGACGTGATTACGGGCAAGACCTTTGCCGTCAAGGGCATCCCACTCCTGCATGGTTGTCCTGATGAGCCCATGGTCGTTCATGCACAAGTCTCGCTCGAGACCAGTCAAGATGTTCGAGCAAGTGCTGTCGAGATTTCGTTCAAGGTTGTCTGTAGAACCCATTACTTTTGTAAGTTTTGTCTTTTTTTTCTCCCAACGGTAGTAATGGGGACTCCAACACCTCCCCCCCTCTCTCTTAGTTTGAGCTTTTTTTCCCCCCTGTTTCCCGCCAAAAAAGAAAAAAAAAATGAAACAAACAAAAAACAACTTTTCTCTCTCTCTCTCTCTCTTTCTCATCATCTTACAACAGCACAGGACGAGGCGTCCAGGAAACTCGAAGGCACTCAGATCTTTTACTCTAAACAATGGGAATTGGACGTGGACCGACCAAGAGAAGGCTATATTCGTCAGGGACATTATGCTCGACAAGTCTCTGTAGTACTGGACCCAGCTTGGCCTTCCTCGGCCGAGACCCCATTTGGATCGATGCGATACCTGTTTGAGGCTCGGTTGAAGGGCGCCAAGGGGATTCTATTGACTCGGACCGATTGGGTGGTCACTCAGGAGATTTGGGTCCTCAACTCGAAGCTCCCCCATCCTCTTTCTCTTTTTCCGGAACTTGAACCCAACGATCATCGCCGCAACTCTTCTTTCTTTGCAGACCCAACAGAGATCGCCCCAATGGATCGTCCTGTGGCTATTGAAGGACGTTGGAAGGGCCAGTTGTATACACTGTCGATTCCTTCTGACACGTTTTGTCTTGGTCAAGTTCTTCCCATTACCATCGAGTTCCACAAACAACATTGTACAAGAAATTCGCTCCAAAGAGAATCTCTTGCTCTTGTCCAAAAGATGAATAACGCCAGTTTTGTCCTCAAGGAGAGTAGGACGTATCGAGCGACATTTGTTCAAGAGACGTATGAGATGGTGGAAAAGTTGCTCCGCGTCACGGTGCATGCTGGATGGGACACGTTTGGCGTGGCCAGGCAAGGGCAAGGAGAAGGGCAAGGGCAAGGGCAAGGGGAAGAGGATGGAACCGGGGACAACTACACAAACACGAACGGGGACCGGAGCGAGGTGGCAATGCTTGAAAGGCATCGGCAGGAGCAGAGACGTTCTGGTGCCTGGAAGAGGACAATCCACGTGTCCTTGCCATCGTCACCGACCTTGTCCACCAGTGTCCGGACAAAGTACCTGGATATCCAGCATTCGCTCGAGGTTATTCTCGAGTTCCAGACGGGCATGAGTTTCAAGTCTGAAAAGTTGTGTGTGCCCTGTAGGTTGTCCTTTCTTTCTTCTTTTTGGTTGCTTTCTTTTGTTGATGAAGATGATGTGTGTGTGTTTTTTAGGGTGTGCGTGTGTGTTATGGTCTAATTCCAATCTATCATGAACCGTTTCGTTGGCTCTTTTTATTTTTTTTTTTTTTTTTTTTTGTTTTCCAGTCGAGCTCCAGATTACAGCGCCAAGGCCTATTCCCGTGGACCCACTTTTGCCTGAATATGCAGAGGAGCAGCATCGAGTCATCGAGGCCACGTCCTTGATCGAACCACCACCAGCCATCGACTCTTCTGAAGATGAGCTCCCAATGTACTCTCGCTATGAGTGAAAAAAAAAAAAAATCACGCTCTGTGTTGTCAACAATGCACACAAAGCAACCCCCATACAAACCAACGCAAGCACAAGCAAATGTCAGTGAAGAAGAACGAGGATTTTTTTTTTTTTTTTTTTTTTTTTTTTTTTTTTTTTTGTAGCACAGGAGAGAGGTACTTTCTCTACTTTTTTTCTTGTTCTCTTTTTTGGAATGCATTTCGTCCGATTCCATCCCACCTAGCTCCATTCCTCTCCATGACATTCAAACACAAAAAGAAACTCTCGATCGACCTCTTTGACGGTGAGCCAGGTCCAAGGAGCACGACTCTGATTCGTGACTCCAGAGACAGCCCATTCTCGTCACTACTTATCCGTGGTCGAGTTCGGTTCGAGACCAATGAAGAGTGCAGGGGGGACTGGGTTCCTTGCAAGTTTGTGGGCAAAATCTCTTGTACCTGGACAGGTCGGTGTCTTTTCTTCTTTTTTCTTTTGCTGTCTTTCAATGCATAGGCAAGGAGAAACTGACCTATTCCTTTTTCTTCTTCTTCTTCTCTTTCAGAGGACGATAGCGAGTACAAAGCAAGGGAACGGTTCGTGGAGCAACACTGGGCACTCAGTGTTCAACATTCGAGACCACATAGGATAATGGCTGGCGTGTACGAAACTCCCTTCGAGATCCCACTCTTGTCGACATTCCCACCCTCTTGCAAAGGGAATGGTGAGGTGAGCTATAAAATCGAGGCTCGGTTGGTCCGTCGATGGCGTCTTGATATCGTAGTCCAAAAGGAAATCTGGTTCCTACCAACTCCAACGCTTCCGTTCAACGTTCAGTCAATGTCATTGTCATCGTCATTGTCCTTGCCACCCTCGCCACCAGTGATAAATAGTGATCTTTGGAAGGATGCGTTACCGTTCTCGGTAGAGATGCCTTCGACACTTTGGTTCATGGGACAGGTGGTTCCTGTTACATACCGGCTCGGTCCCTTCCTGGCAGAAAGTGCCTTGTCAGGCCAACAGGTGCGCCTTCTAAGGCCAAGACTGAGGTTGAAGCAATACCAACGGATGACGACTACGGAAGGTCGACAATCGACCCACGAACAAAAAGTTTATATGGTTGACAAGGCGTTGGATTGGCCAAAGAATGAGGCCCAGCAATGGGAACATACGGTTCTGGTTGCAGTCCCACCTATTCTTGAGATTATGCCTGCAGTGGATACATCTGTTTATGCAGCCTGGCACTCGGTGAACCTTGAAGTGGGGTTGGTCACTCGGGGTCATAAAGGGATCCTGAAGATTAAATGTAAGGAAAAGACATGGAATAAGAGAAGGAGCATGTTGTTTGACTCGAATAGACCGTTGACTGACCGTTTCCTCTTTGTCTCTCTCTATTTTTTTTTTTTTTTTTTTCAAATGGACACGCGACATATCAATGGGATATCTAGCCAGAGTAAGGATTGTAGGCGCGTGGCCAGCACAAGTGACAGATAGCAGGAGTTGAGTAAAGAAAGAGAAAAGAGATCCGTTGGATATGAATGTGGGGCAATAGAGAAGTGGGGTGAGAGAAAGGTGAGTGCTAGGATGGACTATGAGAGCAAGTGTAGAGGCAAAGGGCAAAGGGCAAAAAGGCAAGGGCAAGGGGTGTGTGTAGTTTTTCTATGGACCGATAGACCCGTGTGGGGGATGGATGACTTTGTAGATCTGGTGTTGGTTGGTGGTGGTGGTGGATGGGAGAGAGCATCTTCTTCTCCAAGTAGCTTTGTGAGTCGATCAACCCGGGATCCTCCATTGCTTCCCCGCGTTTTCCTATTTGTGTCATGCGTTCTGATGTGGTCGTGTCGATGAGTCTGGTAGGGTAGAAGAAGTGGGCCTCTATTTGAAAATATATACTCTCTCCACATCCAGATATGGCATCGACCAGTTGGACAGCGTGAGGAAGCGAGCCAGGAGGTTGGAGGGAGAGAAAGAGGAGAGAGTAGAAAAGGGAGAACAGAGGAAAGAGACAACATCTCATCAGCAGGAGAAAGAAGAAAAAGAAAAAGGAAAAAAAAAAAGACATCGAATCATAAGTCGTATGAGAAGAAGAAGAATCTAGCAGAAAACTCTCTCTCTCTCTCTCTATATCTCTCTATCTCTCTCTCTCTCTCTCTCTCTCTCTATATCTAATATATCTATATATATATCTATCTATCTATATATATATCTATCTCTTATATAGAAGAAGAAGAAGAAGAAGAAGAAGGATCATCTTTTTTGCGGGGACGGTGGAGGCTTTCTTTTCACATCTCTCTTTATCTCTTTCCGTTTCTTAATATCTCTCTTATCTTTTCTTTTCTCTCTCTCTCTTTCTCTCTCATTCTCTAGTGATCTCTCTCCCTCTCTCTACCTCTCTACCTCTCTACCTCTCTCTCTCTCTCTCTTAACCATCTCTCTCTTTCCGTATCGTCCTCGTCCGCACTGACTCCCACCTGAATGAGCAAGGCCAAGCAGATCCATTCCATCCTCCGCGGCCAACAGCAGCTTCTCCTGCAGCAGCTCCATCTCGCTGCCTCGGCCAGCTCCGGCTCGTCGCTGCGGCTCCTTCCTCTTCGGTCTCTGTCTACCACTGTCGTCCACACAATCGACTCGACAACGACGAGTTCTCGTTCCACCATCCATACCTCCTCTGACTCGCAAGTCTGCAGTCCCCAAGACCCGACTCGTCTCTCTTCCAACCAAAGGTCACCTCCCCATCCATCCCGACAGCAACAGCAACAGCAGCCACAACAACAACGACAGCAACCGCGACAACAACAAGTACGGTATTACTATCACTACCCTTGTCGGCACCGACCACTCCAGCAGCCACTACAACCACCTTTATATCGTCAAAGACCGCGGGATCCTCTTTACTCGACTACTGTTGCTCCAAGAGCACTCCTTCATACTTCGTCTTGTCTACACTCTTCGGCCTCGGCGCGCGCCAATGCCGCCGCGGCCCTTTCTGCTTCGTCTTCTTCGGCCCCGTCCGCATCATCTGCTTCGTCGGCGTCCTCTCCGAGCGGCGCCGACTCTATACCCCTGGGCGCTGGTGGTAGTGACCCAAACAACAACAGCAACAACAGCAACAACAACAATGATGATGACGGTGGAAGAAGAGGCACTGCATCTCCAGGGTCTGAAGGTGCACACGTGTTTACACAGGCAATGGAGGCCAATGCCCATCCTACCCATGCACAAGGACAAGATTCAACCTCTCGACCTTGGGCCTCGGAGCTCCCCTGGATAGATCCATTTACACAGGCATCGTTCGATCCACCATTATCACGTCCAGGAGCAGGTGCCAGGACAACAGGGACGACCATGACGACCATGACAGGGAGTTCCTTTTTTGAACAACCCTTTCATGCCACGACTCGACACAATTATGTTTTTGCGCATGGAGCCTCTGGATTTGCCAAGAACCCAAACCGAGGTCCTGTCCTGACACCTGAAGAAGACCGAGCCTATTTCAGTGTCCAGGTTGGCGAAGATTCCTACTTTCGACGACATGATGCCCTTGGAGTGGCAGATGGAGTTGGTGGATGGTGCGGTACTTCAGGCAAGTTATTTGATCTCTTTGTATCTCTCTCTCTTTTTTTTTTTTTTTTTGGAGCAAGCAAGCAAACAACAATAACAGCAACAACAACAACAAATAATGGGAACACAGGATCAGCATCAACATTACAAGCTGCATGACGGAAAGACAGACGAATTGTGCCAATCCAAAGGAAAAGGAAGCCACAGGGGGGAAGAGAGAGAGAGAAAGAAAGAGAGAGAGAGAGAGAGAGGCAAGCGGGAGAGAAGAAGGGGAAGAGGGGGGTGAGTGAACACGAGGACATTGGAGAAGAGAACGAGAAAAAAAAAGAAAAAAAAGACAATTATTAGGAGAGATCGAGTTGCGAAACAAGATAACGACCTTTTGCATGTCGACTTGCATTCGTCTATCATGCCCTATGCCTATCTCAACCTTTTTGGTGCAATCTTATTCACATCTGTTTGTTGATCGAGGGATACACAACCGCATATATCACACAACATCACCACGACACGGCATCTCTCTCTTTCTCTCTCTTTCTCTCTCTCTCTCTCTCTCTCTCTTTCTCTCTTTACTCATTTTTGACAACGCAAGAGCAAGCAGATGTGGTTGATCCCGGGAACAAGGAAGAAAAATAAAAAAAAAAGAAAACCCCCCTAGTCTTGAAAGGATATGAACAAATGCAAAGAGAGAGAGAGAGATCGACTGCAGGAATGCAATACGCATCAACCCTCACTTCACCCCCTTCTTCTTTCACCTTTTTCCCATGAAAATGAAGCTGACCCGCAGCAGGGCCTAACTCTTTCTCCTTTTTTTTTTTCTTTTTCTTTTTTTTTTTTTTTTTTTTATCTTTTATCTTTTTTTTTTTTTTTTCTTTTCTTCTTTTTCTTCTTTTTAGGGAGACCAATCCTGCTTTTGTACTCGCGCAAGTTGATGCACTATGCATTTTTGGAACTGGAAAAGTACGACAACATTGAAGAAGAAGCCTTTTACGACTATTTTAATGTCAACCCAGTCGAAATCCTTGAACGGAGTTATGAGCAGAGTGCACGCGATGCCAAAAAAGAGGTAAGAAGAGAGAGAGAGAGAGAGAGAGAGAGACCTTTTTTTTTTTTGTATCGCCTATCGGTCGATCGATCGAATTCCATGGATTATATTGCTATTAACAATCTAGCTCACACACACACAAAAAAAAAAAAAAAAAACCATCATCAACAACAACTAAACCCCACAATATCTTCTTTCGTACATATAATCAAATAGGGCTTGATCGGCTCCTCAACAGCTTGCATTGCTATTCTTCGGGACGATGAACTTCGGATTGCAAATTTGGGAGATTGTGGCGTGAGTGTGATCCGAAAGAATGAATTCATCTTTCGAACGGAGGAACAACAACATTCTTTTAATTTCCCCTTTCAACTCGGAACCGGTAGTACGGACAGTCCCACGGATGCTCAAGTCTTTACGGTCAAGGTCGAAAGTGGAGATATTGTGGTCATGGGTACCGACGGTATCTTTGATAACTTGTTTGATGAAGACATTCTTGAGGAGGTGGTTCGTTGTGTCAATGGTGGGAAAGAATCTGAACATGCTCAGAATCCCTTTGGAACCAATACGAATACGACAAAGAGCAAAGGTGGAGTAGGAGGACTTTGGAGTGGTTTGACCAGTGCTGCCAAGTTTGCTTCTACTTCCTCTTCTACTATTGCTGCAGCTATCACTGGAAAGGCGCATCCCGCACCTGTATCAACACCCGCAGCAACAACAGGATCCGAGTCTGATCATCCAGATTCGACCGATGAACAGGACGACACTCACAAGGATTCAGAAACCCCGTCTTCCTCCAACGTGTGTGAACTCTCCCCACTCGCTGCTGCAGCCATTGCAGCAGCAGAGTCGAGTGCCTTGCCCCCTTCAGCAGCTCTGTATGGTCTTGGCAAGGATTCCAAATCTCTCCCGACCCGTACCCCAACACAATACCGTCGCCCCATCCCAGAACCCAGTGTGATCAGTGATGCATTGGCCAAGCGGGCCAAGTGCGTAAGCGAAGATACCCGACACCATGGAAGTCCCTTCCAAAGCCGTGCCATGCAAGAGGGTCTCTATTACCAAGGAGGCAAACAGGACGACATGAGTGTCCTTGTCGCCATCATCAAGGTAGCTGAGGATTCACCCGATCGACGGTAAAAATAATCTGGAAGCGAGCAAAGCGAAGGGAGGAGTATTTAGGGGGAAGGGAGAGGAAGAAGAGAGTAAAGAGGGAAAGTCAAAAAGAAAGAATCGACCACAGAGCGAAGGAGCATTCAATAAAAAATAAAATAAAAATAAAAATACACAAGAGATTCCTTCTGAAGAGACAAATTTACAGCTTTACAAAGATAAGGAGAGAGAGAGAGAGAGAGAGAGAGAGAGAGAGAGAGAGAGAGAGAGAAAAAAAAAAGAGAGACTATCTACATCGGTACTTTTTCTCTTCTGTTACGATCGACCCCCCAGCACATATTGAGCTCCTCGGGTCAAATTCTCCATCCACTCAAACATCGTGTCACCCTGGGATCGATTCGGGCCAGGACGACGTCCTCGTCCTCGACTGGCACCTCCCTGCTGGGCATCCGAAGGATCCGAAGGTGGGATCGGCATTGGGTCGTTTTTCTTGCCTACAAAGAGCGTCTGCTTGCTCACCATGGTCAAGTCTTCATCGTCCAATCGTTTCCAGGTATCAACTCGGTCGCCGTACTTGAGGATCTCAAAGACGCGAGATCTTCGTGGGAATGTGCCCCGACCATAGGTACCATACCCAATGCCGCCACCATAACACAATTGGACCCCTTCACGATTCAGGCACTAGGAGAGAGGAAGGAAGGAGAAGAATAGATAAAGAGTGAGCAGACATGTAAGGATGAAAGAGAGGTTGAGCAAAAGAAAGAAAAGCAAGTGACCCCTTACATATTCATTGAGATGATCGTGGCCAACCGTGCTGGCTCGAGCATCCTTGGCTAATGGAGAAGAAACCGATTTCAAGTTAGGATAATCAGGGTTTTTTTTTTTTTTTTAAAAAAAAAAAAATGCTTCTGCAAACAAGGCAACAAAAAACCCGATTTTTCATACATTCAACCATGGCTCGGAACATTCCCGAGTTGAATCGTGGAGAGCTAACGCCCTCAGTCTTTTCTCCAACAATCTCTGGAGACTGATCCAATTTCCTCTTGCCCTCGCCACCTTCGTCGCCACCATCGTCACCACCGTCTTCTCCATAGGTTGGCAAGTGCTCAGGCAATGGGATATGGAAAAACACAAGCGCGTTCGGGATATGGTTCTTGCGGTATCGAGAAGTAATGGCATTGGACGTCTCTCGGAACCACTCGACCTGATCCTCCTTGATCCAGTCGTATCCTGGGTACTCGAGACTAAAACTGTAGGCTCCCGAGTCCAAGAAATACAGCGTGAATTGGCCTGGATCCTTCCCTTGCTCTTCCACTTCATTGTCCTCTTCCTGCGTCTCGAACATGCGTCGATCACGATGATGATGTCGATGGTGATGACGAGGACGGTGGATCTGAAGAACATAGTTGCCTGTTCCCGAAATATCCAGAGGTCCGCGAGTGGAAAGGCAGTAAGGAAGATCTTGGACAGATTGAATCATCTCTTCCTTGGTGAGATCACCCTCCTCATCATGATTACCAAACACAATCGTCCATGGTATGCCCCGCTCAACAACTTGCTTGCTGTATTTGAGAATCGTCTGTTCAGATAGAGCCCCACAAAAAGAATCTGTTAGAAATTCTTTTCTCTATTATTGTTTCACTCCCAAAAAATGATAGCGCAACTTTACACCTACCGAGTGTGCGTCGCTTGACGAGAGGCCATCAACATTATCTCCTGTAAAAACTACCAGATCTGGGTTTTCAGCATCGAGTACTCTCTCCATCATCTCGGATGTATTGATATCTCCTGTGCAGTTCATCTATCCCAGCAAGGCACACGCCCCTCATCCAGTCGTTAGTCTCTTGGGACGCAGCACAAAGGAGAGAGAAAGGAAGAAAGGTTTCAAGACAACAACAACCTACAGTGCTGGGTGCGTTAAAGCACATGTGTTGTCCAGTAGCCATGTGCATATCTGCAAATTGGACAATCTTGAACGAGCCATCGCGCTTGAACCGCAAGGTCGGTTTCTTGGGCAACGCTCTTCTAGTTCCTGTTCGGTATATGATACGCGCATTCCAGTTGGGAACAGCTTGACCAGGTTCATGCTCAAACTTGGCTGCATGCCAGTTGAACGGTGGGGGATTGGAACCCAACTCGACCGCAAGGTTATCCAGAGGAGATTGGTGATCGTCGTCGTCATCGCTGTTGTTGTAGTCGTCATCCATGCGGTGGGGAGATTTATCTCTGCCAGGTGGGACACGTGTATAAGAGAGATAGATATTGCTGTTCTTGAACCTCACACCCGTGTCGATAAACTCTCGACCTGCCAAATGGTTACGAGTGGGGAGATCAAGCCGGAGGCTGACGCCAGTAATTGGGGGTTCACCTGGCACGGACTTGTAAAAGAGATAGAGGTAGCGCCGGAGGGTACCAGTGATGATGGGCCGGTTGACCCGTGTCCACGAATCATCGAGGTTACAGACTGGAAGGAGACAAGCCTTGGCAGCAATATGTGTGATGGGGTCTCTTGCCCCTGCTCGCTTGTAAAAGAGGTAGACCCAGTTTCCGCCTATTGCCGTTCGATCGTTATGCAGATGGCGTTAGTCATGCGTCTCATTCGTCGACTCTTATTGAGTAGCCTGCGCCCATTCGAGACTGCGCTCCTTTTCGCCCTCTCCTTGGCAACATTTTTTTTTCCATACCTGTGCCCTTATTGAGATTAAAGTCGAGGCGATCGTATCCGATAGCGGCATGGCTGTCAAAGCCGTACTTGATCACCAAGCTGACAATTGGTGTTTTGGATGGATCTCGCTTCACATACATGGTCAGTGCAGGACCGAATGTACCATCGTTTAGGTTCCCATCGACCTGCTCCCAATCCTCATCAACAGTGTGTTCTGACCCTTGGCCCTCTAGGACCATGATATCCGTGATGGCATTCGAGCGGTTGTGTTTGCGTTTCTTTGAGTGACCTGAGCAGGGACGATGGTCGAGCAGGTCAAGTTGGTCAAGTTGGTCGAATGGGTGATCTGTAAAGTGGAGGTGAACATAGCTACCACGGGCAAGGCGGTTGAGACCCTGGGAGATCTTTCGATAGCCAGGGATTGTGCAAGTGTTGTCTTGGCAAGACGTGATACGAATATCCGTGATGGCTGCAGGGTCCTGTCCTGCAAGGGTTAGTTCGACGCCAAAACCAACCAGTCAGTTAAAATACAGCCCCAATCACAGAATATAGAATAGACCAGTCCCCCAAAAAAAAAAAGGAAACGCGCACAGACATGAGATCAGGGTTAGGGAATGGCGTTTGGAGATCTAGGATGGAGTCTCTTGCTGAATACACATGAGCAAAGTCTTGGACAGTTGCACAATTTACCAGAAGCGAGGACAGGTGGACCCATGAGGGCCACGGCCAGAATGGCCCATGGGCGGAGCCTCATTCAGTAATGAGCAACTGGAGGGAATGAACGTTGGAGGTATATGTTGGAGAGCGAGAACGAGAAGGAGAGAGAGAGAGTGTGTGTGTGTGGAGGGGTGATGGAGAGAAAGAAGAGAGAAGGAGGGGAAAAGAGCAAAAGAGCAAGAGAACAGAGAGAAAGGATAGAAAGGAAAAAAAGAGAGAGATGGAAGGAGAAGCCGACAAAAAGTCAAAAAAAGTCAAAAAAGGTGGCGGCAGAAAAATGACCGAGTCAGACATTGTACAGCGCGATCGCTCTGTGCGACGCTGACTCGTCCTCGCTCTGCCCAGCTGATTGACAATGATGTTGCACCGGGGCGAGAGGAGTGGTGAGTAAAGGAAGAAGGGGGGTAGAGCAAACTGCTGCGGGTGCTTCTTTCTCTCTTTCTCTTTCCTTTTGGAAAGGAAAACACCCCGGAAAACACCCCGGAAAACACCCCTGAGTCCCAACAGGAGCTACTGCTAAGGAGCGCACGTCAGTCCTTCGGGGATATCCATTGGGCTAACCATTCCTGACCCAGTCAAATCGCAAATCGATCCATTACAGCATGCGGCCCTGGAGAGAAAGAACGTCACCTCTTTCTCTAACAGGTCATCGCCATCACTTCTCCGAGCAGGAACGCCACTGGACAAGAAAGGACTCTTGACCTCACACGAGATGGGTCTGCCGCTCAAGCCTCTTCTCTGCAAGGCAAACAAGAAATCCCGTGGTTCTTTGAAATGAAAGGGAAGAGGGGGGAGAAGGCGAGACTTTGTTGTTGTTGATCGAAACCCTTTTGTACTGGTCCAGCTTTTCTTTTGAATGATCCAACTCGCGTGACCTTGCTGTTGGTCCTGAACGCCTATAGTTAATTTTATTGATGCTCTCTCTCTCTCTCTTTGCATAGTTTGCCTTCTCAAAGAGATATCGCCTCTGATATGCTCAGACAAGGAGATAGAAGTGTAGGAGATACTGAATACTGTTATTGGTAATGTTGTTTGTTTGTTTTGATTACCAAGAATGGAGATTCTACATTCAATCCATAGACAAATCAAGACGAAAGAAAGAGCGAAAGAAAGGGCAAGTTCCTAAATGCAGAAATGGTTGATTTGATCATGGACCAGGCTCTCTTTCTATAATTGGTCAAACAATGAATTTGCTCCGCTCTTTTTGTCAACACTATGAGGGAGAGAATGAGAGAAGAGTTCTTCCTTCCTTCCTTCCTTCCTTTTTTTTTTTTTTTATTCAGGATCCAGAAGAGCTGTTTCCAATTACAGGCATTTCATCCTTTGCTTTATGTATCCTCCTTTCTTCTTCTTCTTCTTCTTCTTCTTCTATTCACACCCCTTGAGGTTCGCTCGGCTCAGTTCTACAAAACAGCTTTAACCGAAAGGCATCGACACCATTGAGGTAGTAGCGGAAGAGTCGCTTATCCTTGATGAATCCCATTTGTTGGTAGAGTGCGATAGCGCTTTGGTTGGGTGATTCGGTCTCGAGCACGATCTGCTCGGTCATTAAAAAAGAGAGAGAACACCAGGATAAGTTACAGTTCTCAATCCCTTCGACATCCGACCTAGAGAAGCAGCAACTCTTGCATCAACAAGAGAAAATTTGGTATCGTACCTCGTCTGCGCCGGCAGTCTTCATGGCCTCAATGGCCATTTGCACCAATGTTGAACCGATCTTGCGTTTCCGGTACTCTTTTGAAACGGCCAACATGGCAATGTATCCTCGGTTGGATTTGTTGCTGTGATTATCCAATCGACAGACGATCACGCCTATGCACTTTCCTTCGTCCATGGCCTATTTATTACACACAAGGCATAGCAATTACAGGGGATTGAGAGTGAGGGGGGTTAATGTTCTGTTCCGTCTCTGTGGTTCTCTCCAGTTTTTTTTTTTTTTTTATGTATTCCCCCTATTGTTGTGCGGTCAGCTGTCTCCTTGTAACTGAAAGACACTCTCAGAGTAGCAAGGTAAGGTCCCCTCCTTTGTTCTCGACCCTTACCAGAAAGGACAACTTTGGCCACTGGTGCAAAAAGTAGCGGTAGGTGTAGATGGAATAGGGTTCAGAGAGGTCATTCTCGATCAAACTCATCATCCCGGCAAGTTGCATCTCGGATTCATAACCGACATACTCGATCGGTGGCAGAGCAGTGGCCATAGTCGATCCTTGAATTCCACTGGAGGAGAGAGAAATCCTGTTGGTAGCATGTCGGGAGAAATGGAAACTTTTTTTTTTTTTTTTTCATGAAGGCCAAAGAGACCTTTTTTTTAGACCTGGTTCCACGTGATATCCTAGAGCTTTTTTGTCTTTGACACCACGTCTGAACATTCAGTGCCAAAGATAGTAGTGTTATTTACCCACAAGGTCGATACTCAACAGCCCATGAGAATGGCTCTTAGGGCATGCCCATTGAGCAGCTATGTCGCTCGCAATAATACCACTCTTCGTCGCCAGTCCCGAAAAGAGACGGGCCACGCCATTTACCTCACCATCTTGACTGCACCATTCACAACCCCTCGGGCCTAGGTAAGCTGTGTCCAATGAATACAAAGTATACGAGACTTGCCAGTTCAGTACTAGCCCACCGTCAGAACTGGGCAGTGCTTGCATGTTTCTTTTCACGGCCAGTTGTCACCCCGTCGATTAGGTCCGCCTATCCTTGACTGTGTACAACTATCACCGCTATCTTTGTGAGCAACACAGGTAGCACAGTAACCGTTCTTTTTTTTTATCTTTCTTGAGACAGGTAACAGGCTATTTAAATGGACCAACCACAAATCCTTGCAGTAGAGAATGGCTCTATCAGTTGTTGAAGTAGTCATCCCACCTGTGAGGAAGTCATGGACAATATTGTCGAATTCCTCAATAGTATTTGAACCTTCTGCTTCACCTTGACGCTTTCAGTCTTTTTACCTGGTTACCGTACGAGCTATCACTTGCTTTATTCCGGCATCAGCTCCAACTATCTAACTGCCATGACAGCCAATTACTCTACCCCCACCCGTCTTTTACAACTTGTAAGTCATGATAAAAAAAAAAAAAAAAGTGTCCATCGTGCCACGAGGATTTCTTTTATTAGGCCAACCTCCAGACTCTCTAACCACAAAAAAAAAGTGACGACTAGACACAACATTTGCCAACAATATATCTCCTGTACCAGGAATGAACCCACTTGCCTTCACCCAATAGACGCACACGGCAATATGGTCTAGGAGTTGGCTTGCGTTGTCGTATGAGTAAGGCAGCGACAGTGGCAATGGAGGAGGTGGTGGTAATAGTAGTAGTAGAAGATAGCAGTGCCCGAATCCCATAAGCCTTTTTTTTTTTTTTTTTTTTTTAGCAGCAATGGTAGGTAGTAGGCAGTCGAAAGAGACTTGATTACGAAATCCGTGGGTCACGAGACGAAGAGTCCATCATAGTTTTTGACGCGTCTTTTGTTGTTATTTTATTTATTTATTTTTTTGGGCACAAAGGGTGAGAGTGGTGGGGACTTGAACAACACGGTAAAGTGCCATCTTTTTTTTTTTTTTTTTCAGACTGGAGTTAGTAGAGAACCACACGTTCTGGGTGTTGATAAAGTACACACAAAGAATAGGGGCAACACAGCTCTTCCCTCCTTCTCCTCCTCTTCCCCATCATTCGGAGGTGAAGGAGAATAAGACTCTTTGTTGGTCGAGCTCAGGAACGATCCAGTCCCCTCCCCTCCCCCCTTTTTTTTTTCTTCTTTCTTTCTTTTTACTAGACCCATTTCTGCGTTTTCTTTATCAAAACCAGGATATTGGGTTTGTTCTTTCGACAGCTTTGTTTTCCATCATATTAGACTGTTCCTTTCTCCTCTTCCTCCCTTCCTCCCCCCACCCTCCTCTTCCTTTCTTCCTTTCTTGTCTCCGTTTTTTCGTCGAGTGTTTAGAGAGAGAGAGAGAGAGAGAGAGAGAGAGACGCTCATTAGCGCCTCTGATAAGGTCCATCAAAAAAAAAAAAAAACAACAACAACTTCTCCAATGAGGAGGGCAGTGGTATAAGGAAGAAGAAGAAGAAGAAGAAAAAAAAATAACAACTCCAAAATCTCGGGGGTGGCCAGAACTTGAGGATCGTCCCAGAAAATAAAATAAAATAAAATAAAATAAAAAATAGATAGAACGGGTCACATTAGGAAGAGTTGAAGGCATCTTCTCCTTGAATCTCCTTTTGAGGCACATCTTCCCCCTCCCCCCCTTGTTCCCGGCGCCCACCTTATTGTTTTTCATTTCCTTCATGTTATTTTTTTTTTTTATTAAGTGTTGAAAGTATATACAAGCGTGACCCCCTACGGCCTGTCCCATCATAAAGAGACGGGAATTCATAGGGAAAGGGCTAGGTGGTGTGTGTGTGAATGTGTGCGCGCGTGGAGTGAGCGAGTGGAAACAAGAATTGGGGATTGGCGAAAGAAGAGATGGGGACATCATTGCCCTTTGAAGTCCCTTCTCCCTCTCTCTCTCTCTTTCTCTCTCTTTCTCTTTCCCTGTCTCTCTTTCCCTCTTCAAGAAAGCATGCTCGCTGCCAGGACGGCGGTCCAGGAAATGATCGATGTGACGATCCGCTCCAGGGATTCGTCCAGGTGCGTCGTCGACGAGGGTCGATGGTGAATTTCCTCCTCATCTGGGAACGTGCCAGGCATTCTAGCCCCTTTCTCAACGGACCCGGCAACCACTTCTCCCTGGCTCTTGAGTAGCCTTAATTCATCCGTCTCGTCTGACACGCGAGAATGGTTCTTGATTCCAGTCTCGTCATCCAAAGTCAAGTGGTGAAGGTCATAATTCCCGGGTCCTTCATCGACCTGATTAGCCGCAAGTAGACTACCCAAACTAGTTGTAGTTGTGGTTGTGGTGGTGGTGGTGGTACTAGTCGTGGTGCTGGTACTAGTCGTGGTCATACTAGTCATGTTGCCTTCGTCTCGCTCAAAGGTGCCCTGTTGGTCTTGGCCCCGAAATTGGCCACTTAGCCTTGATAGCTCCGTCTCCCGTTCCCGCAGGGTCTGCTTTAGCGCCCGTTCACCCTCGCATTTACGACGGTACTGGGTCTCGGCTCGATGACAGGCCTCCTGCCACCGACGAAGGGATGTTGTCAGCTCCTTGACCTCCGCGTTCAATTGTTGGACTGCGATTGCAGTCGTAGTCGATTCTGAGGAAGGAACCACCTGGAGATTGTGGCTCTCACCCTCCCACTCACTCGAGTCCGATGAGGCGGACGAGGTGGACGATGGGTGTCCACACTGTGCTAGCTGTAGTTGTTGATGCATTTGGTCCAATTGCTGAACCATAAACTCGTATTCTCTTTGCCATGTCCGCCCGTCTTGCGGCTTTTCTAGACCGTTGGTGGACCATGTCCATGGTGGGGACAAGGCCGCCTCGGTATTGAGTTGAGAAGTCACCGTCATCGATTGCTGCTTCTGCTCCTCCAGCTGTGAATAGAGTCGTCCAACTTCATGATTCAGGAACTGATTCGTCCTTGACACATATTCGATCTGGGCCCCAAGTGCCTGGACCGTTGACAAGGGTACCCACTCACTCGCAGGACGTCTCTTTCCAAGGTCCATGCTACTGTTAAGACTACGATGGCCTCTCTCCAGAGCGCTGTAGGATTTTGTGCGGGTCAGGGTCCTTTCCGTGGGGTATATGCGTTGGAGTAGCTCGGCCACTGTCGGAGCATGGACAGCAGAAGGGCTTTGGTCATCATCCGCAGTAATGGCTGCAGTAGAGTCCATGGTCAGAGTAGCACTGGCTATTGTTGTCGTCGTTGCTGCCATCACTGTCTTTGTTATCGTCGCTCTATTCGGCGATTGGGCCAACAAAGGCAAAGTCAATGCAGGAATGGGCTGCATAATAGCGGTCGAGTCCAGTCCTTGGACCTCAGACCATGGAGCCTTTGTCTCCGGTGGGAGAGTGTGTTCTGATGGATGTGGGGTTTGGGGAGAGGAGACTGAGGACGAGAAGCGTTGCTGTTCGTGATGCCTCCGTAGTTCAGACGGGCGCATGGGCGGCAATGGGTCAGAGACCCCGTCGACGGGCGAGGGGACAGTTGACCAGAGTGTGCTGTTCTCATCGTCAAGGTCGCTGTCGCTTTTGCTACTGCAAGTGTCCTGGTCTGTGTCAATGCCTGAGAGAGAGTAGTCTTCGGGAGTGGCTGGGAGTGATGAGGAAGAGGTCAGGGGTATAGTGGATTGGGGTAGAGTCGAGAGAGGCTGGAGCCGGGGCTGGTAGCCGCTGGGAGAAGGGGTGAGAGGAGAATGGTCGCCAGGACCAAAGGTGCCAGAGCGTAGGCGAGGAGGGGCAGCGGCAGGGGTGGTGGGGAGGGGCAGGGACCGCAGGTGTGCGCCATGGTCCTGTTGGGGCGACAGCGGGGGCGAAGGAAGACTCTGTATCCAGGAACGACGCTTGGCGCGTGGGGCGATCTATAATCAGAACAATCAGACAATATCAGAGCGAGAGAGAGAGAGAGAAAGAGAGAGAGAAAGAAGGTCAGTCAGGCACGTGCCAGGGAACAGGAATAGAGAATAAAGAGAGATCTTTCTTACAGGGGGTGCAACAGGTAGATCGGTGGCGGTAAGAAACATGGCCGAGGTCGAGATGGGCGCGACAGCAGGACGCTCGGAGGTCATTTGGGGGTGTGTATGGATGGAGCTGGAGGATGGAGGGAACAAAAAAAAAAAAAAAAAAAAAATAGAGTGAGAGAAGAAGAAGAAAAGAGAAAGAGAGAGGATGCGATGGGGATGGATGGGAATTGGATGAGAAAAAAAAAAAAAGACCTCTGACAGCGGGACGTCGTCTTCTATCCAGTCATTGAGATACCAGATTGCGCCCTTGCTCTTGTGTCAGGCCGCGTGCAGGCACGCCTGTTTTGGGCCAGATCATAACTCACTTTCTCTCTCTCTCTCTCTCACTTTCTCTTTCTCTATCTCCGTTGCCTGCTGCTTAAACACGATCCATCAATGGCCAGCAGACAGACAAAGAGACACAAGGTTTTTTAGCCGCTTCCGTCGAACGATGCAAGGCACAAGAGAGAGAGAGAGAGAAAAATAAAAATTCAGACGGGACAAATGCATGTGTGTGTATTGTATGTGTATGTGTTCTGTCTCCTGTTCTTGTTTGTCTGTTTTGTCTGTTTTGTCTGTTGTCTGTTGTCTGTTGTCTGTTTTTTTTTTGTCTAAATCGCCCTGTCTGTTTGTCCGACCCTTTGTCTCCTCCAACCTCGCAGACACGCGCCAAGGACGTTATGCCGAACGGTCCAAACAGGGGAGGAGGAAGGAAGGAAGGAGGAAGGAGAAAGAAAGAGCGGAGAGAAGAGGTAGCACATCCCCGTGGACCTGCAGACACAGAGACCGCCGCCATCAGGTACGTGGGTTCCCGCTAGAGTTTCCGCCTCTCTGTCGTCGGGAAAGAGGTGAATGGCTGCCCGAGTCTTTTTTTTTTTTTTTTTTTTTTTGTTGTTGCTGCCACACGCTGTGTTGGACGGTATCAACCCTGTTTCTTGCTCTGTCCTCACCCTCCCACCACCACCACCACCACCACCACCACCACCACCGCCTCCTTCTCCTCTCCTCCCCTGGCAAGGTGTGTAGTGGGCAAGAGGACACAGAGGACAACCCAAGGTTTGGACGCTGTGTCCAGCATTGCCCTCTTGGTCGTCCGCATGCAGAGAGAGCCTACATTAGCATCATCCTGCAGTGGGCCCAAGAGAACAGTCATCACGGGATCCCATCGGATCGTCCGATGGTTACATCTTTATTTACTCGACAGAGAAGGTGGTGTGAGAACTAGATACAAAAAGAGAGTTGGTGAACAGATAGGCGGGCCTTGGAGGTTAGAGTGTTAACTCAGCAATGGAGCGTACAAGACTCTCGTCTTGAGTGAGAACGACTCTACAGTCGATCCCCGTAATGCTCTTGGCCTTGATCTTTCCTTTGGGCCGAGGACTGGCCATGCTGCTGTTGATGCATTCCTTGTTGCTGACTATTGCCTTTACTCTGACGCTGTCCGATAGGCTCTTGGCTTGCAGACGGATGCGACGACTGTTGGCCGAGCTCCTGTTGTTGCGCCATATAGGCACGATTGGCCGAGTTGGCGTTCATTGTAGTTGCTTTTTTGAAAAAGGAAAAAAGAAGAAAAAGGTGTCTGGGTAATGAAAAAGTAGGTAGAAAGAGTGTGGGTGAAAGGATTAAAAAAAGGGATGTACTGTGGGAGAACTTTCTTATTCTCCCACACATCATCGTTACAGGTTCCCGCAAAGGTCGCCTTGCCTCCTCCAACACACACCAAACTGGGCTATTTTCCGTTCTCTTGTGTGAGAGGATGGTCCGTGTCAACAATTTTTTTTTTGGGCGATCTTGACAAGGTCGGCTAAAAAGGGTCTGCTCAGCCCAGGCATGGACGCGTTTCGCCCAAGACGGACGAACACATCCCAAACATCACGCATGAACGAGCCCATTCCCTTCTTGGACAAGTCGGCGGCTTTTTTCCCTTCCTGCCAGCTTTCTCACTGCTCAACATTAAAAACGCTACCATCCTGGATCAATTTGAGCACTTTTTCTCTTTTCTTTTCTCTTTCTTTCTCTTATTTCGTCGTTTTCTTCAAAAGTCCCTTTTTTCTTTTTTTTTCTCATTGCTTACACGTCTTCACTCAAGAACATCCTATCTTACCCACATGGACCAACTCCGTCAAGCCGCAGACAAAGCAGCCGATGCTGCGAACCGTGTGGCCGACATGACCAGCAAGTTCTCGAACCAAGGTCAACAAGGTCAGCAAGGTCAACAAGGTCAACAAGGTCGAGCCCAAGCGCAATCGCAAGGTCTGAATCAAGATCCCACCTTGTTGGATCAACCCCAAATGAGCTCCGATACAAATCTCCAGAGCCAAACTCGATTGGGCACGGATGACAATCTCCAAAGTCAAACCATGTCGCATGCTCCGAACTGTCCTGCTCGAACTGGTCAAGGCGAATGTATGCGAGGCATGGACTGCATGTAAATAAGGCTCAAAAAAATTGCAAAAGCACCGCGCGTGCCAACAAGGGTGCGTGAGAGGAAAAAAAAAATATAGTAGAGCAACTTGTAAATATCATTTAAAAAAAAAAAAAAAAGCTCTTTTTTTGTAGTGTCCTTTTGACCATATTTTTTTCTTCCTACTCTTCTCTTGCACTCATTCTTTTGTTCAATAAAAAAAACCCAGAAAAAGAAGGCTTTCTTTCATGTGTTCAGAAGGTGAAAATGGGTTGTTCATTTGTATTGTACATGATCGCCTGTTTTAAAAGAAGAAGACAGGCAACTCTACAGTCTCCTGGAGGGGAATAAATAGTAATAATAATAATAATAGTAGCAGTAGTAGGATGTCCTCTTTCTCTCTCTCTCTTTCTCCCTCTCTCTCTCTCTCTCTCTCTCGCTCTTCTGGAAAGGGATGTAAAAAAATATTAGATCGCCCTCCAGAACAGTGTCGGCTTCTCACTCAATGCCTGGTCAATAAGGTGTCGTTGGTTCTTTCTAAGTGACATAGTTCCAGCTCCAACACGTCCACGTCCGAGTTGCTGATGACTTTGTCGACGAAGGTTGCCATTGACATGACCATGACTGCCATTGGCCTCCCGACTCGTACGTCCATTTTGAGGATAAGAGCTCAAATCACCCATGCTAGCACCCTCGCCTTCTACTCGCCCATTGCTATTGCCGCTACTCGAACTCGAGAGTGACGCGTCCGAACCGGCCATCGGATGAGCCTGTTGGTGTTGTTGACGCATGTTGTATGGAGATTGTTGGTATGGAGAATTACTGGGGCCCATAGAGTCCCCATACATGACCTTGAGTTGCGTCGCCACATCCTTTCTCAACTCGATCCGTCGAGAGCCCGTCCATTCCTCAAGCAAATGCAAAACGGGCCGTGCCATGTCCTTGCTCACATCATCAGCATCACCAATAGTCATTCCTGCCCAACTGTACTTGCCCAAGTCTCGGATATTCTCGAGCTTGTCCCGAGTCGAGGACGAGCCCATAAAATGATCCCATATCCGGCCAGACACGGGTGTACTCGCCGATTTGCGATGCTTCCCTGTGCCTGATCCACCATGGCCGTTTGCCCCATTCATCCCTCCATTCCCACTACCAACACCCAGAGCGGCAGATGTGTTTGTAGAGGATGCACTCGGATGTAACATCTTGACAATTTTGATGGCACGTTGAATACCAGCCTCTGTACTACTAATGTCAAGGTCATGCCACAACAACCATTTCACATTGTTGATCCGCAAATGCGCTGCTGCAGCCACCAATGCTGTTTCGCCTGCAAACTCAACCGCAGGGTCCAACCCTGCCTCACATAGACAATCAATGATTTTGTGATCATCCTGCATTGCAGCCACCACATGGATCAACGGTCGTCCCTGAGCCAACAGTCGTCCTGCATCTCGACTACCGATTGTGGTCGTCATCGGCCCTGCTAGAGAACCATCTGCAAATCCGATACTGCCATTGCCACGCTGGTGAACCTGTTGAAGCATCGGTCGTCGGTCTGCTCTCATGAAAGATGATGCAGTGGCTCCTCCGACTGCGCCCATTCCCACTCCACCCGCGGCTGCTGCTGCCAATTCAACTTGTCTGGATTCACTGACAAGGTTCAGGGCATGGATCTGAGCACTATTCAAGGGTGTGATCGGGTTCCGGATATAGGCTGGGATCCTTGCTCCACGCATCACAAAGAATTTGAGAGCATCGTAACAATGCTGAGTATTAGAGGTGACGAGGATCATGACCGGTGTATAGCCCTGACGGTTCTCGAGATTGATATCAGCGCCAAGTTCGACCAAGACTTTGATCGTATCCATGGGGGAGGCAAGGAACAAACAAGCGAGATGGAGGGCTGTGTCTCCTGTCTTTTCACTCGACTCGTTGATGGGGTTGTGATGAGGACTTCGTCGAGCGGCGAGGTAGTAGTTTAAGGCGGCCACATCTCCTACAATGGGGCAAAGATAGATGGGTGTTGTCGGACGATGAGTTCGCGAATAAGGCTCAAGGGGTCGGCTCTGATCTCTGAAGAAAGCCCGTGTGCCTAATAAAAACATCCAGTGTCGCGTTGCACAAGCCGAAGGTGTAAAAAAAAAAAAGGGAAAAATAATCCATATGATTAACCAATTGGAGCCAAATGGAAGGTCATGTCCGTCCAACAAAAAAAAAAAAAAGACCTACGTTCAATGTACCGGACAGTCTCCTGCACCATTGGATCTTGAATCTCATAGACCATCTTGTTGAGCTCACTCGAGGCTCGTTCAAGACTCGCCATCCTCGATCCAAGATCAGGCGGTACTGGCAGCGAGGCCGAAGCAGTCTCACTTGGCATAAAGAAACCTGTTGAGATTTGATGTTCTGGTTCAGAAGGTTTGGCCATCAAAGTCTGGAGAACAGCAATAACCACGTCAATCTTGAGTCGTTTCGCAGGCTTCTTGTCCCAGCATTTGACGATCAGATCCCGGTACTCGAGTGGTGTTCCTGGGACAATCTCCTCCCGCAGACCATCCAACAGATCACTCAGTAGCATGGGCTCATGCAGTCGCGACTGGAATGGGATACGACCCGACGAAATATGCCAAAAGATGACACCTAAACTGTAAATGTCGCATGCAGATGTGTAGATGGGTCGCTGACTCGGGAATCGTTCTGGGGCCAGGAAAGAGGATACACCGATTGTCGCAGCAGCATCACTTTGTTTGCCTCGGCTCGAGGACCGACTGAGACCAAAGTCACAGATCATCGCGGTTAATTTGTCGTCCAAGAGAATGTTGCCGCTGTGTAGATCAATACGGTGATGGAAGCCGGATTTGTGAAGGAACTCGAGCCCCTTGGCAATCTCGATTGAGAGCCGGTATCGTTCGAGCCAGGTTAACGTCTCGTGGTTCTTTTCCAGAAATGAGCAGAGGTTGCCGTTGATGCAGTGCTTCATGACCATACATTTCGTGTTAGTTATCGGGTCAGTGGTCACGCCGTAGAATCGCACAATAAAGTCGTAATCGTGGACGCGCTTCAGGATTTCGAGCTATAGCAATTGTTCAAAAATAAGAATAAAAAAAAGTAAGCAGTGTGAGTGGGGGAGAGGGAGATGCGAGAGGTATCCGCACACATACACACACCACGCACACCATGTGCGGGGAAGAAAGAGAGAGAGGATAAAGGGTAACAAGCAGGGTCTAAAAAAAGACATGATATGCAATTGGGACGTTATCCTGGAAAAGGCTCCTTTCCCCACTCTCTTTCTCTCTCTCTTTCTCTCTCTCTTACTCTTACTCTTACTCTTCTCTATCTTACCTCCTGCTCAAACTGTTCGACACCCTCATCATTCTCAGGCAATGCGCGCTTCAGAACGACCTTGAGGTGAGACCATTCTGCCGTATGGATCTCGCCATAACCGCCCTTCTTGAGTGGTTTGATGTTAGTGATCGTGCTATAGTCAATCTGTCGCATGGCAACAACTGTCCGTTCCAGGATCCGCGTTCGTTCCCGCTTCAGAGTCTCTTGCGTCTCCAGCTCAGGAGTGGATTCCTGACTTGGGAACACGGACGTGCCTCCTTCTGAGGCTTCTCTTCGCGTAGCTGGGGCCTCGTAGCCCTCGTTTTGGAATGTGCCGACTGTGTACCGATTCTGACGCGAGGGTCGAGGTTGCGAAGGGGGAGGCCGCGCGGCTGTGGCGGCATGCATGGGTTCTCCAAAGTCAGTGGGTGAATGGATCTCGTCTTCGTCCTCGTCCTCTGACCGTGATCCGGCCGAGGAGAGGACGGGCGTGTCGCCATGTTGGACATGCGATGACTGCAGGTACTCACTGTGGGTGACAGAAGGCTGATTGGTATGGACCTGGTACCCCGCAAAACTGTGACGGGATTGAGTCGGTGTACCACTTCGCCGACCATGCAGCCGAGCCAGGGCCCTGTGAAGTCCCATGGCTCCGTTGCTGCTTCCTGCAATGCCACCGAGACTACTACTGGCATCTCCGCCGTTGATACTGCCGCTACTGTTATTAGTATGACTAGTGCTGCTAAGACTGGCGTTGCTCTGGATACCGTTTGTGTGAGTGTCCTCGTGGATAGTCATTGGTCGGGCGGAGCGAGCAGAGGGGTCTTCAGTGGCGGGTGGACGCATAGTCCATCCTTGATGATGACCGGGCGTATACTGGACAGAATGGGGTCGCATGTTGGCAGCCCTGCTGCCAGAGGCGATGCCATTAGCATGGGGGGCATTATTGATCTTTGGACGAGGTGGGATGGGAGGATAAGTATTGGTCGAGTCCTGCGATGGTAACCGTTGATGGTCATGGGTGGGTTCTGGGCTATGTCTGCTGGGGGTGCCTGGATGTCCGTTCACGGAGAGGTTCTCGAGCGAGCCCTGGGACAGATCAGGATTCGCAGCATTACGGAGTGAATTGCGGTAAGCTGGCAGGCCACCGACAGGGAGCTGGCTCGTGCTGATGTACTCGATGTTGATGTCGAAGGTGGAGAACTGGCGAGTGGAAGGAGAACTGCTGACAGAGTGGTCTCGCCGTGCCATTGGGGATAGCGAGGGGGGCAATAGTTATGGAAGGAAGGAAGGAAAAGGAATGAAGGAAGAATGAATGAAATGAATGAAAAGAAAGAAAGGAAAATAAAAAGGGGAGGCAGTGTCCTTTGGGGACGAACGGAAACGGAAAGATATTGTTTATTCGAGAGAAAAAGATCAACGGACGGGGAGCGGGGATGGGGATTGAGCGAGAGAGATATTATTATTATCACGCGGCGTGCGCGCGCGCGCGTGCGTGCGCGCGTGCGTGCGAGCCACCAGCGGAGATTGTCACGGTTGGCGATGATGGACCGAAAATGATTTGATCAGAGAGAGAGAGAAAGGGGGCAGGGACGATGACGAGGACGCCGCGGGCGAAGCCGATGGAACGGGAGCGATGAACGGATGGGGGTCCGAGAGGATGGAGAAGGAGGAAAGGAAGGAGGGATGGGATTAAAAAGAGGGAATTGAGTGGGAGAGACAGGGTGAGCAAGGAAGAGAGCCGATGCGCATGGCTATGCCATGCAGCTCGAGCAGGGTTATGGTGGCACACAACAGCGTCTCGTTTTTTTTTTTTTTTTTTCCAATGCCAGGCAGATAGATAAAATGTGGAGGACGAGGGGGACGAGGAGGACGAGGAAGAGCAGGGGCAGAAGAGAAGGATGAATGAGCGAATGAACAATAGGAAGAAATGGCTGAATAGATGGTGGCGTCCAGAATGACACACATGATTGCATAGTTGGTCAAACCCCATGGCCCGATGTATGCAACACTTGACCCACAGATGCCGTTTCTTTCTTTTCTTTTCGATTCGATCGCATGGAACCCAAAGATGAAATAAGTCACCCTCCCCATGTAGATTCCAAAGATGGAGAGTGTTTACACCACGTAGAACCCTGATACAAAATGGTCGCCTACACGCACACACACACTCATGTAGATTTGAGGACTTACACTGCGTAGAACCCAAAGCAAGTTTAAAAAAGCCAAATGATGAAAAATGGTCAAAGGTTATTATTGGGAGTTGACCACCTGGGAGATTGAACAGAGGATGCAGTGGATGCAACAATTTCTACCGTGACTTGAGTTTGCCAAGATGCTCCGCAAACAAGGTCCCGCACGTTCCCCGAGCAGGAACACCGTCCACACACACACCGCAGATCTAGTTGCATCTCTTTCATCCTCCATCCCTTTCTTCCTCCTCCTTCCCCGCGCCTGATTTCCTCGCATCATGTTCGCCCCCCGTCGTTAACCCCCTCAGAAACGTGCGTGTGCCTTTTTTTTTTTTTTTTCTTTTTCTTTTACTATTCTATCCACAACGACTGTCTGTGATCGAGAGCTCATCTCACCAGGAGCACCTCGCTCTGGATCAATCCAATCAACTCAATCCATCGACCAATCATCCAATCTACTCGACTGATGGACCGGGCCTCTCCCTTGACAGGACAAGCAGGCCTTTTTTTTTTTTTTTTTTTATTTTTTTTTTTTTTTTTTTTTCGACTCTCGCAAGGATATTGACAAGATGAGGACAAACACAGTGGGAAGCACCGCAACAGGATGAACTGATCAAGCCCGACACACACACTCTCGGACCCGCGTGGATTCTCACATCATGGATTAAACCGTCCCCAGTCCGATCCATCTTATGATGACGACTGTTGTTCTATCCCTTGGGACTATTTCGGATCTCGGACCATGATGGACAAGGACAAGCGAGAACAACGCGTTTCTGCTCTCAACCGAAAATCTATTGATTCTAATCGACTCGCTTTGATTCTCTACTTGCTCGGATCTTTTTTTTTAATAATAGGTTGCCCGCTGGTCTGTTTGGCCTTTTGGTCTCGCCTACGGCTACGTCCACCACGAGACCTTGACGACTTTGGAGCACAACCGTGCCGAGCAGATCAAGGCCGAGAACCGTGAGCGTTTGATTTCTCAGGCCAAGGCCGAGTGGGTCAAGATGAACTCGCCCACAGGTGGTATGTTTTTTTTTTTTTGTTTTTTTTTTCAAGCGGCCTTGACCTCTTCCTCACCAAGCTTGTGTTGATACTGTCTATACATGAATCATGGAGAAAACACGCTCTGACTCCTTTTTTTTCTTTCTTTCTTTCTTTTGCAACTAGGTGTTGTCACCGACCCCGAGAGCCCCAACTTCGACCTGGAAAAGTTGTTGGTCCACCTCTCCGAGACTGCATAAAGGACAATGGTCAACACTTGCACCCTGTTCTCTCCCTAGACCCTTCCTCCTCCTCCTCTCGCCCGGCACCCCTCTCCACTTTTTTTTGTACCAAATAAACCAAGACAGGAACATGGATCTCCAGGGTCTCTCTTTCTATGCAGGCAGTCGCAGGGGTAGTCAATGGACAGATGATTGGTCGTGAGAGAGAGAGAGAGAGAGAGAGAGAGAGAGAGAGAGAGAGAGAGAAGAAAGAAAGAGAGAGAAAAGAAAGAAAGAGAAAGAAAGAGAAAGAAAGAAAAGGGGAGAAAAGGAGAGAGAGAGAGAGAGAGAGAGAGGGAAAGAAAGAAAGAGATGGAGCTTTTTTTTTATTATTATTATTATTACCCTTTAGGACATCGCAGGATTGTGTGGTCCGAGAGGGACCAGTTTACTGCAGATCGGATGGCGAGTGAAGATTGATCGACGGCTATCTCGAGGATATGGTCTTGATTTTTTCTCTCTCTCTCTCTCTTTGAGTGTGCGAGTGTGTGCGTCTCTCTTTTTGTTTCGATCTCTTCCTGATCTTTTTTCTTTTCTTCCTTTCTTTGTGTGTGAGGAGAGAGAAAGAGACAGAGAAAAAGTGATGAAAAGTGAGAAAGAATAGGAATGGGGTGCTCTAGAGCGCTACTACTAGGAGCGAGAGAGGAGAAAGACCTCTGGCTGCATCCATGTGCATCATCGCCCTTGCAGGAGGCTTTTTTTTTCTTTCTCTTTCTCTTTCTCTCTCTCTCTCTCTCTCTCTCTCTCTCTCTCTCTTTTGTTATAGAGTAAGAGAGAGGCAAACCTTTTTTTACAATAGGCGCCTTTTTAGGACTGAGTACTTTTTTGCGGATACACGCAGATACGGCCAGATCTGTCTCGATCGCGCTCTTTTGGTTCAATCGGACGGACCTCCTTGAACTGTACGTCCAGCAGACTGACGCGGGGGGTGGGGGAAAAGAGAGAGAGAGAGACAGAGAGACAGAGAGAAAAAGAGAAAAGGCATCCAAAGGCCCCGCATTGCAAACACGCTCTGTCAGCCTGCGTCCTGAGAGAAGAGAGAGAAAGAGAGAGAGAGAGAGAGAAAGCAAGTTCGCAGGACAAGGCAGCACTGGCGCTGTTGGCCGAACGCATGCACGCACGCACACTCGCTCACACCAGGATTGAGAGAAGTGAGAGTGATACACCCGATGGGGCTACTGCCCACACACACAGACACTCCCTCGCACAACAGAGCTCTTTTTTATCTCTCTCTTTCTCTCTCTCTCTCTCTCTTTACACACACTCTCTTTCTCTTTCTAGATGTGGGCTAGCGCAGGATACACGAGGCGATATTGACCTGGCGGAAGGGGGTGGAGAGAGAAGGAAGGGGGGGGGAGAGAGAGAGAGAGAGAGAGAGGGACGGAGGAGGAGGAGTGTAGGGTAAGGTGAGGTGTGGATGTAAATGGAAGAAGGAAATAGGAATGGCCCAGGCATGATGAAGTGGCCTACCGATCAGAAGTATGTCTTCAGCCCGAGACTATGACTTGCAGATGCAAGATTCGCGCGGGATGATCATTAGCCCATGCCAAGTGAGGATGGATGAGTTGGAGTGCTATTAGAAAGAATGAATGAGTGGTTGAAGAGAGAGAGAGAGAGAAAGAGACGGCCTTGCTTTGCTTGCTCTCTCTCTCTCTCTCTCTCTCTCTCTCTCTCTCTCTCTCTTATTTTCTCTCTCTTTTTCCACTCTCTTTCTCTCTCTTTTCTCTCTCTCTCTCTCTCTCTCTCTCTCTCTTTCTCTTTCTCCCCTCCCCACCCCCCACCCACCTACCCTCGCCTCACCCACCTTCACTTCACTCACTCTTATTTCTCGTCTCATAATTCTCTCTTTCTCTCTCTCTCTTCTCTTCTCCCCTCTTCTCTCTTTCTTTTCTCTCTTGTCTCTGCACTTCCGAGTCATCAACCAAACATACGCGCCGGACGTTGTCCATCATCCACATCATCATTTTCCCCGTCTCCCCGCCGCCCTTCCCTCATCATCTCCTCCTCCTCCCCCCTCCTCCTCATTATCCCTCGGGGATCATATCATCCGGCGCCCGGGGCCGCGCCGCAATCCCTGAACTTTCTTTTTTTTTTTTTTTTTGCCCCCCCGCCAGTTGACTCATCTTTCTCTCTCTCTCTCTCTCTCTCTCTTCACTCACTCGCTTACTCTATCTCATTCTCCATCACACTCTTCCTTCGCCTTCCTTCCTTTTCTCATTCTCACTCACCCGCTCTCTCTCCTTCTCACTTCCCTCACCTTCCCCCCTCCCCCACACCCTCTCTCGTCGCCGGAGCGTCGAGCCATTCGCCGGCGCTCTCTCAATGTCGACTATTAGACGTGTCAGCTACAACGACCATCCATCCTCCACCTCAGGTAGTAACCTCGGCCTCGCTCATGTCTCTGACTATTATCCACCACCTCCGTCACAACTAGCTCGGCCATACGAAAGAAATGGCTCCAGTCCTACCGCCGTCTCGGGTCACCACTTCTCTGACTCGCATCCACAACCGCCACAGCAACTAGCTCGCATCGATGGCGTCGAAGAAGAACTAGTCATCATCGGTAGCGGCATCAGCAACACGTACGAACCTCGGCCCAACACAAGAGCTCGCCTACCTATGATCCTGCCCAACCTCAAATACAACTATCCAAAGTCGTCTGTTCATAGCTTCAGTCCTGGCACCAGCTTGGTCTTCAATGCCTACAAGAGCCATCACGCCCTTTTGCCGCAGCTCTATCAGACAGAGACTGGCCACGACGACGACCGTGATCACTATGACGACAGCAACGCCGACCGGGATCCACGTGGAAGAGACTATGATCAGCATCAGCAACAGCATCAGCAACAACAGCCTCGGATCCAAAGTCATAGTCCTCAGCAGCATGGATGGCCTCCGGCACGGTACCTCCGACATGATAGTGAGAGCAGCACCAACACGAGTGCCAGTGCTAGTCAGGCTGAGCAGAGTCAGTCGTATCCGCACACACCCGCGCCCATCGCCTTTCCTCCTCCTCACCAGTCATCATCGCATGAACACAGATACGCTCCATACCACCAGCGACCATCCTCCCGTCGTGAATCGTCACCTCACCATGGCCACACCCATCCTCAACAGGGCTATCCTCCAGTCGACCCACGCTGGCACGAAGGATCCCACCGAGATCAACGACGGACAGGCCCCTCGACACACGACTACGAGAGTGGTTCTCGCGATGGCAGCAGCAGTAGTCGGTCCCCACCTACCCTACCCCGGATGGCCAGTACAAACGGCCACGACTCCACGTCGATGGCTACCCACTCACCGGCATCCATAGAAGGTGATCGCGATCTGCCAGGAAGGGTACCAGATCGCTTTCATTCACAGTATCAGGAGCAACAACAACATCATCATCAGCATCAACATCAACATCAACAACAACACCAACAGCAGCAGCAGCAGCAAGAACAACAGCATCAACAGCAGCGACGACCTCTCCCCCCTGCCGTGTCAGCAAGGGGGCCTCCTGGGCAGGGTGGTCCCCCAGGAGAGCCCATGAAGGACGGTGTTCTCCTTGGCCAAGGTCCCTTGTATGCAGAGCGCAGTCGAGATGACTATGCATTTCACTCGACACCATACAGCAGTGGAGCCTCACGAACAGGAACTGGTCCAGGAGACTATCCACCAAGTCAACAACAACAACAACAACAACAACAACAACAACAATCGTACGCGAGTCCTCATCATGCAGGGCAACGGGTTGCATCCGAGTCGTGGAATGGAGAGGGACCCGGTGACTCGTCTCGACCACACAGCTCTGCAGCCATCGATATCCCACAAGCACGGCATCACCAGCATCACCGAGCACCTGTCAAAAACCACAATAGCCATGGTGGCTACGGGTACGAATACGAGCGCCTTGAACATGAACCAATGGATTTGGACAGCAAGGTACCCACCCCGGCCCACGCGCACACACATACGCATACGCAATCGCAACCGCTGCCGCCACAACAATCGCAGTCGCAGTCGCAACATCAGCATTCACAGCAGCAACAACAACAGGAGACAGCACCCCCAGGACCGGGGGTGGGAGAACATGCGGGGTACCGAGGCCCAGGCCAGCCACAACGCACGATGGGACCACACTATGCGTTGTCCAAGGTGAATTATCGCATGGTAATGTTTCATGGAATGAATAAGAAAGAGAGGGGGAGAGAGAGGGAGAGAGAGAGAGAGGGGGGGAGAGAGAGAGAGAGAGAGAGAGAAAGTAAAAGAGAGAGAGAGAGAGATTTTTTTTCTTTTTCTCTTTCTCTCTCTCTCTCTCTCTCTCTCTTTTTTTTTTTTTTCACTTTCTTTCTCTCCTCTCTGCGTGTGTGCGTTGTATTTGCTGTTGATGTGCAGGATTCTTCCAATCGCAGGAGCGCATTTTCCGATATTTCGCAAGAAGAGCGACTGAGACGAAAGAGTACGACTGACTGACTGATTGGGAGCGGCGGTGATGTGCGCACTGTTCACCCGGCGAAATCTTAGATTTACGAATATGCAAGGGAGATTCGAGACTGCCTGATCAAGGGCAAGGCCGGCACGACCGATCGCCTCCTCTACAATGCCGAGATCTTGAGCAAGGTCTTTATGGTGTGTTGTTGTCCTTTTTTATTCTCATTTTCATTCTAATTCTCACACATTCTCACACACATACACACATAAACACAAACACACACTCTCTCTTCCTAGGGTTGTCGAACTGATCAAGACCCTGCGGTCCCAGCCGAGGACGATCCTGTAAGCCGCCATTTCGGTTTGGTCCTTGCCTCTCCCTACCACTCCTCTAGACTGACAACAACAAACCCCTTGTTCTGTATCTCTTCTAGGCCTTAAACCCGCACCAGCTTCGCTGCACCTCCTGTAACATTGTCAAGACCCCCGAATGGAGAAAGGGTCCCCTTGGTATGGTCTTTCCTATGCCATCCCGTCTTTCTCTTCTCTCTCTCTCTCTCTCTCCTTGTCCGCTGGACCAAGTTTCTGACCCTTTTTTTTTTTTTTTTTTTTTTTTTTTTTTTGTTTGTTTGTTTGTTTATTTGTTCCACTTGCATCAATTTAGGACCAAGAACCCTCTGCAATGCGTGTGGTTTGAGTAAGTCGTTTCTCTCCTGCTCCCTACAATCACCACTGTCATTGCTTCTGTTGCTGCTTCTGTTGCTGCCGCTCCGCCATCCTCATGGACGTCAAGGAAACTCATCGCCGATTCACCCTCTCTACTTTTCTGTTTCCCAGTCTGGGGTAAGATGTCTAGGAGCAAAGCCCAGGCTGCCAAAAATAGTGCTGCTGCTGCCAATGCCTCCAAGACAACAACAGCCAAGACCGCCGCCGCTGCAGACCGAACTGTACCTGTGGCCGATGCTGCTGTAACTGATCTCCGGCAAGAAAGGCCAAGCAACTCTGTCCCTTCTTCTTCTTCTTCTTCCTCAAGTAGCCAGCCTCCGACCCTGACTGGATCTCGGAAACGAGGCCGCGATCAAAGGTTAGATCGTGGTCAGGCAGGACAAGAGGAAGATTCGATCGGGGATAGTGGCGAAGCGGCAGAGGCAAAGGCGTGGGAACAGGATCTGGCAACGCACGAGTCATCGCTTAAGGCCGTTGAGGCCCTCTCTCTATCGGACAAGACTGCAGGATCGTTCCATTCACAGGGGGCCTGGAACACGACAGATCACAATCCCGCCGAACCGCCGAGTAGTCATAACCTCAGTCACGGGGCAACAGGTATCAACAGTCATAGCAGTGTCAGTAGTGGTACCAGCCAACGTTTCCAACCACCGTCGCAGCCCTTCCTTATTGACTCTCTTGAGGTCAATGGCCGGCCTAGGTCATGGGAGGACGGACAACGGGTCGATGTGAACCCCCTGGCTGCGGTCGTGGCCGCTGCAGCTGCCTTGCCAACCCAAGGAAGGAGCGAAGACGAGGACTCGACCATGCGAGAGCAGGGATTTGTTGGATCTGGACCTAGAGCGGTCCAGGAAGGCGCCTTTGCCGATGGGGGGATGGCCACCCAGTCGCCGGCTCAAACAGCGCCGCCATCGCCACCCGATGCAGGGCGTAAGCTCGCTCTTTCGTTCTTGCTTGCATAGGAGCCATGGGCCGAATGCGGGGAAGAAGTAGAGAGCGATGAGGCGCGCCTACACACTCTAGAGTCGGTCCTTCCTTCTCTCTCTTCTCTTCTACTCCCTCGCATACTCGGTCCCGTTCCCCTCCTGTGCTATCTACTTTTTCTTTCAACCTAATCGCTCGTTCGCACACACCCATTATTATTTTTATCTAGTCCCGCTCTGCTCTATTTTGTGGGCGTCTTACACACACACACACACACACACACACACACACACACACATCAGATACCATTTCTTTTCTTTTTCTTTTTTTTTTTTTTTTTTTTTTTTAACCTTTTTTTGGTTGTTGACGCCCATAGCCTCTGAACAAGAGGGAGTGATCTCTAACTGTCTGCTTGCAGGCCCACGAGAGCGTGCAAATACGCATGATATCACACCTGAAGTTTTTTTTTTTTTTTTTTTTTTTTTTTTTTGTTCTGTTCGTTCTTTCTTTTTGCGATGTAACCACATCGCTATTTTTTTCAATATGTACATTGTTTTTTTATTTTTACTTTATTTTACTCTATTTCCCCGTCTCTGTTTCCCCGTCTCTGTTTTCCCCGTTTTCCGTCTTTAATGTAAACCGCTTGGAATATAAATCTGGCAAGTAGCCTGACCCTTCTTACTCTTAATGATTGCTCAGCATTCTCTCTCTCTCTCTCTCTCTCTCTCTCTCTCTCTCTCTCTCTCTCTCTCTCTCTCGGTTTTCCTTTATGACTCCTCAGAGCCGATAACAGTTTGCAAGACTTGCATCGTGCGAGCCAAAACAACAAGTAGCGGTGTAGGGTTATATGGAAAGAGACTTTTCTCGTTCAGTCGCGCGATCTGGTCCGTAACTTGGACAAGACAGTACTCAGTATCAAACAATCGCCGTCTTGTGGTCCCAGAGCCCGATCCCCCTGCAGTAGTTTCTGCAATAGAGACATTCTCCTCTTCTTCTTCCTTCCCGATATCCCCATCGTCCTCTTCCTCGTCCTCTTCTTGATCGATGCCCCGGACCCAGTGTGTCCTTCTTTCCTGCTGCGCCTGTTCATCTTCGGTAAAGTCTCTCAAGACAGCCATGACCGCCCCTAGCATGCCCCCGGTCTCTCGATCATCCACTGTCAACAACAGGTCCAACAATGTCTCAGCATCATAACCGATTGTCTCTAGAAACGAGATCAAGGCTTCGATCGGATGAGCATGCCATGCAAGATGACTATAAATGTCGCTCACCCATTTTTCCAGTCGGAGCAAATTTTTGTGGTCCGTTGGTGAAGGAGGGTCCTGTTGAGCATGGACTAGAATGAGAGTTCTAGATGGTCCCTGTTCCAAAGAAGGAGCCAAGGTCCCACAAGGTCTGTTCTTCCCTTGAAGAGAACTCGACCCCACTTGTTCGATCCATAACATCGATCGAATCTCTCGAAGGACATTTCTCAATCGTTGATGAAGTACCGTCAATGACTTGAGTCCCCACGACACCCCAGCGTCGTCTTGACCGTAGAGAGAGAGAAAAATAGAAAGTGTCCGAGGACCGACCCAGGCTCGAATACCATTTCTCACTTTTTCGAATCCATCCAAGAAGGCTGTTGTGACCCTTGTGTCGCCATTCTCTGTACTCTTGAGAAAAGAGGACCCGAAGGGTATCTCCTTCTTCCATTGTTCAGATAGGCTCTCAAGGATGGCCAATGCCGCCTCTACAAAGACCCGACCCAGTTGACCTGCAACTTCTGGGTTGGAAAGACAGGACTGAACAAGCCCCTGCTGCTGGAAGGATTGGCCCGGGATGGAAACAAAGGTTGTTCCTCGGACGGACAGACGCTCCAGAAACGGATCCTTGTCCTGAAATATCTCGAGGACCTGTTGTGCTATTGGAGAGAAGGTCTCTAGGATGGGGAAAAAGAGATTATTTAGGTCTTGGAAAAATGGATTGGTACTGTGGTGGTTTTTGTTGCTGCTGCAGGTTGCTGCAGTGGATTGGGCGAGGGGTTGAGAAGGTTGAGGCACTGCTATGATGGGCTGTTGAATGGCACGAGACCTCGACTTGACAATCATTGTCATCAACTCCAAGAGCTTTTTGTGCACCATTGCATCGAACGCGTCCACGCGAAGGAGCTATAAACGAAGTTTAAAAAAAGAATGGAAAGAAAGACATGGCGGCAAATAATTAGAGTGTGTGTGTGTGTGAGAAAGAAAAGAAAAAAAGAAAGAGCTCGGGCGATGGTCATCGATGGATAATCGTATTTGTTGTGGTGGGAACTAGTTGCAGGTTTGCAGTTTACCTACCTGCTCCAAGCAATCCAATACTCTGATTCTGCACACATCAGCTGCAGAGCTGTACGACCGGCTGATCCATGTATCCGAGGAAGAAGGAGAAGGAGAGTGCTGGAGCGATTTGAAGAGATCGATTATCACAACAATGGTGGATCGCTGCAGCTCCTGAACCTCGAGCATTCTCTCCGTCAACTTTATCCAAAGACCCGACGACGAAGCCAGTTCTCGGATCAATAGAATGGAGACTGGGAGCAGTTTGGAGGCCTCTACTTCTAGTGACTGAACAGGCTGTCGGCCTGTATTCTGGTCAAGTCGTCGGACCATTTGACGGTTGTGCTTTAGGATGTCATGAATGAGCTCCAAGGTGGCTCGACTTTGAGAGATTGTCGTGGAGGAGTCTTCGAGGCCCTGGACAAGGACTCGGATGATATCTGACCGATGTGGACAATTGAGGTGGGCTGGAGTTGGATCGCCGGCGGTATGAGTGCCCAAAAGGACTTGCTTGAGGATACAAAAGACTATGTACTGTACATACTTGTCCGGGTAGTCTATTAAGTAAGACTTTGGGAGTATTAACCATTTAGTTCGACGTATAGGAGCATGACGACAGAGGGATTAAATGGAAGAGGAAAAACATTTTTTTTTTTTTTTTTTTTACCAGTATTCCTGGATAGATCAACAGGGCAAGTGCCTGGTCATTGTCGTCGCGTAAAAAAGCAGGATCTGAGAGAAGAGCTAGGAGGTTACCGGCATCTTCCTCTTTTTTTTGCCTGCGGTTTAGGAGCTATGGTTGACCAAATACAAAAAGGGTTGACGTAAAGCTGGCATGAGCATGGTACGTTGTCTCTTTTTCGCTATCTTCTACTCTGACAAAAAAAAGAAGAAGAAGAAGGCTGTTGTTTTTTGGTACCTCGACAGCTTGCTCGACATGAGGAGATGAAGCTGATGCCGAGCAGATGCAGCGGATCCAGCAAGACATTCGGTGTCAATCTCTCAGTCGCTCGTTCACTCACTCACTCACAAACACAAATGACTCTTTGGGTGATTCTCCTTGTAAGTCGTGTAGTAGACCCAGGAGAGTGTATGAGAGTCTGTGAGAGTAACAAGAGGACGTGCGACCCACATCCAGAAAAAGCCACTCTGTGTAGCCCAGCGAGGAACAGGGCCAATTTTTTTTTTTTTTTCCTACTTGCCTTTTGTCCTAGGCAGAGAGCAAGCCCGCTTTTTCATGTCTGGATGCCAAGATTCAAGAAGCACAACGATCCCCACCGGAGAAGGAGGCATCAACACCACCATGGCTGACACACAACCTCCCGCACATGCCACAACTGATGACGAATCGGGCTCTGATCCTCAGCCTTCTAACCAGGTCACTCACCACCCCGAAAACACGACCCCAGGCCCGAGCAAGAGTTTATCACTAGATCAAAACTCCTCTGCAAAGGCTCCAGTCGCCACCCAGACCGTACCTTCATCATCGCAGAAGTCCTCCAAGACAACTGTCAAAAAGCCCTCGTGGGCAACAGGCGACCCATTCTTTGATAACATGGCGGGTATGGAAGACTCGTCCGAGTATCAACAATACTACAAATCACTTGTGGAATCTAGTACTCAGCCTTCACAGGGTGCTTCACAGTCATCTCAGCAGGGAGCTCTGAGCCAGACCGGGCTCGAGTCGGCCACAGCATCGATTTCTCTTTCAGCTGATGAGCCATCATCTGCAGAGACATCTGGAACTGGAGCATCCTCTAGTAACTATGCCAACACGGGGTTAGAGCATTGGAACCGAACCCGAGAGGAGTGGACCAAAGGTCGATGGCAAGCTGTGCCTAGTCCCAACAGTGACAATCCAGCTCTTAGTGCGATCCATGACAAGAATCTAGAGCTTATTTACGACAGCCTTGTTTTCGACCGCAAAAGACTCTCCAAGCCAATCCCTCTTCCGCTTGTGGCAAGTGTCTATTTATTTCCTTAGCCCCATGCGCTTTTATTTTTTCCTGTCTTTTCTCTCCATCTCTTTTTTTTTTTTTTTTTTTTTTTTTTTTTTTTTGTTCTTTGTTCTTTGTTCTCCATTAGAGATCTGCTAAACTGACGAATATTCTCCTTTCCTTGCTGCATTATGCTTCTTAAACTCACCTACCTACCTTTTCATCCTCCTTCCTCCTCCTCCTCCCTCCTCTTCCCCCTAATAGATCAAGGTCCTGGTGAGCGGTTGGAAACGGGATGGATTCTGGGAAGAGACACCTGCACCACTGCCAACTCTTTCAGGAAAGGGGGCAACTGCTACGGATGGATGGGGTCCTAAACCTACTTCTCATTCTTTGGGGCACTCATTCCCTCAAAGTGTCAATTCTCATGTACCAGGATTCTCTTCTACTCATTCTCACCCGATTCAGCGGAAACTGTAGTGCGTGTGTGTGCGTGTGTTATGAGTGATAACAAAGATACTGGGAATTAGGTGGATGTGTGGATGTGTGTTTCTTTCCTGATTAGACATGATTTGTGAATTGACCGTTAGTTGTGATTCTTTTCAGTAAAAAAATGGAGAAAGAGAAAAGACGCAGGGTGGCTATTTTCCTATGAGTCTCCGGGGAATCTTTATAGAGACAGACAAGAAATGGCTAATTTGATTATTCGTTGGGCCATGCTGAGGAGGAAGATGATCAAAGAAGTGAAACATTTGTCTATCAAGGCATGACAACCCTTCTTCAATAATAAAAAAAAAAGATCCAGCTGCCCATCTGAATTGGCTCTTTGGCCAAGTGTATTAATGGAGGAAGCACGTCCTTGCCCAAATCTTGCCCAGCTGAGGCTCTCTAAACACTCTTATTGCCCATGTGCTTCTCTCAACTCCAAGATCTCCGAGATGTCTTCTTGCTATGAAGGGTATAGTGTCAGTTTTCAGTTTCCAGCCTTTTTTTTTCCGCCAACAGAGGTCCGTCGTGTCACACCTCCAAATAAGGAACTGGCGCGTGGTTTGGTGGTTGGTAAGAGGAGTGTATGCAAGGGTCATCTCCCCTTCCCCCTTCCCCTAGTCTTGCTATGCACCTTCTCAGTCACACAAAGCTTTTTTTTTTTTGCCTAGTCTGAAGCGCTAGTAGAAAATGCGTCCTACTTCACTCCCTGTTTTCAATACTCCTGCCTTCCTTTGCTGAGCACATCCTGATCGAGACGAGATACATTTTGATCCTTCGGATGCACGCTCAACTCCAGTCTTTGTTCCTGAGCCAGAGAGGGAGAGAAGGAGAGAGTGTGTGTGTGAAAGAGGAGGTGGGTCTAGTAGAGCCTGTCCAATGACAGGAGCAAAAGGAGCCAGCAGGGCAATTGGCGGCAGCTAGAACGACAGCTAGAACAGCAGCTAGAACGGCATTTAGAAAACGAAGCGACAGTCCGAGACGGCGTTAGTCTAGTGGACGACGAAGTGCGGACATGAGGTTGTTTTGATCGCTCTCTCTCTCTCTCTCTCTCTCCTCTCTCTACTTTCAATCTACGACAGCGGGAAAGGGATGGAGGGTCAAGTCTGATCCAAAAGCGGACAGGCACACGCTCACTCTCCCGGCCAATGGCGGCAAGCGGGGCGGAAGAACCGACGCCCACGGCACGGTCCCAGTATGGCACCCTCCGCCCGCCGGCAAGAAGAGAATCAACCAAAAGTAACTGAGTGGCAGTGGTTCACATGAAAGTGCTCTCTTTAAAAAAAAAGAAAAAAAGAAAGTGTGTATGAGTGTGGGTGGAAAGGTGAGAGAAAAAGAAGTATGTAATGAATGAAGTGAATGAGTCCTACATTTGGACTGATCAGATGTAAAATTATGACTGGATCAGCAAGTGAGAAAAGATCGGCTCGATTGACCTGATCAGGACACGCGGAGAAGGAGAGAGAGAGAGAGAGAGAGAGAGAGAGAGAGAGAGAGAGAGAGAGAGAGAGTCTGTGTGTGTGTGTGTGTATTTTGTATGTACCCGTGGAGAGAATGATTATGATTCAGTCAGACTACGTTGACTTGTGTTTGTCTTCGATCCTTTTCTCTTCGTCTTTTTTTCCTCTCTCTTCTTCTTCTTCTTTTTTTCTTCTTCTTTTTTCTCTCTCTCTCCTCACACCTCTTTCTCTTTCTTTCTTTCTCTCCTTCACACACGTACACTTCTCTCTCTTCCTCTTTCTCTCCTTCTCTCTCCTTCGCTCCTCTCTCTTCTCCCTCTTCTCTCTCATCCATCCACTATTTCTTACATCTCCACCCCAACACCCAACACCCCTCACTTCGCTTCATGAAGTTCGGCAAGACCCTTCATAGGAACCAGGTACACTCTCCCCCACCACCGCCCTTTCTCCCTCTCTCCCACACACACCTTCTCTCTCTCCTCTCTCCTTACGACCAACAGTGCTTCGCCTCCGCAGGTCCATTGCCTCGTGTCACCACTCCTACACGCCTATTCCCCCTCCCCCTCTCACTTACTCACATTCTCGGAGCAAATGGCATCGCATTCGTGGATCCATTGCATCCTGCACCAGAATAGAAAAGCTTATTTTTCTTCCAAATAAACCGACTCTCATTGTTGAAATTAGATCCCAGAATGGTCCCGCCATTACATTTCCTACAAGGGCCTCAAGAGAGACATCAAGAATGGACAAGAGGCCCTTGCTAGTGGAGAGTCGACGATGGATGATGTTGTCACTGGTATGTGTGTGTGGGTGCGTGTGTGTCTGTGGGTGTCTGTGGGTGCGTGTGCTGTGTGTGTGTGTGTGTGTGTGTGTGTGTGTGTGTGATCTCCTCTCTTTTTCTTTTCTCTCTCTCTCTCTCTCTTTTCTCTCTCCTCCGCACATACAATTTATTTAACGAAAAAATCTATAAAAAAGAGTCGTCCTGCAGGGCTCAGCACATACAAACACGCACACATGCACAAGCGCCTCCATTGAGAATGCTGCCGAACGAGACGTCTGAGAGCACCGACTCGTACTGCGCGCGCGACGGAGAAAGGAGCCGGGGAGAGGGAGACAAAGAAAGAGGAGTGTGGCAGGATTGAGAATGGGGAGAACAATGGATATTGCTGTCTGAACCGCCTGACCTCGGCCTCGCCTCTGTGGTTCAGTTCCTGCTCTGCTCACTACTCCCACCCTCTATTCCCTCTCTTTCACTCTCCTCTTTCTTACTTTCTAGCATTCATCTTTCATCTCGACAGAGAGGTTGAAAAGGCAAACAATTTCTTTATTTACAAGCGGTCCGAGATCGAGCGACGCCTCCGCATTCTCACAGAAAAGTCAAGACGGATTCACCCCAACATCGCCACCACCGGCTTGGGCGCACTTGCTGCTGCGATCGATGTCCAGCCGGCAATAACCTTGAAGCAGCCCCCTACTGCACGCACTGGAACAGGAGCTGGAGCAGGTGTTGGATCTAGATCTGGACTCGTCGCCCAGACAGCGACCATTCCTAATTTAGTGAGCGGTGTTTCCCACCACCAGACGAATGGAACATCGCAGAGCGCCACCACTGCTACTGCCGTGTCGGCAGGGACACCGCTTGTACCACCATCCCCCTTTATCAGTGACCCTGAGATCGACGCCGAATATCTGGAGGCACTGATCGAAACCAAGGAACTCCTCTCGAAACTCTCATGGTTTGCAGAGATGAATCGTCGTGCTGTTGAAAAAATCCTCAAGAAGTAAGCATTTTTTATTTTCCCTTTCTTCTGGTCATGCAACATTCTTTGCGTGTTTGGTTGGTTCTTTTCTTTGCTTGCTTGGTTCGCAGCAAACTTTTTCCTCCTTTCTTTTTTTTTTTCTTTTCTTTCTTCTTTCCCGTTTTTCACTGTTGCTGTTCACTGTCACAGCGTCTCGAGCTGCCTCGTGCCCTCCCTCCCCAATGGTTTGCGTCTCATTTTTCCTAGATGATGCAGAAACAGTTGCACACATGCCTTTTCAGACAGAGAAGGCGGGGGAGGGGGCTCTATTCCTCCCTCCCTCCCCCACATTCGTTCCTTTTCATTTGAACAATTCATTTACTCTGGGGCAAGGTCTGGACACGCTCATGCTTCGGCTAAAGTGGACAACAACAACAACAACAACAACAACAACAATAGCAGCAGCTACAGCAACAAAACACAACAATGCGCATACAACTCTGCGGATGCTTGGAAGGGGGGAGAGGCAAAGAGAGACCGTGGTCTGTGTCCCTGTCCGCGCTGGAACACGGTGGCAGCAATTTCAATAACCCGGCTATTGTGTCCAAATGGAGGAGGAGAGAGATAACAGGGTAGTTTGGAACGTTGGCGGGTTGGACGTTTTTTTTTTTCTTCTTCTTCTCCTATCAGACCGTGCGCACCCCTCCACGTGTATGTTCATCACTTCTGGGGCGTGCATTCATCTCTCTTCATTATTCGCCCTCTCCTTTTGGGCCATGATACTTACGGCTCTCGAGTGCTAGAAACAAAAAAGAGAGAGGAAGGACGGAGGCTGTCGGGAGGTGGAGCACGCTCTCTCCAGGGACTAACTAGAGAGTGCTGGTGTGCAAAAAATAGAAAAAAAAATGCATGGGGCATGAAGTCAAAGAGTCCTAGAAAAGAGGGAGGAATGGACCCATCACTTATACTTTTTTTTTTTTTTTTTTTTGGCATTTTTTTTTTGGCTGGGATACACTAACCCATCCCGCGGATCATCAATCGACTAAATCACGCTAGGTTTGACAAGCGTATGACCACCATCAGTCGGGATGGTTATTTGGCGACCAAAGTCAGCGTGCTCCCTTTTGTGACGGATGGCCGGCTCCGAGACCTGACACACACCACAGAGGCCCAGATCCAGGAGATGCGTTCGATTGTGGCCGATTACCCTCCGCCTCGTCTGGGACTCTCACCCCCACTGGCCAGCAGCAAGGCTCGACTCGGATTTAGTGACGAACAGATCCAAAAGGCAATGGATGCTATCGAACAGGACGATGTTGAGACCCTTGGCTCCATCATCCATTCCAGACTGAAAGAGAAACCTGAGCTCAAAGAGTTTTTCCAGGCATCTGTGCAGGCAAGCAACATTGGCCAGGTAACTTTTTTTTTTCTTTCGTTCTATTCTCGGCGAGATTATTATTTCAAACACATCCTTGATGATTATCCTTTCAATTGTTTTTAACTTTATCCTACCGTTGAACTGTGCACTTTCCTGTGTCATCTTCTAGCTCCCAAGAAGTTTTTTCAGGAAAGCATGCGAGGAGCGTGCATTCAAATGTATTGCTCTTATGATGTCTTTTGGAGTGGGAACACTGATGGTCAACGTCAACGAACAGACTATTCTTCACAAGCTCACTATCGATGGAGGCATTGTCACCAAGTTTGACACAGACTCGAACACATCCCTTCCAACTCTGGTTGACCAAGACAACAACGGGACCGGGAAGAAGACAACAGGACTTCACAGGGATGATCCCACACTGATCGCGTTTATCTTGCAGCAGCTTTCTACCAGGGCAGTACAGGACTCGCTCTGTACTCTTAAATCAACACCCGATATTTTTGGCCGGAGACCCTTGCATTACGCAGCAATGTATGGCTATCCCAACATTGCCAGGGCATTGATGCACGATTTAAAGACATCGGGCGAGTTTGTTGATTTTGCCAACCCTTACTGGCTGGATACCGATGGATTCACTCCACTCATTTACGCCGTTTCGCGTGGCCAGGCAGCCGTCTTGCAAGTTTTGATGGAAGAAGGAGGCATCAGCGACGCTGATGCTGTCTGCAATGGCAAGTCAATATATTTTTTTTCCCCATTTACTCAATCTTTAGTAGCATTGCAGGACTTACTTATCGTCGATCTTGGAACTCAAGCATTTGTGGCTAACTGTGTTTCTCTCTCTTTCCTTTCATATTGGGTGGTTAAATAGCATTTGCCAATCAGCCATCACTTCCCAAGATTATGCCTGCAACTCCAATGACCGTGTTGAATCCACTCGTGGGCTCAGAGGCCAATCTCCATGCTGCTTATACCTATACACCTCTGTCGATCGCATGTCGCCTTGGTCATATTGATGTCGCCCGGCTATTAATCCAATATGGGGCCAACCTGGACTCCCAGGATGAGGATGGCGAGACACCTTTGATTATTGCAGCCAAGAATGGTCACGTCGGATGTGTCCGTCTCTTGATTGCAGGTACCAATGGCAAGAGTGCCAATCTAGAGCTTCGGGAGCGATATTACGGATGGACTGCGTTGCATCTTGCTGGTAAGGATCGCGTGTACGTTTATTATGTATGTATCGGTCTTGAAAGTGCAGGGGTGACAGATGGGTCACATTGACTAATGGTACATGCAACATTGTCATGTTGTACTTAGCCATTGAGAACCACCCCGATGTTGTGAGCGTGTTGCTTCAAGCAGGAGCCAATCCGAATGTCTACGATTTTTCTTCGTGGAACCCTCATGAGCACGCTGTCTTTGCCGCCAACAATGTGTGCGCCCAATTGCTCCGCCCAGCGACTCTGAGCCTCGATGCTAGACAGCGTCTCTTGAAGGCCACTAGCAGCACAAACATTGACCAGCTGCAGTCCACCAGTCCAACCAGGACCACTCCTGGAAATGCACAGACCACCCCTCCTGGCTCACCATCTTTATTGACGACCCAAATTCACCGACCTGACTCTCCTCCCGTGTCAGGAGGCAAGAACAGTGTCAAGACTTCCAAGGCTGTGCACCGAGCCTATGGTCACAAGTACCTCGAGAACGAATCCATGATTATCATCACCTTGGGATCAAACGATATCCGGTGCACTGTTGAACCTGTGGAGCTCTACATCAACAACGAAAACCGGGTTGATAACTCATTCTTGACTGCAAGCACTGCGTTTTCACTCGAGATTACCTCGGAAAACGCGACGGCAGGAGAAAAGGCTACTATTGATTTGCCTTTGAAGGACTCGAGCTACCATGATCAGATTGTCTTTTATTCAACCAACCCTGAGGAGACGGTGCTTGATTTTTCGATTTATCCGACGTTTGGTCATTCGAGTGAAAAGTTGATTGGACGAGGTTCGGCCATGCTCTCGAGTTTGGATAATCTTCGCAAGGATGTGAGGAACCAACACCCTACGATGACTTCATTGCAAGGGATGAACATGACTGTGCCCATCTTTGGAGTGGACTCGATGAAGATTATCGGTCGAGTCCGGGTCGAGTTTACGGTTGTGAGACCTTTTAAGCATGAGAATTTGAAGGTTGGAAGCAAACACACTTATTGGAAGAGCCTTACTACTACGGTATGTATCTTTGATTTTATCCTATTGTCACAATTGCTGTAATTCACTAGACAATCCCCTTTTTTTTTTTTTTTTTTTTTCTAACGTGGCAATGCTCTCTCTCTCTCTAGGTCATTGGTCATCGCGGCCTTGGAATGAACCGCAAAGTGTCCCATCTTCAGGTTGGAGAAAATACCCTATTATCGTTTGTCACGGCTGCATCACTGGGCGCTGAATATATCGAGTTTGGTAAGCCAAGGATCGACTAGCATAGAAAAGACTCAATATTCAGCTCGATTGACTGGGAAAACACATGCACATTGAACTGACAAAATATATTTAATGTGTCATAGATGTACAAATGACCAAGGACATGGTGCCTGTCTTGTATCACGACTGGACCGTGACAGAGACTGGCCTTGATATCCCTGTCAGCTCGATCACACTTGACCAATTCCGAGGTCTTTCATGTAGCCGAGATATGAAGTCTACATCCTCGGATCCTCCATCACCCAGGATAGGAACACCTACTCAGGTTGCTATCACTTCCACCCCACCTTCACCCACCTCATCCGAATCGAATGACATTATGGTGAATGGCTTGGCTGCCTCCGCGCTAGAGAAGCCAAAGCTCGTTCGGAGTAGCTCGAGCCACTCTGGATCTGAGATCGTGATTGCCAATAACAGTGGCGGCAGCTCAACCCCAGTAAACCCTTTGAAGGAGCCAATGCGGTTGGTAAGATCAAACAGCTTGGGCGCGATCTCGAGACTCAAGTCGCTTAGCGCTGTGTCAGAGCCGGCGCATCCACCAGGCAAGATGAAGGGCAACGGACTGGGAACGATCCGAGCACCCTTTGCAACATTGAAGGACACGTTCGAGACAGTGCCTACCAAAATTGGATTCAACATTGAAGTCAAGTACCCGATGTTGGATGAAGCAGAGGAGGCTAATATTCCTCTGTATTCGTTCGAGATGAACCGATTTGTGGACAGGATCCTTCAAGAGGTGTACGACCATGATAAGACCCAACCTGACCGACACATTATCTTTTCATCGTTCCACCCAGACATTTGTCTGTTGTTGAACATGAAGCAGCCCAATTATCCAGTCTTTTTCTTGACGGACGGCGGTACGACGGTGATGGCGGATCGTCGGTGTAACTCGATTCAAGGAGCTGTGAGGTTTGCTACATCAACAGATCTGTTGGGGATTGTTACGGCGAGTCCGCCGATTATTGAGGCGCCAAACCTGGTCAAGGGAATCAAGCAATCGGGACTGTTGGTGTTTACGTATGGAGCGGATAACAATGATGTGGAGAATGCCAAGTTGCAGAGGCGGCATGGTGTGGATGCGGTGATTGTGGACAGTGTCTTGGCTGTGCGCAAGGGACTTCAGCAGGAGGAGCAATAGGGGAATTTGAAAGAGAGAGAGAGAGAGAGAATCCGCTCCTGGTGGATGGATTTTCAGGCTAGCCATTGAATAGATAGAAGTTAAGAATGTATTATTTTTTTTTACTGTCAACCAATGCAGAATACGCGCGACGCGGATCAGATGTTGCTATGAGGAGTAGGGGAAGTAGGGGAAAGGAGGGCTGTGAGGGTCTTGTCTGAGAGCGCGTGTGCTGATCTCTCTCGCGCTGCCACGACGAGCAGGCAGGACAAGACACGCGGGCCAAATATCACCCGTCACAGAGTCCTTTTTTTTTTCTTTGCACATCCCATTCATCCATTCTTGTCTTCTTCCATCCATCCCCATTCCACCCCATCCGTGTTCGGTCCCTCCCCTTCTCTCTCTCTCTCTCTCTCTCTCTCTCTCTCTCTCTCTCTCTCTCTCTCTCTCTCTCTTTTTTTTTTTTTTTTTTTTTTTTTTTTTTTTTTTTTTTTTTTTCTTTCTTTTTTTCTTTTCTTTTTTTGCCTTGATCTTCTTGTCTTGCTTTCTTTCTTCTTTCTCTCTTTCTTTTTACTGTTCTGCAGACACGACTTGCTTTGCTTTTTTTCCTCTCGGTCCAACCTGCAGGACAGCTTCTCTTGGCGTACCCTTTTAGCCCTCCCTCAGCCTCACGCGATTTTGAACACGCCCTGAAGAAGAGAAGCCGACACACATACACACGCACACACAGCACTCCACCTCAATCAGTTCCCGTTTATTCCATTTTGCGGGGTTACCCCTTTCCCCATTCCTACACCCGGCATCCTCATCTACCCTCCTCCCTGCCTCCACGTTTCGTCGACTCTCTCTGTTTCTCTCTTTCTCTCTCACTTTGTCTGTCTTGTCTCTCTCTCTGAGAACTTTTCGACATCATGTCAGAATCAGGCGTCCCTCCTTCTCCGAGGCCCCCTTCGCCGACCATGGCCGGACCTTCGTCTTCTTCTTCATCGCAAAGTCAGTTCCCAAGAAGTGTCACCACCAGTGTGAATCAGTTTCGTTCGCCTTCACCTTCACCAAAGACACCTCCGCCTCAGTCATGGGGAGGTACAAGTAGCAAGAACAAAGGCATGGTTCTCTCTTTTCCTTTTTTTTTTTTTTTTTTTTTTTTCGAGGTCTTTCTCCACCCTGGATGACAGAGGGCATGAGGACATTGGACCGATGTGTGTGTGTGTGTGTGCTTTTCTATTTCTCAGCTCTTTTTCTCTCTCTCTCTCTCTCTCTCTCTCTATCGTGTGAAACTGAAAATATTCCTCTTCCCTAACCTGAATGTACCTTCTCCTTTGGAAACCTCTTTTCTTACCTCTGACCCTAATGCATTCATACACAACTACTCTTTTTTTATAGAGCTGAACAATGACCCACGCTATAGAAAATATGTCCAGCTCGTAGAGAGGAATTTGCAGTCGTTCGACAATGTCAATGAATGGGCTGATGTCAACCCGTTCCTGTTAAAGATCATGAGAGTAAGTTTCTCCTACTCCTCCTCTCTCCCCTTTCTCCTACAACGCGGCATATCCAAGCTGTTAAAGAGGAAGGATACTGCTGTTGATATTGTAGTTTCAAGTAAAAAAAAAAAAAGGGATTGAACGCACAGTAGCCTGACTTTTTTTTTTTTTTTTTTTTTTTCTGCATTAGTCTTTCCAAGCCTATCCTCAGTACACAGTGATCCCATCGTAGTCTGACAGTGGCGAAGCGACTGGCGCAGTGCCTGAATCCAGCCTTGCCTGCAGGTGTCCATGGAAAGACGTTGGATGTTTATGCCTATATTCTGGAAACGATCGGCGTAAAGTGATTTTTTTTTTTTTTGTTATCGCTTGCTTGCTTGTTTTTCTGGATCCAGTCGAAAAAAGAAAAAGAAAAAAAAAAGAACATTCAATCTTTTTTACAAACGCTTTCTTTATTTCTTTCTTTCACTTATTTTTCTATCACCTCTCGGGATCTCATGGACTCATCACCATCAAATTGGTTTTTTTTTTTTTTTTTTTTATATCCTATTTATGTATCGCTATGCGGAGATAGCCTGATCAGCTCACGGAGGATTTGACTCTTTGGTCCTATGGACTCTTTCCGTTCTTGCAGTATGCGTCTCTGTCCGTCAAGGTAAAAGAAAAAAAAAAGGAAGAGAAGAAGAAAGGGATCAGATCTTTAGAGAATACTCTTCATTGAAGCAATGGCCTGATTTTTAACATGGAAAATCTTTCTTTTCTTCTCTTCAAGCCGCAATTACTGGATATTTACGAAAAACACTATCTTCCACTCAAGGATCGTTTAAAGCCATGTCTAAAGAGTTTTATGATTGGTCTATTGCCAGGATTGGAAGAAGAAGGAAGCGAGTTTTTCGATCGAGTCATGTCAATCATGGATCAACTTCGAAAATCTGTGGACGAGACCTTTTTTTTTCAGTGCATGTGGTTGATCCTGAGTACATCCTCACCTCATCGTGGCCCGGCTTTGCATTATCTTGGACGCAGAATTCCCTTGCTCACTAACACAGAAGGTAATGCTGGAAGTGTGATGGGGAAGGACGATCAGATGTTTGAGGGTAGCCAATTGGATTTTATTTGACTTTATTTCCGCAAGAGGATTTATTGGATTATTGGCTAACATTCTTTCTATTCTCTTTTTTTTTCATATAGATGTCGCGTTTGTACTTGGAGACGACGCAGGACTGATGGTTAGAGCCTTTTCTGCGACCGTGGGAGACTCTCAGCTGCTGGTTCAGCGCGCCATGCTCGACTTGATGGTCGTTCATTTCCCGATCAGCAATGGGTAAGCGTTCAACCGCCTCTATAGAACCTTTCTTTTCAGGGAATACAAAGGAGAGCTGACAGGACTATTCTTATTCTTATTATATATTTTTTTTCTTTTATTGACTCATCATAGTCTGATTGAACAAAACGATCTGGAGGTACTTGTCAAGGCAGCAGTTGGTGTTGTATTACGCAAGGACATGTCCTTGAACAGGAGACTGTACGCCTGGCTCTTGGGCGCGCAGGAAGGCAAGCGGAAAGTGTTTGACGGACCCGCCAAGGCGGCACTAATTGCTGGACTCCAGGTAAGGGTGCTAATCCCTTTGGGGAAATGAAAAATTAATCTGATTTCTTTTCTTTTTTTTTTTGACCACCGACCGTATTCTTGCTCACTTTTTTTTTTTTTTTTTCTACTTCTTGAAACACATTTTTAGAGCATTCTATTTTCAAATGATGAAGAACTTCTGGAGAGCCAAAAGCCATACAGAGTGTTTGTGTCTCTTTTGGACGAATGGGATATTGGAAACCCCGTCATCCAGTCTGTCTTTTTGGATGCCCTGATGTCGTTAAAACGACATGTCGACGCAGCCCGACATGGCACAGAGGTGACTAGAGGATTTTTTTTCATTTTTTTTTTTTTTTTTTTTTTGTCGACGCTGAATTGGAACAGAAGCTCTCTAATCAGGAATCATCGCTAACATTTTTGAGAATCATCTATATATATATATTTCACTTGCCTGTGTGTATATTTGCTCTCTCTTAGTTAATCCAAACGGCAACCATGTGGATCGACATGACAGAACCTTACTTGATCTGGAAAAAGCTATCTGAGGCCGTCTATGTCGACTTTCCTTCCAAGGGTGAACAGGACCCCTTTGCCCTTGAGTTGGTGGTCTTCTTTTTGAATCATTTCAAACAAACTGACGAGGAGACATTGCATTTGCATATGCCAATGTTTTTGCTATTCTTGCTGGCAAGGATTCAGGTGAGCCAACAAATCCATTTTGAAGTAGTACCTTTTTTTACCCTTTGAATCTTGCGATATATTAGAGAGGGGGAATAACTAATTAGGTACTTCTTTGCTCAATCTCTGTGAATGACTAGGCTATTGTTTTGAAAGGGGATCTGGTGCAGTGCATGGACCAAATTGATGGTGCATTGTCCTTGTGCTTGATTCTTTTCAACCATATACCCGCATCCGTCTTTACACCTCAAGCTAACCAGCTACTTCAGGCACCCCAGCCCAGTCGGACCCCCAAGTCGAAACCCTCCACCCCAACACCGACACAAAACGCTGGTAAACAAGAGAATGGTAGTCAACTTTTGACCAAGGTGGTATCATTTGAGCCAGGCATGTCTGTTGGCGACTATATCGAAGAGTTTTATATGCTCTATCCCAAAAAATCGACAGAAGAAAGCAAAGAGGAGACAGGACCTGCCAAGGAATATTCAGGTATTCGAGGACAAGCCTTGACTCAGGAAGCACTCTCGTACATTCAGGACTTTATTGGCCACGTGCTAGAGGAATGCATGAAGAATCAATCGACCAAAGAGTTGGCTCAAGGATTCCGATCCATGATCCAAAAGGCGTGTAGGTGTTTGTTGATCGTCTCCCGATACCAGCTCTCGCCAATGTGTCCTGAAGAATACCTTTCTGGTCCTTGGCTCGTAAAAATGCGCACTGCTGCCTGCAAGGTACTTTCTATGCTATTGTTGCCATTTGCAGTTATTTGTTAGCTCACGACTTTTCTCTCCTAACATTTCTTTCTCTCTTTCTCTCCCTCTTGGAAAAGGCTGAAGACTTTGCAATTTTGGATGCATTGGTCACGACCTTGGTCGAGTTGACAGTAGATCACAAGGTCATCCAGCATTCATTTTTGGACAATAGGGAGCACATGCGACCCCTGGTTGAAAAGATTTGGTCCTTCCTCTCTGAAGAATACCCTCACCTTCACCTGCGGGCATCACAACTTCTCTGGATGCTTCAAGATGTGACCTCGGCCAGCCATGAGGTCGAGACGGCCGTGGCATCGTATCTTGCGGATGACAATACTAAGCAGCGGATCGATGCATTCCAAAAGTTTAGTGTCTTCTGGAGGCTTTCCGGTATGTCGGCCTTTTATTGTTGTTCTTTCTGTTCAGTCCAATTTTTTGTGTTCTCTCTATTAACACGGGAATATTTATACTGCTCCTTTTCCTTTGAGATAGATGATATCGAGCATTCTTCGTTAGCGTTTATTCGGCCAATGATGTTAATGCTTGATTCATTGACGAGTACAAACCCTTCCAACAGACGAGCAGGTGAATCCTGGATTCGTAGTAACCTCAAATCCTATCGACGTCTCTTGGATCCTTTGCTTTTGGTTCTCTATGACCCGAGCATCTTTCGAGACCAGGCGGAGGAAACTTTTCACAACGAATACTTTCCAGTGTATTATTATCTCCGCAATTTTAATCAGGCACAGGTTCAATATGTGTTTAATACGTTGACGACAGTCTTCAAGTTTGGTGGTCTTGCCTTTTTGCGTTCTATTCGTCAATCTGTGATTACTCCAGAGTTGATTCCAGCAGTAGCAGAGATTGTTGGGACGGCAGGTAGGCTATTTTTCTTTTCTTTTTTTTTTTCTCTCTTTCATAATTTTTTGGACTATTGAGAGAAGACCAAATGATGAATGGAAGATGGGGATGCTGAACTACCTCCTCTTCTTCTTTTTATATATACTCTCCAACATAGATTCAAAGCCTCCTCCTACATATCTCGAGTGCTTTATCAAGTCTGCTCTAAGGTATATATTTTTATTTAAACCTCCGTTTAACCTTTGGAGTCTTGAAATGACCCATTTCTAACTCCTTCATCCCTTTAACGCTTTAGGTTTATCGAAAGTGAACCCCCAGCAGATCTCAAGATTATGCACGCACTGAATGATGAGATTCATATGGTAGCGGCCGATTTCTTGCACTTTATTGTTTCCAAGGTCGATTATCTGGACCCAACACTGTTGGCTATGATCCACAAGATTGGTATTAGCAAAATGCTCTACTGTATCAACCATGCTCGACTTGATCTTCAAAGTCGATTGATCCATTTGCTTCATACGACCATCCTTGCGAGTACCCCGACCAACAAGAGATCTGGACCTGCGATTTCTGGAGGTCCGAGCAGTAGTTCTCTTATCCGAGAGGGATCCATCTCGAACTTTGAACATTCTGCAGGCGGTGCTTCCAATGCCAATGGAGGGGGTGGAGGCGAGACTCAAGAGAACCTCTTCCGAGTGATTGGATCTTCACCTTTGTTTGTCAAGACGGTGTTTGATGCCTTGTCCATGCCCAGCAATCGACCTGTGCTTCAACATTGGATGGATTTCCTGATGTTGGCTCTTCCATTCTTGACTCATTATTTCCGTCGAGTGATTCAACCGGTGATCCAATGTCTTTGTGATCAAATCCTTCGAAGTCGAGAATCTCTGTTGGAAGCATTTTTGAATCGAGAACGACGTAGTTCGGGTTCCCCGAGTTTGACGGATCATGATTTGATCATCTTTTTGACCGGTTTGGAAAGGTTGTTGAATTTTAGTTTGACGGAAGCACGGTTAGGGGAGGAGGTGGATACTGTGCATAAACAAGAGTGGAGTGATGGTTTGAGAGGTACACAAGGCCTGGTTGCGAATGTGCTTAGCATTGATGTGTCGCCCAGCGACTCTTTCCAGGAGAACAGGGTAAGGTCTTTCTTTCTTTCCTTCTTTTTATATATCTATACTGGAGAGAGAGAGAGAGAGAGAGAGAGAGAGACTAACGCCCTCTTAATCGTCGACTCTTCTAGGCAAGAGACACAGTGCTTTACAACATTGTCGGGATCATCAACCTCTTTGTCGAACTCTGGTCCGTCTTTGATCAAAAGAACCTTGTCAACTTGTCCGAGACCGAGGATGTATCGCTCCGGTTCATTGGGGATCGGATCCGCTCCCGTGTGAAGCGGGTTCTTGCAGGCCTTTATAAACTGTACCCCTCCGAAGTGACAGAAGCCTTTGTGGATTTGTTCTTGATGGAGAATCCGACAGTGTTGGATCTAGAGAACTCGAAATCGGACCCTGATTACAGGACGTTGGATATCTTGAGTGCCATTCCGGGTGCACCACCGTTGGCCATCTTTTTAACCTTGATTGAAAGTATCAAGGCCAGGACTCAGGGCATGACGGTGACTCGATCCAAGCGACCCAACCTCCGAATCAGCAAGGCGTACGTATCTTGATTTGTTGTGCTGGTCATAATGGAGATGGAAAGGAAGAGGAGAAGGAGTAAAGATGGGCAAAAGAGTAAGCTAACCTCAAGTATTTTTTTTTCCCCTCTTCATAGGACGGACATTGTGTTGCTACGATTCCTCGAGATTTACTGTACCTATTTGCCAAGTGCGGAGCCACTTTCAGATCTCTGGCCACTGTGTTTGAATTTCATCCGCGAGTATTTCCCTCAGGCCACGACCTACAAGTATGCATTCCCGTCTTTACTTCGAGTCATGACCGTGTTGTGTGACCGATTGTCACAGACAGGGTATTTTGAGGACAAGAAATTACGTCGAGATGCTTCCGATCTTTATTTGAGGGTCCTGGACTATTGTGTTTTGATTGCGGGTCGTTCTTTTGATCAAGGAATCTGGCTCCGGAACAGAAACCCTCAGGACTTTGAGGTTCTAGAAGAGAGTGGTAAGTTTCTGTGTTGTCAAGTTTATTTTTTATTTTATTCTATTTATTTATTTATTTGTTGCTTTTATCAAGTAGAGTGGTTGTATTGTGTCTATTGGTGGTCCTAACGCGTTCTTTTTTGAACTCGCTCTTTGTTTTTTCTCTCTCTCAAAAAAAAAAAAAAAAAAAAAAAAAACAGGCCTGGATGACTCGAGAGAATCTGTCAAACCACCTTCGTCTAGCCTAGTAGAGACAGATCCAGCGAAACGAGCAGGCAAGACCAAGGAAGATATTTTGATTCAACAGACCCTGGTCACACTCTGTCAACTCGTCATCCCTAATATGCGACGTATTCTTCAGGATCAGGACAAAGTATCGACCGCCTTGACAAATCTGATGTATTATGTGATTGCTCCTAATCTCAAGTCTCGGATGGGCATCACGGATTCGACAGTTGATTTGTTGTGTGAGATTTCCAAGATCCCGTCGGCGTATCGGACATGGCGAAAGGAAGTCTGGGAAGTGTTTTTGGACAATCGGTTCTTTGCCATGGGTCCTGCTGGAGCACGTAAATGGCGGATCCTGATCCAGACAGCCATGACCTCTGAAAAGGAGCGACTGATTGAACTCTTGGGTAAGGACTTTTTTATTTTATTTTATTTTATTTTTGAAACGAATTGTCATTTCAGCAACGAGAAAGGATTTTTATTTATATTCTTTCAAATTTTTTCTGACTTTTTTTTTTTTTTTTTTTTTTTTTTTTTACTCTAGGACGGATATCGACATCTCCTACGAGTGCATTGTTTACGAGTCGTGATCAAGAATCGTTGAACCGAGCATTGATGCTTCGACGACTGACGTTTATTATCTGGTGTGGAGCAGTAGACCAGTATCTGCCTCAATTACCAATCATTCAAGAAAAGTTGGTCGAATTGCTCAAATTGAGTTCAACAGAACAGGTGCATCCAGAGATTTATCTTTGTCTACGTGTCTTGCTCTGTCGAATCTCGAATCAACATTTGAATAACTTTTGGCCAGTGTTGTTGACAGAGTTGGTAAGTCTTTTTCTTTCTTTCTTTCTTTCTTTCTTTCTTTCTTTCTTTCTTTCTTTCTTTCTTTCTTTCTTTCTTGGAATGTTCGAATGCTGATCTATCTTCTTCTTTTCCCTTATTTCCTCAATGACTAGATTCAAATCTTCAACCTCTTCTTGATGGACGAAAATGATCGTCCTGAGCAAGTGAGTTTGCTCCTCTCAGCGTGCAAGTTCTTGGACTTGGTCTTTGTTCTCGAGAATGGCACCTATTTCATGTATGTGAAAGAAAAAGAAAAAGAAAAAAAAGAGAGAAAATCCTCAAAACTTGATAGGATGAAAAAAAAAAGGGCAGTGTTACTCCCTCCTTCTCCCTCCTCCCTCCTCCTTCCTATCTGAACAACTTGATCTGACATTGACCAAACCACTCTCTATTTCTTCTTTTTTTTTCTGCCCCTTCATAGTCATCAATGGATCTTCATTTCGGATGCTATCCGCAAAACGGTGATGCACTCGCCCATGGGAGAAGCCATGCCCCATGCATTGATGGATCGATTGGGTCGGAAACTGTTTGAAGAGTCTCCTCTGGATGGATATGCAAGCTCTATTGCAGGCACCATTACCGAGCCTGGGCCCCAACAACAACAGCAACCACAACAGCAATCACAGCAACAGCACCAGTCGGGTCAAGGACAAGGACAAGAGGATCGATGGTTATCCGAAAGCGATATCTTGGAACGAATGTCGTTTGGAGGAGTCAAAGGAGGTAGTAGCAGTGCGAGTAGTATCCATGGAATGGTTCTTCCGGGTCCACTTCCACCTTTGCCCTCCATGTCTTCAGGATCATCTCTCTCTTTGCCTCTTTCGATGGCAGGTAGTACTTCGACGACCATTGTTCCAGGGGTGGAGACCATGGGCAGTTCTCAGGGAATAACGATTTCTCAAAAGCCATCTCAGACAGTGTCCACGACCTTGGCGAGTGCAAGCACGACCACACGAGCATGGAAACGACCCATGTTGACAATGCGATCGATTCAACATGTACGCGAGTTGGAATACTTTTTGGGTCATGTGGCTCAGTATGTGTACCATTCGACTTATATGTTGGCCAAGCCAGACATGCAATTCATAGAGGCTTTGATTGAACGGGATATGCTTGGTGGAAGTGGACTTGAAGACTGAGAAATGAGATTGAAAATGAAAAGAGAGAGAGAGAGAGAGAGAGAGAGAGAGAGAAATAACGAAAGAAGAAAGGGGAGAGTGAGGGAGAGGGAAGAATAGAAAGAAAGAAAGAAAGATAAAGGAGGGATGATGATGTAAACTCGGAGGAAATTTTTTTCATCTAAAGAAAAAAAAAAAAAAAAAAAAAAAAAAAAAAAGATGTTTTTATTTTATTATGTGAAGGAACACAGCAGACTAACTTGTTTTGCGATCAAAGAAGAAGAAGAAGAAGAAAGATAGAAGAAAAAAAAGAAAGAAAAAAAAAGAAAAAAAAAAAAGAAAAGAAAAAGTGGTTGGGGTAATTATTTGAAACGGTCGGACCGCCCCACACCCACCTCGGTCCATTTTTATTTTGTTTTTTTGAGTTTTGTTTTTTTTTGTTTTTGGTTTTGTTTTTCCGTTCCGAAGAAAAAGGAAAAAAAAAGAGGGAGAAAGGAGAGGGAGGAACGAGGATATGATACACTTCATAGATGGCGTGGTGGATGAAGCCCTGCACGTGCAGTTTTGGCGGCAACCGCCCGGCGACTCAAAAGCCTCGCCTGAGCCGCCATAAACTCTTCTTCAGTCGGCTCAGTATAAAGATGGCGATGCTGCTGTTGCTGCTGTTGCTGTTGCTGTTGCTGCTGTTGTTGCTGCTGCTGTTGCTGTTGTTGATATGGATGGTGATGTTGATACGGGTGTGGCTGTGGATGTGGTAGGTGCTGAGGATGTTGTGGGTGTGATGCGTGCTGAGGGTGTTGCGCATGCTGAGGGTGTTGTGGGTGTTGTTGGTGTTGTTGGTGTTGAGGGTGTTGAGGGTGTTGATGTTGAGGATGTTGAGGGTGTTGAGGATGCTGAGGGTGCTGGGGATGTTGGGGATGCTGAGGATGCTGTGGATGCTGTGGGTGATGTTGTGGGTGCTGAGCGTGCTGCGGGTGCTGTGGGTGCTGAGCAAGAGTCGGGATCATTGGTGGCGGTGGCGGCTGCACCAAGTCCGCCGCGGTGATCTTCTTCTTGGAAGCCCGCTTTGGCTTCTTGACTGAATATTTCTCCAACAATGCATCCATGGCACTCTGACGCTGTCGCCCATTTTCCAACATCATCAACTGCAATTCACGTTCCGATCCCGGCGGTGGCGGAGGCTCGTCCGTCGGATGCTGTTTGCGTTTTGTCGATGATTGCTTCTTAAGTCGTTCCAGTCCGAGCTCCTTCCATAGCTTTTCTGCCTCGGCTGCCTCGGCCTCGGCCTCGCGCTTGCGTCGTGCAGCTGCCTTGGCGTCTACAATAGGACCACCGAATGCCTTGTACTTGCGAGCCACCTTGGCATCGATAGCGCTTTGGATAATAGCCCGAAACCGCTCCTCGTCTGCATAAGTACATACAGGCACTGCAGAAAGGATCGCATCCATGTCGCCTCGGTAGGTTACATAGAAATGGACCACGTCCCGTTTTTCCTCGTCTGAGAACCGGTAGTGCCGCTCAAATTCCCGGATCGAGTCCTCATTCACAATCCCGGTCCAGAGTTCGCGAAAGTAGGCGTCCCATCCCTGGGGCGGGGCGGAAGACCCTGTCCGCATGCCGAGACCATCCTCAGAGACGTCGCCTGTTTGATCATAGATCTGTCGACGCCTTGGATCACTCAGGACCGCATAGGCAAATCCCAGCTGTTGAAACTTGGCTGTGGCCAGATCCCGTTCGGCGTCTGTGCAGGTCAAGCTCTGTTTGTCTGGATGGTGTGCGAGCGCGAGTTTGTAGTAAGCTTTCTTGATGGCGGTTTGGTCGGCATCCTTGTTGACATTTAGACAAGTGTACAGTGACACCTCGGGATCGTATAATGTAAATGACGTTGCCTTTGGCATGATGTCGTCTAGATGTGATGAAGGGCGTCCATTTGAAGAAGAAAAAAAAAAAAAAAAAAAAAAACGTTAAAAAATAAAAAAAAAAAAAAGGCGCAGATGGCACAAGAGCACCAAAGAGATAGGCACAAGTGTGGGAAGGTGGCGAGCGATGAGATAATAATAATAAAGAAAATAAAAAAAAATAAAATAAAGGGCGCTGGCTGGCAACAGGACTTTGCGAGATGTCTCCAAGTTCCAATTACAGGTTGAAGAAGAAAAAGAAAAAAAAAAAAAAAAATGGGTCGGCGGGAAAGAGAGAAATGTCTGACAAGCTAACCTGTGGATGAGTGTTTGGTGAATTCCGGATGCGTTCCAATGTCGTTGCAACTCGAGTTTCTTTTTTAGCCTCTCCTGGCCTTCCTGCCCTGTCAGTTTTCTGCCCTGTCGGTTCTGTGAGGTCCTGCCTTTGTCTTTGGTTGCTGAATGCTGATCGTTCTGCCCTGGATGTCGGGACACACGGAGAGAGAAGAAGAGAAGGCAAGAAGGAAGAGAGAGAGAGAGAGAGAAAGAGAAAGTAAGAAAAAAAAACAAAAAACAAAAAACAAAAGGTAGAACGTGTTACCATCCAAGGTGAACGCTGCAGGGGGAGAAGAAAGAAGAAAAAAGTAAAAAGAACGAATGGAGCGCCAGACATGAGAAAGGACAGGGCCCAATGGGATGAAGGGATGACGCGCAAAGATGATCCTGCGCGGAGGAACAAACCTTGGCTCTCTCTCACTCTCTCCTCCTGCTTTGCGAGATTCGTCTAATAGAGTGGTGGAGACGATGCACCTGAGGGCGAGTGATTAGGATGCAGCGTGAAGAAAGGGGGTGCAAGCGTTGCGAAGAAGAAGGAGAGAAGAAGAGAGAAGAGAAGGAGAAGAGAGAAAAAAAAAAAAAAAATGGACCACCACACACGCTTTTTGGGCCCATTGGGACTACTTGTGGGCGAACTTTTTTTTTATTACATTTTTTTTATTTTTGAATCGCCGGTTACACCCATGCCAGACGCCCTGTTTGCTCCTTGGCCCCTCCTCCCTCCCCTCCCCCTTCCCCTATCTTATCCCACTTCCCCCCTCCTCCCTCACCATTGCCACCATCACTTGCTGCTCATCCATTTCCGTCTGCTCTATACTAGGAGACAAGTACCATCAGTTCCCTTCGTTTTGTCGCGCTGTCAGAATACAACAGTCTCCAACCCGGCAGCCAACCGTAAGATCCTCTCTGCCCTCAATGACGCGTTCTTCCTTTTCTGAAAAAAAAAATTAGTTTCCGACCAAAAAGAGTCTTCTTTCCTGGCTACCTTTCTGACGCGACATTCCTCTCGAGTCAGTTTCCATAAATCCAAATCAATTTTTTCTCTTCGTGCAAAGGTTTGCAGGGAGTAAGGAGCTCGGAACCCTAGCCAGACCCCCTTTATTAGACCATATCATACAAAAAAAAAAAAAAAAAGGGCGTCCCGGGCACCTGCACGTGCCTTGACCACCATAAACAATGAATCTTCATGTTGCGCCTGGTCCCAGAGTTTCCAAACTAGGGCATTTTGAGAACTCCCTTCCTTCGATTGACCCCCAGGTCAGTTTCTTTTTTTTTTTTTTTTTTTTTTTTTTTCCTGGGTCACACGAGCCAACCGTTGATGGTAAAGAAGGGGAAGGAAGAGGGGAAGAGATGACAAGTCGAGTCTCGGCGGACCAATTGAATCGTAATACTTCTATGAGTCGTTTTTACGATTTACAAGTAGTGGGGTTGGTTTAAAAACTTGATTTGCCAAAAGTCTAAGGAAAATTCAACTAGTCTTGCTTTAAGGTCTTTTTCAAGAACTTTTTAGAGTACCAGACAACACCTGCCGACACTACTGTGAGTAGAATGCCCACAGCCAGCTCGACTCCCTGAGCTGTTTGTGAAGTCACCTCAAAAAGTCGTAGGCCGATCGGATCCCATCTATAAAAGACAATCGTTCGCCCGCCATCACCATCACCATCGCCATCACCACCATGGCCATGATAGAAAAGAAAGAAAAGGCGCAATACTCGTTAGCTAAATAGAAGGAGGGAAATATATCCTCTCCCATAGGGCTCCTATAATTCAATTCCAACTTACGTGCTCTCGGTCCACACAGGCTTGGATGCGTCCTTAATGAAATAATTATTGTCCTGGGACAATCCAATACCGGTTCCAAAGGCATCATGGTACCGCGTCAAGGTCGAAATACACTGATCCCCCACACAGTATTCACCATTGTTACACCGGACCGTGCCTGGAGACGAGCTACAGCCTTTCGCAAGAGGCGTGTCGGTGGTTGAATTGGTGAATCGGGTCATATTGGCAAGGAAGCTCCACGCAAAGATTGGGAAGGGCTGCGATTGACTGTAGAGTGTTCCTGAGTAATGCGGTAGTCGTGTTGGAGGTGTTGGCGATGCAGTGACTAGTAGGGAAAAAAAAATCGGTGTGACACAAGTTACGCATTCCAAGGCCGTCAGTTACAATCAAAGACATTAAGATATCCAATCAAAAACATGGTACTCAAGAAGAAGAAGAAAAAGAAAACAACATACCATTGAGGTAACCATCCACAAGAGGACACGAATAGTTGAGTGTCAAGCAAACAAGCAAGTCCTGAATTAGTTGAGGATTGACCTCAATACTACCAATCGCTTGCTGCTGCTCGGGCGTCATCAAAGTCATATCATTAACGCCCTGTGCCTGCAACCAAACAGTCTTTGACATGGCGGAGGCTGCCTGCTGAATGATTCGGACCGTGGTATTCTGATTCCAAGTATCGTCCATATCCTGACTCGTATAAGAACTCATTTCCTTTTGATAGTCTGTCAGAACCACGGCAGGCAATGAAGCACGCGACTTTAAAAACGACATGGCACTCGATGGTGGCAGTCCACGTTCAACTCCATCCGCATTAGCTGCTTGGACAGGCACTCCAGGATTGGGAGAGGTTGTGTTCGTGTCAGTAGCATTCCCTGCGACTTGGATCAACTGCTTCACCAATGGCGCCGAGGCAGCCGCTTGAGTGTTGTCAACATGCGCGAAAATCGTCGGACCCGTACTGGTTCCAATACCTCCGAGCTGTCCTGCTTCAAAGATCGCCTCGATATTTGCCGCATTGATCTTTTGAAAGTCAAGACTAGAGTAAAATGGATAAGAGCAGCCACCCCCAGAGGAGGAAGGCTTAGTGCACTCAATCTTTGAAGAAATATCGTCGACAAAGCGTTGTGATCCACTGAATCCCCATGCCTCTGCAGTGAATAGGGTATATAAGATATGTTTAGGCATGGTGGAGAGCGAGATACTAGACTATTTTAGTCGGGGAAAAAAAGTCATGGAGAGAGGAGTAAATATTAGCAAAAAAATAATTTGATCCGCACATTTCAGAGCCATGAAGCACATTGTCGAGAGCCAAGTCGTGTAATTACCCTGCTGAGAGCCTCTGCTACGGCCAACACGGTCACCATCCCAGTGATAGAAGACTCGACTCCCAATGTAATATCGTGGAAAAACGACCGAGAATCCATGGCTGCTGACACAACAATGATCGGCTTGTTATCAGTTGCAGTGATATTGGTGGAAGGGGTCGACCAAACAGAAGCACCCCCTACAGGAGTGCACCATCCTATGAATTTAAGAATTGGCATCGGGACAAAGTGGGAGTCATATCAGCGGTTAGGATGTCGCTTGACTTGGCTATCTGTTTCAAACCAAAAGTGAGGAAGAAAAATAGTTAGCTACCTTTGCGGAGGCAAGCCTCTGAATTCTGAGCGCCCCACATGAACGAGTTGAATTGCAGGGCCTTCAACGGATAGTTTTTATATTCCTTGGCCTTGTTCATGATGGTGGCCTGTAGGACTGTAGTGTATGAGAAGGTGTTGCGTTGGTCCATCGTGTTCAGTGCGTAGATAGGGAAATCATAAGACCGATAGATTAGCCCAGTTCCCTAATGAAATCATATCATCATGTCCAAAGAGTACTAGGTAAGTATGTGTCATGGACTCTCTTTCCTTTCCTTCATTTTCTTTTCTTTTCTCTTCACTCTTTCCCATGTGTCTTCCTGTATCACATACTGTCGGGTTCCACTGATATTGGTTCGAGGAGCCAGCATAAAGTCCAAACTCGCAGTTGGGACATGTTGTATCAGGCGAAAGGACGGTCGTAGGCCGAGCATCCTGGGCATGCACAGGGTTGGTTCCATTCAGGACAGCAATAACAGCAGCCATCTTTTTGGACGATTGTAACTTCCGAAGGTTGTCACTAATGATGGTTCAATTTGGTTGCCATTTGAGTGATCAGGGCAGCAAGAACAGTACAGGTCTTAGAAACTGAAAGGCGAGAATGGCAAGCAAAAGGGACGCGAGACTTGAGAACGATGCATTACTCAGTCATTAGCCAGTAGGGCATGAGCACTGTGTACTTGGCTCCGAGTTTATCCTCAGAGACAAGTGTCTGTATGTCGTCCTGAGAGTCAGCCTTGTACAATACACCGGTGGCAGCATTCATTGCTATAGTAGACAAGTAGTGGAAACCAGGGAGTCAACACGATTTAGAAAGGTAGATAGAGAGATGATACTTGAACTCGAAGTCACACAAGCAATAGAACTCCTTTGGAGGGGGGGGGGGACTGGTCTTTCTTGCTACCAACATACATTGACATCCGATGGCGCCTGTAGCGTTCAGGAGACGAACGCAAGGAAGGGAACCGATATCGCTATAAATCGTGTCATAAGCATCCTGGGCTTTCGCAACTGCACAGGCTGGTAGGAAGGAGGAAGGTAGTCAGCATTGGCGGAGAACCTTGGCCACCACTTCTATTGGAACCTCCAAAAAAAGAAAAGAAAAGAAAAAACAGTAACCATCATCCAGACTGCCCACCTGCAGCAACAGCAATGACCAGTCTGCTCAATATCTGCCTCGTCGATGAACGGCGTGGCTTCATGGTCGCTGTAGCCAGAAGAACCGAAAAGAAAGAGAGAAGACGATGTAATTGTGTAGTGGACAGTAATTGGACAACCGAGGCGTAGAGGCTATGAGAGATGGCGAGTGCAAAATGATGCATGCATGACTGTGAGGACCCCGCTTTCAAAAAAAGACTCCATGCAATGTCCAACTGAATGTGGCTTGTTGTCTGTCTGTGGTATGCCCATTCTGGTAGAACGGCTGCATCGGCGAGTCTCGCTCTCCTCGCTGTTCGTCTCTTTTCCTCCCTACTCTCACGATGATCCCTCTGCAAAGGTCAGCCTTGTTGGCAGTCTCCATCGCGCGCACCGCACGCACATATACTTCTCGGTCCAATGGAGCTGCATTCCTCAACAACCTCGATTTTCTGGCTCCTGCACCATCCAATCCATCTTCTGTCAAGGGCTCACCACGCCGGGACAGTAGTAACAGAGAATACCTGAAGCACTCCAGAGGAGGCGACGCCTCAATCCTCGATAGTCTCGACTTCTCGGTATCAGGCCATTCAAAGGCGACCTCTAACAACGCCAAAAACAGTCAATTTGACCGAAGAACCCCTTCCTCCTCTTTCAACCTTCAGGATAGCTCCTTGGACAACCCTATTTCCACTGGCTCCTACAAAGATAAACGTCCATCACTGGACCGCCCACGCCGTGACGAAGAGATTGAGTCCCAGTGGATCAGGCTTATCACACCTGAGGGCAACCAGGGTGAGAAGCGCCTCTCATGGGCACTTCAGTCTTTTGATCGCTCTCAGTACTACTTGGTTGAGGTAGTCCCTGATCCCAAGCTCCCAACCTGTAAACTTGTCTCCAAGAAGGAACTTTACGAGAAGGCCAAGGCAGCAAAACAATCCAAAAAGGCCAACGAGACCGTCACAAAGGAATTGCAGCTCAATTGGGGAACCGACCTTCACGATCTTAAGCATAAGCTGTCCAAGTTCAGAAGCTTCTTGGAGAAGGGCTATCGGATCGAGGTCCAAGTCAATGGTAAAAAGGGAAAGACCACCACACAAGAGGAGCGTGACCAGGTCTTTGAGCTCGTCAAGGCCGAGTTTGAACCCGTTGCAAAATATGTTAAGCAACCCGAGTGGGTCAAGGCCACCACTGTCACCATGATCTTACAAGGAACCAACAAGCCAAAGAAAGATAAAGCATAGATGGACCCACCTTCCTCACTTTTTTGAACAATAAAAATATATATATTACACCTTCCTCCCATGCGCAGCTTGTTTGTGCTCTATATTTGCTCTATCAAAGACAATCCCTAAATACTCTAGAACCCCCGTGGACCCATTGGCGACATATCAAACATACCACGTCCCACAGGAGGTGATCCAACAATCATCAATGGAGCCTCGTCCTCAATTATATCCTCCTCCTCATTCTCGGCCACCACAAGCTTATGCCCCAACATTCGACTCTCACGAATCCTTCGATTGACACTTCCATACTTGGGGTTCTCGACCTGGGTTTTGTAGTAATGAAGGGCCTCGTCCAATGGTAGGTGATCCGTCAGATTCCGTCGCCGTGTGACGGACAAGCAGTGTCTAGCATCCATCTGTAAATCAAGGATATTGGGATTGCTTGCTCCAGGCGAGAATCCGATCCGGAGCGAATACTCTGGAGCCTGGGGAGAATGGATGCCGTTGGTGGGCAAGGGTGACCCAAGAGGAGTGGTTGAAGAACTGGTGGGTGTTGAGGGGGTTGTCCTCTCATACAGTTCAAAGGTGATTTGAGTCAAATCTAGGTTGAAGAGGAGTCACAAGAGAGGATTAGAGTCTTGAGCCGGATAATAATGCACACACACACACACAAAGTGTTCCACTTTTTGGGCACAAAAGAAGGAAGAGCACTTACAATCTAGCTCGGGAATATCGCTCTTCTTGAGTCTTGTCGGGATACCAGATAGATACACAATGTTTAACAGCGTGTGAACGTGAGACTCTATAAAAAAAAAAAAAAAAAAAAAAAAGTCAGTGCCAAGACATGTCATGTCAGCGGTGTCCTAGGAAAACATGTCATCCAACAATTGACCAGAGAAAGAAAAGGTTGGATATCAAACCTTTTGTGAAATAGAGGCGTGTGCACGGCGCAGCGGTCGAACGTTTGCAAGCCTCTAGATCCTCAACAATCTGCTTAATGAGTGGCATACTGGTCAAAAGACCAATCTCGAGGCGGTCATCTTCGCTGATGCCATACTCAAGCGGTGCAATAAAGTCAAAGAGAATCTTAGCTCTAGAGTACAGGTCCTTGATATGACCCATACCCTGACCCGTCTCCTTGTCCACAAAGATCGTCTCCAAGAAGGTTCGATTATGCAGCGCGTCATACTTGAGCGAGTCGTACAAGTCAGAGATCTTGGATGGATCAAAATCCTCTCGCTCTCCGTCCGCAAACTCTGAAAAGATCTTTTCCCACCGTTCGTAAAAGAGAGCTGGACTTTCCTGACAACACCAATACTTTTGGATTGCCTCGATATCGAGCAGCTTAAAGTTCTTTCTCATGGTCTCTCTCAGGGAGCGCATGGTTTGGATGATCTCTACCACCAACTCTCCTGGATCCGACCTTCCCTTTGGCCACAATCGCTCAATGCTTTTAGCGTTGTCGGGTTGGAGTAGCTCATAGAGTTCCTTCTTGACCTGATCTGTCTTTTCTTTGGCCGCATTGCTATCGTCCAGCATCTCCTTGCGAATCAAAAGCATATCCTTAGGGACATCTCGAATATCAAGGAACCGTTGAGTGAACAACTCCGCCGTCGCACGGACTCGACGCTCAGAAGATGTAAAGATCTTGACATCATCTAGGACATGCTTGTTCATGATGAGTAGATCCTTTCGGAGGTTATCTCCCAAATCTCTGGATTGATATTTGGCGGAGTGAGTGAACTATAGATTAAGACTTGGGTTAATGACTTGATCTTTTTTTCTTCTTCAATTTTTGTCCATCAAGAAAAGTCCTGGGCGAAGCAACTGCAATTGAACTTACTTCTCCGCCCCATTTAACAATAATTTGAAGTTTGACCGATCGAGTGTCGCCATCGGCATCCTTGGATACTGTGGGCTTGACCTGCACCTTTGTTCCGGGAAGGTTCGACTTTTTATCCAAAATATTCTTTAGTAGCATGAGCTTGCTCATGTCTTCCAACCCCTCCTCCATTGCCTGCTCTGCTGCAGCCGAGACCAGTTTAAGGTCTCTCGCTTGCCGAATGATGACCTCTTCACCTCCACCGTTCAACAACTCACGGAACGGAGCCGAACTAAAGGTGAATTTTATCTTTTGTTTAGGTGTCCGGTCTGCATGACGGAAGACAGAAACAAAGGCCTTTAGACGCCAAGAGTTCTCGGCACTCAGTTCCTTGGGGAAGATCACTTCAGAAAGTTTTCGCTGTCGAGCATTTCGAAGAAAAACATCTCGCAGGATGCTGGCACAATTGTTATAGTAATAAATGTTGCCCTTGACAAACGACCATCCGTTAACATCAATCACATAGGATTTGCCACCAACTCTTAGAAGATCGTAGCCACAGACACGCTGGCCAAACACTTTGCAAATACCAGCGGCCATCCTCTTCTCCTCTGGTGTGAGCTGAGTGATGTATCGAATCTCTTTTCCGTCCGTGTTCCTGCGCACATGCCCGTCTACAGCAGGCGACCTAGACAGAAATGCAGAGAAGGTTTGTTAGTATACCCCATTTGTTGCCCAAAGCAGAGTGGTATAGCGGCCAAGTTAATGCAGTATTCTATCCCCTTTGTTTAGTGAAATTAGCTTACTTTCTTGTCTCTGCATACACAAACTGATCACCAATGGTATACACCTTGACATCTTCGGCATTGTCAACATCAAGGAACTCTTCATAGATATAAGACCCATCTGTCCTAGGGGTGTTGAGATCTGAATCGTACTCACTTGACTTGTTGGCCACCTAAACCATAATTAGTAAAAAAGTGTGAGAGACGGTCAACTCTGGAACATGCTTTTTTAACAACAAGAAAAGAGACAATATATAACTCATACCTTTCTGAAAAGACGTCTGGCACCGCCTCCCTTCGAGGAATGATAGTAAATGTAAATGTCATGGTCCTCGCCCGAGACCGGTTTCTCGACGAAGGGCTTTTTCATGATCCTCTCTCCGACCTGGATTGTGTCCTGGTCAATGATCTTAAATGTAGGCGTGGGTCGATGCTGAATCACACTTACACCTCGTAGCTTCAACTTTTGAAGAACTCTTTCGTCCAGAACGGGTCCGCCATCCCGGTCCATACAAAGTCGATTGGGTGTTGGGACACCGATCTGGTCCAAGATCTCAAGCACGAGTCGACGGTCCCACAGTACGGTCTGCAGGTCAACCTCGTTAACACAGAACGGCGTTCGAAGCTTTACATAATCGATGGCCTTGCGCAGTGGGAATCCTCTTGAGAAGAACGAGACAAAGAAGTCGCACGCGGGCCATGCTTTGACATCTGATAGGCGAACCCAAGTAGAGAAGGATATGATCCATTAGAAGCTTGAGATTACAACCATCCCCCCGCAATGGGCAACGCTTTTTATCCAGTCGGCCAGGGGTTATTGAAAAGGGCCAGGATTGATTGGTGCAACCAGCCGATGGTCCTGGGGTCTGTGTCTCTTCAATCTGCATGTTTGTCCTTTTTTTTCCCGAAGAGAAGGTCGGAGGAGGGGAGGTTGCGAAAGCACAATACACGCACATACCTTCATCCAGAATGCACTTGTCACCAAAGACAATTGCTTCGAATGGGCCATTGTTCAAGAGTCGGTCGAGGATGTTGCGCATGGGTTTGGACCGGGCCTTGTCGTCCATTGCACACACTCCAATGATGTCTACAATAGTGTGGGGGAGAAGCAAGCAAAGAAGAAAAGAGATGGGTCAGGTTGGTTACGCGTACAGCTGCTCTCACAAAGCTCAATCCCGCACTGGAGAAGATAAAACCTAAAATCGAAATAAAAATGCTGCGACTGAGCCTGTTCCAAGAACAGATTTGGGCCAAGTGGTCATGGGGAAAGTGGAAGAGAGATAAAGAAGGTAAAAGTGAAAGAGAGGCAGTTGTTATACTAGTGGTGGGAGGAATAGTATTTGTAGTAGTATAGTAGTTTCATTTACATTTCTTGCGAAGGAACGGTGTCGAGGGTGTCGCGGGCGGGAGCGAGCCAAAGGGCGTTGGCGGAGTCGACCCGAAGGGGGGCGGAGAAGGGCTATAGCCATGGCTGTTGAACGATGGCGTGTTCATGATGCTGATGTTGGCACTGGAGCTGGCATCCAGTCTGGAGGAGATGGACGTAGGTGCTGAAGCAGCGGGGCTAGGAAAGATGAACCCGTTCATGGCAGAATGATGACTGTCCATCGCAAAGGTGGGCGATTGGGGTAGGAATGAGATGTATGAATGGATGGAGAGAAGAAAAGAAAAACAAAAAAAAAAAGGAGAAGGACGTGGGGGGCAAACAAGGAAAAGAAAGAAAAAGAGGAAAGAGACGAAGAAAATGAGAAAATGGCCAAGATACAAGAAATAGAGACTGCAAAAAACTGAGATGATGGCAGGTGGCAAGGACGTCAACATGCATGGCGCTTTCAATCTCTCCTCTCTTCTCCCCTTTCCTTCTCCTCACCAGTCTGCGTTTTGTAATGAGAGTGAGAGGCGGAGATCGCACCTGCAGCATCGCTCAAACACCCGCGTGGCCAACATGGTCGCGTGTCGCGTTTCCCGACCCCAGTCCCTTCGTGCACCATCTTTCTCTCCCGCATCCCGCTGGTTTGCTCCTGATCAATCGATGTCATATTATTCTCACAATGACAACTACCCCGGTCACCATTTGCTTGATCTACCCCTTTTACCTCTATGGTCTGTAAATACCGCGTCCATTGCCCATGAACCCGAAATCGATCCAACCCAGATATAGGCAGCACCTGTGCCGCTGTCTGTAGTTGACCCTCATTCCTTCACAAGCAGTCCAAATACGCGTGTTCCTTTAACGGCACCTCATTGATCTCCCAGGGTCCCGAATCTTTTGGAGCCCTACCTGCAAAAAAAACCCCCCGATATTGAGAACCGGTAGTTGAGTTCCCGATAAATACCCCTGGGTTGTATCGTATCCACCTATTTTTGGACATCACTGGCAGTATAGATTACTATAGTAGCGAAGAGCGATACCGGTCCTGGCATAGGACGTTAGTAAACGAGATGATGTGTCAATGGGCGGTCGCACAAAAATACCTATTTCTCTTTCTCTCTTCAACAGTGATTGGCGGGAACTGTGGTTCTTTGTCTGTGAATGGAAAGCCAATGTCCACAAGTACAAGTACGCAGCTCTGTCTTGAACACACACACATCCAAACATGGACTCGTGCATCCATCTCGTCTGCTACACTATGAGACACGGTTGTGCACCTAAGCTACAGAATTCTGTGAATTCCTGCGAGATCTCACGCGATCAAATACCCACCAAAAACTTCTATGCATATGGATTGTCAATATCATTGCAGCCAAAAGAAAATGTGTGAAATACCCGCATAATGAGGCACACTGAGGTCTCTCAATTTTAGACAAGACCTTTTCAACATTGATGAGTCTTTTGCTTGATGACATTTAGTGGAAATGTGAACCAGCTGAAGACGTGTGTTTAGGCAGCCATTGGATCTAGGGGAAATGCCCATTTGCTGCCTTGGTTTTCTTAGGGTATAATTCTTTTTTTTTTTTTTTTTTTTTTACCGATCCCAGTAACCGGCTGTGTACTTTCAAGGACGTTCAGCATCCAGCAGTTATGATCTAGGGTTTGTGATAAACATCAGGCTGTTGAGATGCAACGCATTGCCAGGCAATAGAGAACAAATGAAATCAATGCAAAAGCTTTGAGCGTTATCGGGATGGAATTTAAATGTTTAAATCGCTGTCAAAGACAAAGGATCGATAATTAGTATGGGAATAGGACATGTAGTTACTACAGAGTTATGGCAATCCACTTGCTATCGGTCATGGAGTAATGAGCGCCCTTGGTTGGTGTATTTCGTTGGAAAATTCTCGGTTGAAGGTCTGACCTTATCTTGGATTTGTACGGACGATTTGGACGGCAAATCGTAGGCCCTTGACGCCCGAGACCTAGAAGCTCAGGAGATCCTCGACAATAGAATCTCCTATCCACAGTGACAAGGCGGATAGCGAGGTGAAAAGTTCCTTGGTACAGAAGTATGGACAAGCTCATGATAGGTATGACTCAAAGCAACCGAAAAGAAGAACAAGGAAAAAGTTAAAAGTGCAGGGACAGCATCTGGTCCTACAAGAGTACTTGCTCTGGTTACGAAGTGCAGACATGAAAAAGATGGCCGCTGCACGATCTTTTCAACCTCTGCCTGCGCTGTTGTGGATCACAGCACAGCCCTCCTGCCTGCAAGGTTTTGGTGAGGCTCTGCCTTACCTGTCAGAGTCCTTTTCTCCTTTTATTTAACAGAGCTAGATGTAATAAAACAACACTATCTTCCTTTCTCGTTAATTCAAATCGACCAGATATTTCAAAAAAAAAAAAAAAAAAAAAGCCTTGCCCACGCAGTCTAAATAGGCATTCAGCCTCGGCTTGACGCACCATGCCGCCCCCATATATAGTTGCTTGGAATAGTCATTAGCCAGCGACCCATATGGAATCAAGGTTTCCATTTGGTTCATGCTTTCCATGTGCGTCTCCCTCTCACACACACACCCCATGCTTGTTCACAGCCCTTCCAGAGTAGCCTCTGTGGCGTCAAAGCCTCTTGTCTTCTAACGCCACTTTATAAACGAAGGGTTCATCTTTCTTTCTCTCTTTCTCTCTCTCTCTCTCCTCTCTCACTATTCACCTCCTCATTCTCTTTGTTCTAGCCAGCGGTGTCGTAGCTAGCACAAGGTGTGCCACCAAGATTCTCTAACCTTGAAGGTACTTACACTTCGTTTCGTCTCTATCCTCTTCTAAAGTCAACCTGATTTGATTATGATGCGTTCTGACATCTCTACTTGATCTATGTCCTCATCCCCCAACCCTCACCTCATAGAGGCGCTAAAATGTCTGTCCAATAGATCGCTCTTTCTTTCTCTCTTTCTTTCTTCATTTTTTTTTTTTTTTTTTTTTTTTTTTTTTGGCATCGTCCTGGAGGAAAAAGCCTTTAAAAAAAAAAAGTTGAAAATACCGGTTTTAGAGCCACAACCTAGTCAAAACGACCTTCCGCAGCCATGGTATCATGCCTCTGCGTATAGATTACGTTTTTTTTTTGTTAACAAGGACCCCATGTGGGCATGCAGAGTTTATGGTATACCAGGGCGGCCGGGGCCGCCCTGTTGTCACTTGGACCTTAAACGAGAAGGAATCTCGCAAATGGATACTACAGAACCTAGTCTACAGTGTCCATATACTCTTCGGCATCACTCACATCGCATGAATGGGTCGAGTATTGTCCGCCCACCCCCTACGTGGCCTGTTGCGCTCATTCGTCGTCTTTTAGCCGACGTCCATTGTCAACACTTTTTTCCAGCTTCCTAGCCGCTCCATCACATTCAGCTTAGTCTTTCCCTGCACATACTTCAGAACTGTTTCATCCGCCTCTCTGTACGCCTCTCTGAGGTCGGGCTTCGGCCGCTGTGGACTGTTCAAGTCTGAGAAATCACTGTGGCTAGGTTGGTGTCTCCCATCACCATTGCGTCTCCCGGCGCGTTTGCTCACCGCAGTGATTCCTTTCGTCTTTTCCCAGTCCACTGTGGCTGTACACCTCTGTCCCCAGATCTGCGTGCGTCCAAATTCCTCAATGGCTTCGATAAATCGAGTCGCCATATCCTTCGCTAGTATAGATTACGTTTTTTTGGTCGATTTCTCAAGTTTTTAGGAAATCCTATATTCGTCCGGATTCCTTCACAGTAAAGACTAGGGGAGGAGATTCCACTATCACAACCGGAAGCAGCGAATCAGCTTGTCTGATCAGCTTCCGATTCGGGGATCTAGCTCAAATGGTAGAGCGCTCGCTTAGCATGCGAGAGGCACTGGGATCGATGCCCAGGTTCTCCATTCTTTTTCTTTGTGGACTGTCTACTTTTTTTTTCGCTTCTTCGAAAAATCTTACCGCCGTACCATGGGACAAAGCTAAACTTCGGGACTCCCGAACGTTAGTTATCGTTCGGGACTGTCATTTTGCCACTTAAAATTCGGGACCCACAACCTCTTAAAATTCGGGATTGCGGTCGCTTAAAATTCGGGCTGGCCAAAATTTAAAATTCGGGATCGAGGGTCGGTAACTCGCACCACTAATACCTTTCTCAGCTCCTCCTGTGGCTCGCCTCGCCTAACAGAGTCCATCAATGGGTTGCTAGTTTTTTTAACCTGCGTCTCTCCAACCTCCTAGCCTATCTTTCGCTTCTAAACCCATCGGTTGATGGCTTCTTAGTCTTCTCTTTTTGGTTTATTCTTCACAGTGTTGTTGTTGTTGTTGTTTTTTTTTATTTATTTATTTATTTTTTTTTGTTTGTTTGTTTTGTCCGTTACTTTTTTTGTTTGAGAGCCCATAATCGTTACCTGGGACCTGCACTATCACCCTGGGAGTGCACAACGTCGCACTGGCAGCCAGAGCATCGCAGGAAACCCGCGTAAAAAAAAAAATAACGAAAGCAAGAACACGTAGACACGAAAGATGTAAATTGCTCCCGAAGTTTACAATCCCGAATTTTATGACGTGGCAGCCCGAATTTTAAGCGACCGCAATCCCGAATTTTAAGAGGTTGTGGGTCCCGAATTTTAAGTGGCAAATGACAGTCCCGAACGATAACTAACGTTCGGGAGTCCCGAAGTTTAGCTTTGTCCCCGTACCATGCGCGATCTCCATCCCGCATGGTAGCTCTTTTTTTTCTGTCTCAATTAATAGAGACAGTCGCTCTGAAGATGGAGCCCCAGATTGGGGCCTGTGTGTTCTCCAAAAAAAAATTTTTAACAGGCCCCGTTAGGGGTTTTATTCGTCAACGCGCACTCGTCCCACGATCTGCGGACGTGGCCAACTAGTTCTCAAAACTAAACTACCCAGGACAAAAGAATAGAGAGAAGAATGAAAAGGTGGAGGGTGACCCAGATACGATATAGCTACTAGAAATACAAGTGCATAGAAGAGGGAAAAGACTGGTCTATCTGTTTCTTTTTTTTTCTTTTCTTTTAGATGAATCTAGGATGAATCCATCCGCCTTGCTCTTCTTTTTTAGACTCATAAGTAGTGTTTTTCGTTGGAGCGCATCCGCCCATGCTCTGCAGAGGACATGGTAATAGTTTGTACTGCAGTTAGTACTGTCGTCAAGGCTCAACAGTATGGCGCTGCAGATAAGAATCCGTCAGTACCGCCGTTAACTACCTGGCTGTACTGCGTATTTCCATTTGCTTGCACAGCAGTTTAGCTGACAAGTATTCTCCATTTCATCTGTTTTTGTTTTTTCCATTCTTATTTTCGAGGATTATGCACGGTCCGTTGCACGGGGTTACTGCGAAGGGGGGTGTTAATCTTCAAATAAGCAGCGCAATCTGAGGTCAAAAACATCTGAAATGGAGAATACCCCGTACTGTAGTTAGATACTTTTCAAAAAAAAAACACACACACACACACACACACATGTTCAAAATGTCCAGCGAATACCAAGTCTCCACCTTGGCTATTGGAGTTCGGGTCTATTGAAGCAGAGACCTAGGTGTAAGAATGAAGAAAGAACAGAGGAGTAAGAGTGATTGATAGTTAGCTCGCTCCTAAACTTTTAGATCGGGAAGTGAGAAGATCAACTCTTTGGATGCCCCCTTCCTTCCTCCTCTTTCACCAACAAGTGCTTAGAATAGACTCTCTAAATCAATGAGGTGAGAGTTCCATTCCAGTCTTTTCGTTAGTTCGAGTTACGGGGACTTTTCGACAGCCAAGAAGGAAGGGATAGAGGGTGGAGTAAGAATAAGGAAAGGGGCAAAAAAAAAAAAAAAAAAAAAAAAAGTGGTGCCCTGTGGACAAATGGGCGAGGTCCGAGATAGTACTTGGATCCAAGCACAGGCGAGATAGGGGGGGAAGAGGGGGGTGGGGCGTAAGTGAGGTCGCCAATGCCCGAGGTCCTGTAGAGCGAGAATTGTGCGATCGCAAGAAGGGGTAAGGGGCAGAAGGTAGGGAGAGAAGGAGGACTTGGGCATGCAGAACCACATAACGACAGTCAAGGGGGTGGTGTATTCCTTCTCTCTCTCTCTCTCTCTCTCTCTCTCTCTCTCTATCTCTCAGGGCGATGTCCCATGCATTAAGCTCCAGTTAGGGAAGGAGGAGGGGGGTGGGGTGGATGCCTGTTTGTTCTCGCTGACGAAACGGAGCAGAGGTTGATGCAAGTAAGAGATAGAATCAGGTCTGAAATCGGAGGCGGCACCATGTCGGTTCTTTAGCACTCAATTAGTTTGTTGAGTTACCTCTCTCTTTTTCCCTTGAATAGGAGGAAAAGGAAGAAATAAGAAAGAAACAGGGAGAAAGGGAGAATATTGATGCAGGAACTTGGATCTAAAAGTATAGTCGCACCATGAAAAAAAAAAAAATGGAGGAATGTCGCTTTTCCACTTCTAGATGGGGTTCATTGCTTACTTGGACGAACAATCCTCTATAATCTGAGAAGCCAGTACCATCTCACCCCAGGGAGACAAGGGGGCCTCATTGCTTCATTCGATCTGTATCGTTTTTTTTTTTTTTTTTTTACTATGGTACAGAAAGCGCTTTCTAGCGACTACTACGACTACTACTAGTACTACTACGGAGCATTGAACATGAGTAAAGGATAAAAGCAAATTAAAATATGACAGTACACAGCACAGACAAGGAAACGCAGAAAAAAAAAAAAAAAAAAAAAAGGAACAATGAGGCTATATACAGGAAAACGGCAAGAAAACGACAAGAAAAGACACAAAAGCAATAGGACTAGGAAGTAACGGTCAAAAGAGGAGGAGTCAGAGCTATATACTATGCACTACGTGAGTAGAGGACTGAAGAAAATAATAATAGGAGTAAAGAAGGTCGCATCTCATTCTTCAACCGCGGATGCAAGGTGCTGGTGGAGAGTTGGGATAGCTTGAGTAAGGACTAATGTTGGGGCTAGATTCATAGAAACAATAGCGGTCAACAAGGTCGTAATAGCTCGAGGATCCGACGGCGGGCAGATTGCCATGAGAACGAGGAAGTGGGATAGCAATTGGTGCGGATGAAATGGGCGAAGAGGCATAGTATCCAGAAGAGTATTGTGAGCGAGTGGGGGTAGGGATTGCTGAGGTCATGACTGGCGATCCTTCGATAGAGTCGATACCTGCGGCATGTCGCTGGCTAGCGCGTGTGCCACGCTTGCTGGCGACAGGAGAGTTACTGAGGGCGCGGTTGAGGAAAAAGGCTTCCAGGCCGAGGTGGAGATGCTCAGGGGGCGAGGCCGCAGCGAGATATGGGGCAATGAATTTGGGCGAGGATGCATAGAGGGATTGGTGGTAGCTGTGAGGGGGCAAAGGGGGCGAAATATACTCGCTGGGCCGATACGATGCTTGCATTCCAGAGTCAAACGCTGCGCCAAGCGTCTTTGGCGACGACGAAGCTGGGACATTGGCAGGGGCGGCAGTGGTAATAGCGGGGTTTTTAAAGGCTGCAGAAAGTGAAGTTGAAAAGTCGTAGCGGTTGGCAAGCTTCTTCTTGAGTACAGGTCTGCCATCGTCGGGCATTGGGGTACCCAGTAACAGACTGTTCATCTTCTTGGTCAGGTTCGAGAGCGGTGGTTGCGGTGGAACGACGACAACGCGGCGACATTCAACTTGATAGTTCATCCCGTTGTTGCTGTCCCAGAACTCGCGGCCAATGACCTGGTAGCGAATAGCAAAGCAAAAAGTCTTTTCGATGGCAGATCGATCCATGTCCAAAGGTGCCGCAAAAGTGAATCTGTCTAGGGCAGCATCTGCAGCAGCCTCGGCAAACTCGGCACGCATCTCACTGTGCGACTGCCAAAAGTTCGTCGTGTAGCGGACAGTAACGTTCTTGTGGAACGCAATGTTTTGGATGAGGATCGTGCCCTGCAGTTCTGTCTGGTCTTCTGAGAGCGTAATCTTCTCAAAGCGGAGTGGCGCCGCACCCGAGTCAATATCGACAGGACGAAATGCGCCAGGGGCAAGAGCGCTCCAGTTGGAGAGCGTGAGCTGGATATTGCTCATGCTGCATCCATCCTGGCGCGTATCGACGATGGTTTCTCGTTCTGCAACGCATGATGGCATCTCACCCTGCAGGAAGAGTCGTACATGCTCCAGTTGAGTGTTAAAGTGGACATATCTGGGGCTGCTCAGTGCAACGACAGGCGACGTAGTCCCGCGTGAGGACACGGACCGCGCTGAGACTGGTGGGCTCCTTGTGGAGGACGGACTCTTCATCGCAGACTTGAGGGGAAGTCCGTTCTTGAGGAAGAGAGCCGTGGGCTTGGCTCCTGTCGTAGGAACGACTGTGTGTGTGGGCGATTCCAGAACTCGAGCGGCGGCGGCGCTCATGGTTGTGGCCGCACGGTGGGTCGAATTGGGATGGTGGATGCGAGGCTGGGGGTACGAGGCTGTAGCCTTTTGGGTCGCGTCCTGGGGCTGAGGCGACTGAGGCTGGTACTGGGGTGGAGCAGGACGGCGGAGTGAGAGGGTGACCTTTTTGTTAGTGGCGGCGAGGGGATGTGGGATGGCGCGAAGGAGAACACGGTCCGGGTTGGGTGCGGCGACGGGCGAGAGTTCAGAGGTGAGTGACATGGAGAAGGGATGGGGGTGGAGGGGAGCGGGACTAGTTATAAAAGGCGATCCACACGAGCAGTCAACACGGTAAGTGAGAAAAGGGGCGTGCGCACAGAGGACACTCAGAGAGTGGCCAGAGGTGAATGTTGGGGATGCTGCAGTTGTCTAACAGAGAGGTGAAAGGGCTGAATGTGTCTCCAGTGTGCCTGGGTGTGTGAGGCGGATGGAAGCGAACTGGAACGGGGACAAAGAGACAAGAGAGAGAGAGAAGAGAGAAGAGAAGAGAGAGAAGAGAGAGAGAGAGAGCGAGAGAGAGAAAAGAGAAAAAGAAAAACAAGGAGAGGAGTGGGGCAATCAAGCAGCGTGAGAATAGGAAAAGGGACCATGAATCGACGTTTGCCATGCAAGGCCAAATAGCCAAAGACGACGGCAAAATCGCAGCATGGGGTGAATAGGGGAGGGGGTGGAGGGGGCAGAGAGCAACGAAGAGTGCGAGCCAGCCACAATGCAGAAAAGAGAGAACAAGAGCAGGTCAAAGAGACGCGCCAGTGAACACGAAAACGAGGAGGCAAGGAGGAGAGAGAGACGGACGGACGGACGGACAGACAGACGGACAGACACAGAAGGACAGGCAGAGAGAAAAGTAGGGGACACAGAAGAAAAGAAAGCTTTGGGTTAGTGGTAGTCCGCAGACTCGCTTCACAGGCAGCGCTGATAATGCACGGCCGCCTCTGCCCTTCGCCCAGGGCAGCCGTAATGACAGCACAACCAGCTGTACACCCCTACCCGTCGCCCGTATTTCTGCATTGTACTCCCGTACCTGTTGTTCTTGTGCTTGAACTCGCTTGAGCTTGGATCCTTCGGTCGGCCACACGTCTGGAGAGGCTCTCTGATAACGAGGAAAGTCTATAGTCAGAAGAACAAAATTGGATAAAAGACAAATCTAGGAACAATCAGTCGCCAATATTAAGTATATCATCACTGGGGGACACGATCGCCCCATTGATCTTGGTTTCACGCTCTTTAAGCTCTTTGACTAGCACAGCCTCAGGCACCATCGCTGGGGCATTACCGCCTGGGTATAGCTTAGTACATGAAAGGAAAAATCAGATACTGAACAATAAGACCTCCTCCTCCACCCCCGTCGCCTCCCTTCCCTCTTCCTTTCTCTCACCAATACCAGGACGAATGCAGATATGCAGGGCAAGGGAAGAGCAAGTGAAATCCATCGCCTCGCTCCGCTCCTGTGTGGTTCTCCCAGCCTGGGACGTGGGCTGCGGGTGCAGCCTCGCGCGTCCAGTGCGGCAATGCGACCATCCGCTATTTACCATCCTTATCGAGGAGGTGGTCCAAGTGGAGCAACAAAAGTGGGCCTTTGGGAAATGCCTTGTTTGTTGGTCTGATGACCAGGTGGGACGAGAAGGAGAGGGTCAGAACGCAATTGTTGGCAGAGGCCGTCGGGTGGTCTGTCCTCATGGGGTGGGACACGCAGACAACCAACTGGACCAAATGTCAGGGGTGTTTATAGGAAGGTGCAAATGTGTGTGTGGGGGAGAGGCGGAAACGACGTAGTGTCGTTGTGGAAATGACACAAATCTGTGGGGAAAAGAAGCAGAGAAGCGACTGGAGATAGCCAGAGTGAACACAGCATGAGCGATGTTACTTGCAAACCACAACTGCCCTAGAATAGTCTACAGTCTAGCCATACTCCACTCTCTAGAACTGTAGACTAGCAGAAGTGATCCAATAGACCAGTGAGGTCATCGTCACACACAAGACTTCGTGTACCTTGGTTGGTGCAAGGAAGAAAAGTGTCCGATCTGGAGGTTACAGGTGTAGACCACAGATTAGCGAGATGGGGTAACCAGGGCAAGAGTTAAGCGAACGAGAAAACAAGGGATGGAAAAGGCAATGCCCAGTATTTCCGGTATCCATTTTTGATATTTTTAAATGTTATGTACTCAACGATCCACCGGTAAGGTGCATTCAGCTGGATCGTACATGCACCCTTTCTTGTCAATTGGATCGAAAAGCAGGATGGCAGGCTCCATGGTACGAGCAAAAGTGACAGCAGCCAATAGTCTGTAGCACTTTACGCACATCCCAACACACCCTTTCGTTCGTTTCCTCTCCATTATTCTGCTCCCGCTCTTCTTTTCCCTTCCCAGTCAGTCCCGCACACAAGGCAGGTTGCAATCAACATACCAGGACACTCCTTGTGTTCGGTGGACGTTGGTCTGCAGCACACGCACGTCGTGATGATGTCAGACACGAGAATGAACTGAAAAAGATACTGACTGAGGGTGTGCCCCTTCCCCATTCTGGGACCGAGGACGGGGATGAAGAAGGAGCGATTATGGTTGGGATGATCGAGTGGGCGGATCGAGGCGATATGGATTACAACAAGGAAAAGTGAAAAAGTTGAAACGCGTTGGTGGATCACGGCTCCTCACCGCTTGAGGATGACATGCGGATAATGACCAACCAAAGGACTCCATTCCAAACGAGGAGACCGTAGTAGCACGACGAGAGATTGACAGAGAGAAAGGAGGTGAGGTAAGGTGAGGAAAGAAAGGGGGAAGAACAGAAAGGCACCACGGGCAAGGGTTGATTTTGAGCGAAAGACAGGCGCCGCTTTCAAGAGTGACGCTGTGACGAGGAGGTAAAGTTGGAGGCAAAGAGGGGTTGTGGTTCGCAGAGGGAGAGAGAGCCAAGAATAGGCCCAGTCGGGGCGAGAGAGTAGTGTAAAAGCACACCTTGGCGAGATACAATTGAGGCGAACGAGGGGGTAGTGTTGGTAAGTGGCGTTGAAGAGTGCGATGGAGTGGTAGGAGAAGAAAGGGACCAGAGGAGGCGTGCAGGGTGGAGGAGTGGAAAGATAGCGAGAAGGAAAAAAGGACAAAGACGAGAAAAGAGAGGTTGATGACGCTGTCCCGAGATAACGATGGTGAGAGAAGCAGTCAGACTAGCAAGCCTGCCAGACACTTCGTTAGCCTCATGGCGGAATGGAGAACCATGCACCTGCAGATCGCAGGGCCTATCCGCACCGAGTTGGGATCTTTATGCTGACCAGGGGCGACACTGTGACAGCCCACTGTCTCCTTGGCTGGCTTTGTTATCAAGGCCATGTGTTTACAGAGACTGAATTCCATACCAAGCTGATAGGTGTTGAACAGAAGAGCACCGCAGAGGTAGAGAGTGAAGATGGGTGAGCGAGGAGAAAGCTAGAGGAGACTGACAAGGGAAGGGAGAGTGAAAGAAAGAAAGAAGAAAGAAAGAAAGAAAGAGAGAGAGAGAGAGAGAGAGAGAGAGAGAGAGAGAGAGAGAGAGAGAGAAAGAAAGAAAGAAAGAAAGAAAGAAAGAAAGAAAGAGAAGAAAAAAAAAAAAGGAAAGAGAGAAGGCAGGACGGAGAAGAGTAGAAAAACTCACCAAGTAGGCGACGGGGGAAGGTGTGGATTATAAGAGCGGCAATGAGTTGGCTTCAGGTCTGTGCGGGAGGGCTTCTCACTGACTGAAGGACAGACTGGCCAACCTCACCGCTCCTTTCCGCCCAGCAGGCAGCACCATAGTGCACCTTGCACTTGGTGCCTGTGCCTTCCTTTTCTCCTCACTCCACCCTGCAGGGCAGTAGAAACTTGTTCCATGTCGCTTATCTTTCTTCCTTGTGGGCCGATGCGACGGATTCCCGATTAGAAAGAGGAAATATCCTCGCTCTACCCCAACTGCCAACGAGCCATACTTCTGGTACTGTTCAACGCCAATTGTCATGGGAGGCACAGTTACCTACTGTCTTTGACTTCACTCAACCATGTTCATCGCTCAATGACAAAAACTTGCTGCTTGCTGTCCATACCACGCCATGGCTCACCACGTAGTGAAAAGCCTTTCTCTTTTTCTTTTGCTCAAAGAGTCTGTGTGTGCCTGTTGAATCGCGTCTTCTGTCCAGACTCTTTGTCTATCTCTTGGCTTTCTCTTGAATCGATAGACTAGGGTGGCGATTTATTTGTTTAATCGCTTGAATAACCCGTATTCAATCGCACCATTCACCCTCTTTTTTCATTCTCCAGCCTGCATTGTAAACCACACACGCATATCGTATGTTCGGCTGTTTATCCGTGCCTCGACGTGTTGGTGCGCGCAGGGTTGTTCTAATTTCTTACTAATAGACTTTGTTCAGTCCCTACAACACCATCGGGTACATCGCCTCCATTTAAAAAAAACTGGTCACCATGCTGGCGCAAGGCACTACTGGAAGAGCTGTCTCGATTCAAAGTGGTCGAATGTCCAGGGACGGCGTCCGACTTGGTCTGTTAGCCAAGGAAGAACAACGCAACAGTGGCCCGAGAGCGAGCATTAAGCGAAACGAGGTCGAATCAGAGTGCACGCCTTGCGCGGTCCTTGATTGCGATTCGTCCCCTTTTTGGATTTCCTTCGCCCCATTTCTCCTTTCTCTTGGCTCAGAACGGACGGGGGAGGGAGCACCAAGGTGGGTTGTGTTCATTGCTTATCTCTGTGAACGAGGTGAATAGCCTAGTGCGAAAGACTATCTTGCGGCATGCCCAGACGTTCAGTTGGTTGTCCGCCCGCAGTCTGCAGACTCAGATGCTCGCGTTTTCCCTATTCGCCGAGCGAAACATTGTCAACCTCAGACCTTGTCTAGGTTGCGTTACATTTGATCCGTCTGGCGCCTGCGTCCAACGAGGCAGCAAGAGCAAGCTCGTTCGTTTCTAATGTTCTATCGCCTCTTAGCCATGTCAATAACTCTCACTCAAGATAACGGCTCCTCCTTTGTCACGATATCTCTCTCTGCCCTTGGCTGTCCCTCTCCTCCTCATTATATCCGGCTGCTTAGTCGGACATGAAATCTTGCAAAGCCCCTGGTGGTCACCTCTGATAGTTAGAAGGTTCGCTGGTCTAAGACCCAGGCTGGTTGTGGCGAGTGCTCGATCCACTCAGATTTGGAGGCAGCCCAATCTGATGCAAGACTCAATGTGAAGTTGGATACAGTCTCCTTTTTTTTTTTCTTCACAACTCACCATCCCCTGGGAGCATGTTCTTGATACCTCTGAATATCTCATCTTTGCCTTTAGAAATAGGATTCCCGTTATCGTTGTGTCCCTTCATGGACTCCGCTGAAAAACAGGTGGGATAGTGAATGAGAGCTCACCTCGGCCTCATTTCCATACTTCTGTAACCTTTGAACCTCTCTGAAAAAGAAGAAAGAGAGCTCTTAGTCAAGGACCAGGACCCAAAAACCTTATTCGCTTTGTGGGCTTGAGCATGCCTGTGTGTGGATGTGGATAGTGGATGCACAGACCAAGGATGAAAGGGAGCAAAGAAGCAACACGGCACGGCCATAGGGCGACGATGAGCGCGAGAGGCAAAAGTAATAATGTCCGTTCTATTCTCGTATCCATTCCTCGCTTTGGCCTAAACGAGCTGCATGAACAAACGAACGCCTTCTTCCTCACCTCATCCACCCTTTGCTGCATATTGCCTTTTTTTTTTTGCGTCTTTTCTTTCCTCCCACTTTCCTCTTGAGTCCTTCCCCTCCTCTCCCCCCACGCTTTTTACTTTGCGTCTAGCACTCCCTCCCGTTCAATTGGTCAGCAGCTAGCGACCAAACTGGTACGAGAGGACAAGGGAGAAGGGATGACATTGTAAGCTGAAGCGAACAAACAGGGTGAAGAAGGGGTAAGGTATGTGTGTGTACTATTCAAAACTTTTGTCTATGGCCCATTGTGTGCCTTTTTTTTTTTTTTTTTTTTTTTTTTACCCAACAATTTCAGACCATTCTTCTCCAGAAGAACTGAGGCCTAAACAAGCTTCCAGTGCAGATCGCACAAGACAGTTTGCCCCGCTGGGAATACCCGAGCCTTGAGATATCAAGTAGGTGGCTGGTCGGTCCATCCATTCGAAGGTACTGCATGAGTCGTGTGTGAGTGTGGAGAGGGTAGAAAAAAATACACGCATCAATTTTCATCTCAGCTTCTATGGATTCCTCCGGTTCTCTTTAGTGGAGTGAATGCATCGGGAACTACGTGCCTCAGAAGATGTTGTCGAAGCATAGAAAACAAGAAGATCGAAACCGAGAAAGCTCATCTCGTTCATTCCCTTCTTCTACATCCCCCGCGCTTCTTCCCCGCTTCTTCCCTGCCGTTCCTCCCTTACTTCTCCGCACTCCTTCAGTTCTTTTCATTTTTTCATAGATTTTCAGCTGTTTAGACAACGATTGAGCACATGTTTAGTATGTGGAGGGATCGACTGAGCAGAACGAGATGAAAGAGCAAAGGGAAAGAGAGGAGAGAAGAGGATGCTCACGATCTTGTCTAGAGGGTGTTTACTGCTTGTCAGTCATTGGCTAGGGATGCAACTTGCATTTTATCGCTTGCCCTTGGTTGGCGTACTCGAGAGGCAACATGCGGGCGAAACGAAGGGGGCAGGCTCCGTTCCTGTGTAGCCACATGTTTACCTTGTTTCTCCAAGAGGACGGACAAGTTCTTTTTAATTTGACTACCTCAGGCACATATGCCCCTGTTTGCTACACGTAAAATCCGAATCTCACGCCCTTGTAGGATTGGGGTTTTTGTGTGTTTGATATCGCAGTTCTTGGTTCAGTCAGCCATCCAGGCCTGCTGGGAAAATTGTTTTGTTTTGGTGATTGGGTTGGCCGAGCATCGTCAGGTTGAAGATGCGAGGACGAGGACGAAGACAAGAAGAATAAAGAAGGCTAGATAACATCGTCCTCTTCCTCCTCTGACCTCTAATTTTCTCACTACTTCTTCCTCTTCGCCACTTTTTCCTGTTCCAAGTAGGGCTTGTAACTAGCCATTGGAAAGCGAACAGACACAAGTGGGCCGAGAGTCATGGTATCCTTCTTGCGTCGGTGAGAGCAAGCAAGTCGACTGCGATAAGACTGTGCCTCCACTGTTTCCTGCTACCGCCGCCACCATTCTTGTACCAAAAAAGATACATGGTTCATGCGTACCGCCCACCAAGGGTTCCCGATGAACAAAAAAATCTATCGTGGGACAAATGCAGAGAAAGAAAACATTGTGTGGTCACAAAAACCATGGCCCATTTTTCACCTCTTCAGACCAAAAACAAAGTCTTTGTTTGTTTGCTGGGAGTCGAGACGATTGCGAATGTGCTGTCTACGTGTGTGTGTGTGTGTGTGTGTGTGTGTGTGCCCCAACCCCTGAAAGAGGAAGGGGAGCGAGAGAGGGTCTAGGTTCTCCTCCACTTCTGTCCAAGAAAGTGTACACTCCACATCCTCTCTGATCCTCCACCTCCCTCCCTCGGCTATGTTGTCATTCATTGATTACTATGCTGCGGTTCGAGCACCTCCTCCCAGAAAGATGAAAACAATCGATTGACTCATCTATGGCTGAAGTACTCTGTGGGAACATGGGCAGGAAGTTCTTCTGAATCCCATACCTTCAACCTCTTGTTTCCTCCCTCTTTTTCTACATTCAATGCAAGATGTCATATCACACCCCTTGGCTTCTCCACAGAAAAAGCAACATGGCTGCAGAAACAGAAAAGGGGAGGTTATTACACAATGCGTTCAGCCAATGCCCCAACAATCGCGCACGATCCGGAGCGACGGAAAAGAGGAACGAACTAGAGGACGCAGAGGTGGGTGCTGAAAGCCTCCACCGGGAAGAGGTTGTACCGACTAACGCTTTGGATTATGTTCTCTTGTAGACGCACGATCATGCACACACGACACTTTTTCTCACTGCAGACAAGGAATGACGATATGCATGAATTCCTGACGAGGAGTGTGCCTGTTATCAGCTCGAAATGTAAGGTTGCTGCCTGTTGCTGCATAAAAAAGTTGACAGCGACAACCAAAAGGTGGAAAACAATCCCCATCGCCCTGTCTTTCCTCTGATGTTCGGACTAGAGGGTATAATCGCTACAACAGATGGGATTTGAGTCCTCACAGGGCTGATGTTCTACTATCTGGACTAGAGTTTATTGAAGCCTCAGAATTTACAGCCAAAGGTACAGTCTGGAATCCTGCCCATGTTCTTGAGGGTTACGTAAAGAGTCTCATTGACAAAGAGACCTCATCTCCACCCAAACAAAGGGACGAATAGCACTCTTGAGTGTGTGTACACCCACTCTTCCTATCCAGACGCGCTTTCCAAATAACAAACATGAGAACTGGTGGTCAATTTTTCAGACAAAGACGTCTGCACTATCGGACACCATTGCTCGTGTGTATCATATTTATGTCCGCACCCATTTTCAGGGCCGATCTCATGTAGAACTTGCAGCACAGCTAGGAAAGAAACCCCTCTAACTCTAGCCTCCAGCAGCATGTATAAGACGACTAAAAAGCAAATACGCGAGCTGCTTGATTAAAGATGTCAGAAGACTGAGCTTTGTCCTGACTCAGTCAGCTTTGAGCTTCATTCATTCATTCATTCATTCATTCATTCATTCATTCATTCATTCATTCATTCATTCATTCATTCTTCTTTTGTATTTGTTGCATAAGATGGATTTTGATGATCATCATGCTCTCATCTCGCAATTACCCAATTACCACAGAAAGAGTAATTAAGTCGATTGTACCTGAGCTAGACGAAATGAACCTCTCAATCGAGTCATATATGGAGAGCAGACTCTTTCTGGACAATACTGTGTGCCGAAAAAAAATGCTGGGAGAGTACCGAAAATGAGGCTGACTGTTGACAGAGTCCTGACCTTTGACGGTCTATCTCTTCAATAGTAATCTATGAACTGCAGAAAACGGCCGAGGTCTTTGGCTTTTAGGAAAGCGGGTAGGGCTTTCAGAGTTAGAAGAGGACGACTCAATTTCTCTCTTCCCTCCCCTTCCTCTCCTCATTTCTCTCTTCCTCTCCATTTTCACTTTTTATTATTCTTTTTCTTTTCTTTTCTTTTTTTTCTTCTTCTCTTTCCCGTTCCCTTCTTTTTCAAGCTACAAATGGACTTGAACAGTACTTATCTTACTCGATACAATAAGCAGTTCTTGTACACAGCCGATCCCAGCAACGTAGTATGTGCTTCGCTGGAATAACCGGGAATCTTTACTTCTTTACTTTTGTTATCGCAAATGCACTGAAGCAACCAAAAGCTCGTGTTTAGCGCTACCTTGTTGTTGCAATCGAAAAGAGGCGGTGGGTGTATCGGGGCTGCCCCAAGAATTTGATGAGAGTGTAAACGTCGCGCTCATCCAGGAAAATCTGTCAATGCTATCATCTAGAAGTCTAGAGATGACTTTGTTGCTAATGACGTTCTTTACAGCATCCTGCAGGTAATGGATGAGTCAAGGAAACTATAGCAATAGGGTAAGGAAACCGTCTCTAGCAGGGCTAATATGGGTACCTGTTCCCATTGAAATTGGAATGGCCAACTCAGAATGTTTAGCTTCACCACCTCACTATCCCAGGGAATCGTTCGTACCTTACAGCAATAGCCACGAGGATTGTCGCTGAAGATGCTTACTTATACGACAGAATCGAGTAAAGCCTTGCAACACTATACGCTTAGACAAGCGAGGAGACACCGCCTCGTCACTGCCTGAAAGCCTATGGACCCTCCAAGCATTTTAATACTAGGAATGGACAGGGGGACATATTCTATTACTGCTAGCGCATCTAGTGCAACCGATTTAGTATTGAAAACTCTATCTAGAGCTAGCTCAACCTCTTGAATTAGATCAAATTGGGTAATTCGTTCTGCTTCATGTGAAAACTTTGCTAGAGTAACTGAACAAATGATGAGCAGCGACAAAAAAAAAAAAAAAAAAAAACTAGACGGTCAAGTCGTGTCCAAATATCGAACTGTATTGGTATCAAGGGTCTTAGGCTTTAGAATACTAGCATGAGTATTGAAGCAAACGTCGGAGGCTGAGGAGTCTTCGCAGTTAGATGATGACTAATGATCCCGAGGTTTGCCAAGGTGACTTATCCAAAGCATGAACAGGATGAATATATTATTGAAAGAGCTACGAAGTGGGCTATCGATCTACTCGAAAGGAGTAGTTTTCGAGGCGATTCAGGAGTAGTTTTGGTGTCAAGCAAAACATGTCACAAAAAAAAAAAAATAAAAGAAAAGAACACAGACCCATGATCCAACCAATTGCTATTCCTGAAACGCACGATTTTTGCACTAAGTGCAAAAGTCGAGGAATATGCACCTACTTGTTTCTGACTCTCACCTCTAGACTTCTACAGCTTTGGCTACTGGCCACTTTGTAACCATCGCTTTTGCGTATTCATCAAGGGAAGTTGTCAAAAAGGTATCTTGGCATCACAGAGTGTGCTCGACGGCTCGTTTGCCTGTGGTCCACAATCACCTTCAATATTTAGATCATCTGTTCCAGTTTATCGAGAGGACAGAAAGGGCGAATATCATTGATCTTAAGTCCATCCCACGCCATCTGTCAAGGACACAAGTTCACTCACACAACATGATTCCTCCAATAGAGACAGGACCAGAGGACAGGTAGAGAAAGGAGAAGAGTTTTAGTGCAGGCTGACTCTCCTATCTGGGCGCTGCTAGTACGTCTTTTTAAATCATTCAGAGTAGTCACAAATAAACCTTGCTCGCGGTTCCTAGAGAAAGAAGAGTGAATGGGTCGTGATGCAATTTGCTTAAGTCGGTCGGACCAGCAATCCCTGAGTCCTGTTACTTCGTCATCACAATTTCTGCTTTAGGTATGGTGCGGCGTAGCGGACCAGCACAGGGGGAAAAGAGCTCGCACTGCTTGGCAGGCAGGTGTGTGAGACCTACTGGGAAAGGGGATTGCCAGCATAGAAGAGGGAGACATACTGATCACGACGCGTATCACCGTTCTATAGAGAGAGAACAAGGCAAGAGAAAAGACTCGCAAATGAACAATATCTAGCTACAGGATTGCACCTCCGGGGCGGGCGGACGAGTGGACCTGCTCCAGACGGTAAGTATTCACAAACGGATCGGGAAAATAAAAGGAAGAAAACAAAACTGTCTTTATTGTCTGGTGTCGAGGGACACCATTTATACCCCCTGGCCCAGGGGCCAGAAGATCGCCCAGTCGTATTTACTACACCACAATGGTATGGTGGGAGGAGATTCTTCTTTTGAGGGGAGCGTTTATTCAAAATTTGAGATGTAGTAATCCTAATCGCCAAAGTATCTATAACCACTCTAAGGTTTCCTGCAGCAAACTGAATTTCAGAACACGCTGTAATGAATAGTTAAAGCTTACAACTCATTCACTCACAGGAAAGTCTTGAGATCAATCGGTAATCAATGACAATTCTGGATGGATACGATCAGCGTTTCTCAAAAGTCGGATGATATCCGATCCGATTTTCCCCCTGAGTTATCTCTATTCAAAAAAAAAACGTTGGATCGGATATCATCCAACTTTTGAGAAACACTGAATACATGAATCGTCGAAGAAAGGTATGCCTCAGACATCCGGACTAGAGCTAGGTAACAAGACCTGCCTTCACTGATTTAGAGCGACTGGAGTCATGGCGCGTGTCATGAAACAGCAGGGTCTCTATCAGTCGTTTATTGATCTCAAGCAATACCTTTACAGAGTCGACCACTGCGGTCCCAGTCATCACACCTCTTTGGTCATCACGCGTCATATCAGTGATTTTCATATGACGCATTTGGCTTTTCAAGTGCTCTCAATTTACAGACATTCTCCTAACTAGGGCACGAGTGCCAAGACAAAGTCTTTACTTCGTCGTGGAAGAAACACTAGTCGACAACCTCCAACCTATTTTGAATATCTTCTGACACTTCAATGCCTCACAAGGAAAATCGTTCGAGAAGAATCAATAGCCGATGATCAGGTGCCAGATTCTGAGACTGATATGAGAGCCCATAATCACACAAACAAAGCCTCAGAGAGTCGCGACATTGGAATTGACCCGAGCTGCTCCTATCCGAAGCTGAGTCGCCACTTTTCCATAAAGTGTTCCCTCCAGACTATGTAGTAGCCTGTGGACACTTCTCCACACAAGAATCACTCCTATATTGCGTCAGCGACTTTAGTCTTGGCGTGAGAAAATGTTCCACATCCCGTTATGTCATGGGGTTACCGAGTCGATCCTAAATCCAACTTCACGGAATACATATTTTCATAAAGACGTTCAAGGCACCGTGTGTCCATACCCTCCCGACTTGAACCTGGACCTCACGTGATCCATCGCCACAATATGACGCACAAGAAAAACTGGCTAGTGGTCGGACAGCTTCTTTGCCATCACAATCGCGTCGATCTCTCCAAAGTGCTCCTCATCTGTTACATCTGGTAAAAACTAACGAAGTAGTTGATCATAAAAGACAATTCCACTAGGGAACATGCCACGGCCATTGCTATGCCGAGCTTCCGCAGATCTGAGTGGATTGCTGTGCCATCCAGGCTAATGGCTGGATTGAGGCTTGACGATAGCATGGTCTCTACTGGGCTGCTAATGGTAATTTTCTCTGCGATGCTTTATCTAGGTGGGTTTTTTTTGCCGAAGGCTGCATAAATGGGAAAAAGCACGACATCGCCAGCCGTCAAGGACGAGGAACAGGTGGCACAGCAGGTTGAGGAAAAGGCACCCGTTTCCGCCGTGCCAGTGACAAATAACGACGACGCTGAGGACGAAGGCGCTCGAGAGGAAGAGGAAGACGATAACGACGAAAACGACGACGTCTTTGAGGTAGAGCGAGTAGTGGGGCATGAGCACAAACTCAATGGACTGCATTACCATATCAAGTGGAAAGGATACTCAAATGATGACAATACCTGGGAGCACCACAAGTCAGTTTTTTGCAAGGATCTTGTCGCCGAATACTGGAAGCGCTACGAAGCAAGCGGAGGAAAGAAGAGCGATACTACTGGAAAAGATCCAAAGCCTCAATCATCAAAGCGTGCCAGCTCCGTAGGATTAAGGCCAAATAGCGGCAGTTCGAAACGAAATAGCTCATCAGGTTCGAGACATGCGGCACCAGATGCACAGGAACCATTATTGCCAAAGCACCTTCCACCTCTGGACCATGAGCCAATTCCAGCAACTAAAAGAGAGCGCGGAGCTGACAAGGATATGGAACCAACGGCAACAAGGAAGCGAAAGTCGGCTCGACGAGAAGAAGTGGACGAAGAGGTAGAGAGACCTGGAGCAAGTACCTGGGCGCCACCCAAATCATGGACATCTTGGGAGGAACATGTGGATCATGTTGCTACCGTCGAGAGATCCAACAAAAAGATGAAGGTGCACCTTTCTTGGAAGAACGGTCACGATACCGAGCACCCTATCGAGGACGCCCATGTTAAATGTCCTCAGAAACTCATCAAGTTTTATGAGAGCCACTTGAAGTTCACCCAGGCATAGTCAAACTTACTGACCATCCGGGTTTGAATCTTGCAATCAACGAGATACTGAAAAAAAGGGAGCAGGAAAAATAATAATAATAAAAAAAAAATTGCGATGGAAACATGCGGTGCAACCACTAAACCCGATCCTGTCGCGGGGCCTCGGGAGAACCAACTTTGTTCCTCTGTGCGTAATTATCCAGTATTTAAGGTTTCTTGGACGGTGTTTCTGAAGGCTCGCTCAAGTTCAACACTCGCCTCGCCCATTCAACTCTTCTCATCCTGTCGATCATCCCAGCAATCCAACCTTTGGTCCAAGTCCCGGATTCGTTTATGTCCTCTTGCTGTTTTTCTCTCAAGTCTCTCGAGAATCGTTCAGTCTTTCCATGTAAGAGCATAACGTTCTGATTAAGCATTGGTGGCACTTGGACCCTTCCTGCATGTCAGTAGGTTCAGTTCGAAGACGTCCTACCATTCTCTTCTGTTGCCTACTTGGCTGCATTCTCTTCTGTTTTGCGCATTTGCCACTGAAGAGATGTTTTGCGCTGGTAGGAAAGACATGGGAATGAGAAAGGATTGGCGTGGTGGATGGCCGAGACATTCATGAGCAGGGAATCCGAGGCAGAATCGAGGTAGTGAATATGGCACTCATCTGCACTCTTGAAAGGCTGTGTCGGACTATCTTCGAGCTATGGACCGTAGAGCTCTATGTGGTCTCCATGTCGTCTTTCATAAAGTCCTGGGGTTATCGCCATCAGCTACCTCAGTATCTTTCCACTTTATTGACATTCCTCCATCTCATTGGGTGACAGTCCATAGGTCCCAAGTTTGTGCGCAATCATCCATCCCAAGTGTCGATATCACTTTGTCTTTGCTATCAGAGAAAACCCATCGCTGGTCGAACCAACCTTTTCTAAATGCAGCACTCTCATCCTTCTCAAGACAAGCAGAGCCATCAGCTACATTGGCTGCAACGACACCAACTCCACAATCTTCCGCTGTCTTACCCTCACCAACCACCCGCAGCCCCAGATTCAAATGAACAGCATCCTCAGAGGCTGCGGAAGCGTAGTCTACTATTAGGATCAGACGAACAGCTGCTCAGAAAGGTAAGCTCGAGGCTATGATACCCAATTCTCTTCTCTTGTGAAATTATCCATCTTGCTAATTCTTTCTTGAATCGAATAACTGGGAAAACATTAGAGACGGAACACAAATGAGGCATGGAGTGAGAGTCACAGACTGGAGAGCCTGAGACATACTCTGGACAATGCCATTTCACAGTCGTCTGACTTTGGTCAGTTGAACAGACATCATCAAGGACTACCGACCGTTGGGACGCTGACAGCCCCGAATACACCAGTAATAGGCAAAGAGAGGGCTCACTTGTCTCAGCATGTAATGGATAGACTCTGCCATTCAAACCCTCCCACGCCACGTATGGCAAGCTCGCCTCGCATTCATCATGGGTCACCATCAAGCCCTCTAGACTTGATATCGTCTGGGTCATATTTTGAGTCAGCTCATATCCCCCATTTGTCTCCTTCGCTGACAATTGGGTGCAATGCCCAGCCTGATATCTCATCCGAATCGATCATGGATATGGATTCGACCGAGATAGACTCTGCTGACGAAGAAAGGGTATCCCTCCATGAGGGTCTACTGAGAGGGGCTCAGGCACTCAGCATCGATCAGCCCATGTCGAGGCAACTTTACTCCCCAGCACCGTCCTCTCCCAGCGACAGTAGCCTTATCGACTATGATGAAGACGTATCTCTTTATCACAACTATAATCATCAAATGGAATCAGATCATGAGGACACAGTGGTCAGGTCTCTTTCAGCGACGACCACAGTGGTGGCACCAAGCCAATTGGAACCGCCTCTCAGGCATCAGCCACCGGAGACAAACCCTAGTGACCGGGCTCAATTTGTGATGGGATACCGTCCAGACTGTGAACGGTGCAAGCGGCGAGAGAAAGGACACTTTGCCCATTTTCGAGGCAAATAAATCACATGAGTGTTGGTGGCAACAAGAGATAAATGGGCTCAAGACCGTCAGTGTCAATTGACGTATCAAATGAAGGAGATGAAAGGAGAAGGTATGGTCAAAAGCTGCACAGAGGATAAGGAATGGAGGGTCATTTTTTGTGTGGTATCAAACTACCATAGTGCAGAAGTTGAGCGACCGCTGTGGCGTGCAATCCTCCCTCTCATTTTGTGGGCTTGATCAGGGAAGGGCTTCTGTGTAGCTGATGTACCTGATCAGATGGGTAAGAATAATGAGACCACTATTTTTTCCCTCACTTTCAAAAGCCTATCATCTACCAAGGCTTGCGCTGCCATCTACGCTCACCCCATGCTATCGAAGAGTTCCTGACGACCTGATAGTATTAAGACGCTTTGGATGAGGGACCCTTTTGTGTTCGTGTCATCTCGTTGTCCTTGACCCTCGACCGTATGACCATCCCTCTGACATATTCTCCTTTGGTTATCCCTTCAGGTGCGTGCAGTTATTGCTGCAGCAGTGACAGACCATGCATCCCTCTTTCCTGGGGGTACTGAAAAGCAAGTGGATTACACAATGAAGGATTGTCGTTCTGGTCTAAGGACGATATTGACTTTGCCATCCGTTGGAATAAGGTCCGCTTGCGCCTGCGTGTTTGCTCCCTTTTTTTTTTTTTTTTTTTTGTGTATATATTCTTTCTCTCTCGCTCAAAAAAACCTCGCTTTCTCCAATATATCCATCGCCCACTTTTCATCTCTCTTTTACCACCAACATACTCTTCCTTTCCGCCTCACTCCTCGGTCCGGATCTGGCGTGGACCGTCTTTAAAAAACTTTTTAAAGGACGGTACCGGATTCTGTCCCCGCTTCGCCTCTCCGCTGTCTATCTTTTCTTCTACTCTTCTCTCCCTTCTTTCGTGTACGCACACGCATTCAGCTCTCGATAATTACTTTCCCTTTTACTCTCTCTCTCTCTCTCTCACTCTCTCTCACTCTCTCTGAGCTCGCTGTCCAGTTCTTTATCTTTTCTCTCTCACTCTCTCACTCTCATCGCACTCACTCTCCCTTGTCTTGCTCCTGCTACTTCATCGCTGGCCATGTCAGCGGTCAGGGTGCCAATCAAATTGCGACCGATGAAGCCCAAGCCAGAACCCGAGCCAAGGATTCATGTTCTCCGAAGCAGCTCAATAGAATCCATTGCAGAGCTGATTAAAGATGGAAAAGGTCCGGACATCATTGGATGCATGACTCCCTTCCCTTCATCATTTTTCAATAGCAGTGCATGATTTTTTACCTCTGTTGCATCCAACCTCACCTCCAACATGAGTTAACATTCGGAGCGATGATCCCACCTCTTTCCTTCTCTCTCTCTATTTTTTTTTTTTTTTTTTTTTTTTCTTGATCATATAGCAAAGAACATTATCGTGATGGCGGGAGCAGGAATCTCGACAGCTGCGGGTATCAAGGACTTTCGATCTCCGGGGACAGGACTGTATGATGCACTTGAGGAATACAATCTGCCATTCCCAGAGGCAGTTTTCGACTTGGCGTTTTTCAAGGTGAGAGAGGAGAAATTCATCCGGGGTCATTTCTGTTTCTTGTTGACATTTCCGGGGGGAGAGGGGAGCATGTCGTTGCGGAGTAAATTTTCTTTTTGGCTGACTTTGTATCCTGCTTTCTTGATCCTGGTCCTTGTCCTTGTCCTGGTTCTTGGTTCTTATCCTCATGATGGCCTTTGTTGCTGTTGTCTGTAACAATGTTGAATAGAAAATGCCGCAGCCGTTTTATAAGTTGGCGAAGCACCTCTATCCAGGAACCTATCATGTAAGTGCTGGAGGGTGAAGCAAGGAATAAAAGAAGTCGGAAGGAAGGGGGGAGGGGTACCATGTTCCATCTTAATCAAGGTCAAACGTCTGCTCATGGATTCTTGATACCTTTTATTGACGATCGTATTCCAAACGCTTTCTCGCCTTACAGCCTACATTGACTCATTATCTGCTTCCACTGCTGGCCAAAAAGAAGTTGCTTCTCAGAGGATACACTCAAAACATCGACTCGCTGGAACGAATTGCAGGACTGGATGAGGATCTGCTGGTCGAGGCACATGGAAGCTTTGAGACCTCTAAATGCATTCAGTGCGGCATGACGAGTGATCCCGTCTGGGTGAAGAGTAAGCGCTGTCGCATATCTTTTTTTTTTTTTTTTTTTTGCCATTCTCTTTCGCCTAATATTGCTATGAACTCTGCTTAATAGAGCGTATTCTTGATGGTGACGTCCCACTATGCAAGAGGTGCGGTTCCTATGTCAAGCCCAATTTGGTGTTTTTTGGTGAAGATCTCCCTTCGCGGTTCTTCAAGATGGCAGATCCTGTAAGCCTTTTTGTTTATGTGTCGCGCTTTCTAAAAGAGAAAATGGATTTGAATAACTCTAGCTTTGGCGCTACAGAACGGGAAAGCTCATTCGCTCACATCAACCTTCTAATGCTACATAACAATAATAATAATAATGACAGGACTTTAGTCGTTGCGACCTCCTCATTGTTCTTGGCACCTCACTCAAGGTCGAGCCATTCAACAAGTTGATTTCTAGAGTGTCACCAAAATGCCCGCGATTGCTGATCAATCGCGAGAAGGCAGGCGAGGAAATCCATTCTGGATTTGATTTCGATGACAAGTGGAAATACACCGTCCTACGCGACGCTTATTTTTTCGGAAACTGTGACGATGGCGTTAAAAAACTAGTTCAGCTCTGCGGTTGGGAGGTGAGTTGTTGTGATTGTTGAAAAGACTAGAGCAAACTTTTGGTGATTTATGGACAAAGGACTAACCGGTTGATATTTTTTGTCCAGGCTGAGCTCCAGGAGCTGTACGAATCAGGAATAGAAAAGTTAAAGGCAGCAGCGTTGCAGCAAGCTCTCACTACCGACACTAAAATCAGAAAGACGATAGTCGGCGGCGAAGATATTGAGCAAACTGAATCGGACAGTGAGGAGGATGTAGATAGACGGCCTTTAGAAGCATCACCTGACTGTGCAAGTCTTGACGACATCACTCTTCGCCTACAACAGTCTACATTACTCTCTCAGACTGAAGTAATCGCGGCCACAGAGACCCTACCGGAGAAGAAGGACATGGATGAATCAAGCCCCAATAATATCTTGGCAGAATCCAAATCGACAAGGGCGAACGTCGAAGAGTCAATTTCTTCCGAGGGACCATCTTCAAGAGGCTCTGAATCCGAAGGCAATGGGGGCTCTGAAAAGTCACCTGAATCTGGCACCGATGCCCTCCCTCAAAAGGTACTGGAGTCTGCCTTGGACAAGGATACTACTCAGGCTGACACACAGGAGACTCCGGTGGTCCCACAACCCCCAATATCACAGCCTGAGCCTCATGAGCCTGAGTCAAAGACAGAGGATAAGGCTGACGAGACGGTAACACAGGATGACAACGCTCATGCACCTCTTATGCCAGTACGCTCTGATACTGCAGTTAATACCCCTTGCCCCACCTTGGAAATCCGGAAAGAGTCCACACCTAAGCCAGGAAAGGAATCAGCGGACGATGGCCAATCGATCAAACTGAATGGAGATCGTGAAAGTGAGGATTCAGTCCGTGATCAATTGCACGAAGGAACGACCAACGATATTACGGATGCTCCAGAGCTACTGGTCTCGAAGGAGCAAAGTCAGCGAGAATTATATTCTGATACAGGGTCAGGAACAGCATTAGAAACCTCTGTGATCTCTTCGTCATCAATGATCTATATACCCCTGAATGCAGATTTGTCGACATCAGCCAACTTCCAGAGCGGATCCGATTGCATTCCAGCACCAACATCATGGACCGGATTATCTTCTCAATCGCCATCACCAACGCCACTGTCGTCAGAGGGAGCACTGGCCATGTTAAACTCTAGCCTCCGTTCTGGAAGTACTAATTCAGGAGCTAGCAGCGTCAGCACCAACAATTCTGCTGGACATGGTGTTGGCAATGCCAACAGTAGCAGCAAAAGTAACCATCATCACCACCTCCACCATGGTCAAAACGAACGCAACCTGATACAACTCAAGAAGCGGCACCGCGAGTTTGAGAATGGAGTAGGGATTGGGGGCTCGAGTTCGTGGCCACTCCGTGGCGAATTGCAGCAATTGAGGGGACCAGGCTCTCGTCACCTTTTGAGTGTCAAGCATGTCCCCAAGAAGCGTCGTTTCGTGTAAATTACTATGGTTTCTTTTCTCATTGAATATTCTTCATCACTCTCTCTCTTTCTCTCTCTTTTTTTCTTCCCTTCCCGCCTTCACTATTTTCTATCACATTTTCTCTCACCTGCATCCTAGCCCCTTTCCAGCAATGCCTATTTGCATTCTCAGACCTGTTTCTCTATCCCCTCCCCTTTCTGTTGTGCTTTGCACTTTAATAATATCTTTTTTTTATAAACTGTACTTTAGACTCCTTTTACCCTGTTCGCCACACTAATGATCCGAGTTGACTTTCCAAAGTGAAAGATGTGGCCAAATGGATGGGCAAAGCAAAGAAGAAGAAGAAAAAAAAAAAAAAAAAAAAAGAAGTGAAAAAAAAAGGACAAAGAGGAGGCGATTGAAACAATTGAGATTATGGCTTTGTCTGGAAAAGGAGCGGTTGAGCCAGGATAGAGACAATTCTGATCAACAGAGTCAAGAAGAAACGAACAAGCTGAAAAGGATGATTGTGGCTGCAGTGAGAAGTGTGTGGGGGACGAACCGAAAAAGGGAGGTTGATGATGGGGAGAGGAGGAGGAGACTGGTACACAACGAGTTGTGTGACATGAATACAGACGCCGAGGATTGAAGTAGAGAGAGAGAGAAAGAGAAAAGAGCGCGCGTGAGTGCATGGATGGGCGCATGATTCCGTGGTAGTCCGGAAAATTTCATTTCCTGGTGTGAGTGAGTGGGCCTTGCACACATTTGAAATGAACCAGAAATGGGGTTTTGGCTACTGGAGCCGCCGTGCCTAGCTGGGTGTGCCTGGCTCAATTATGAAGAGAGAAGAGGCGCCGCCTGTCGATGCTCTGTCGCACTCGCTCATTGCTCCTACACTTTTTTTGCTCACTCTGTCTGTCTTTCTCTCTCTTCTTCTTCTTCTCTTTTCTCCCTTTTCTCTTTTTTTCTCTCTTCTCTCTCTCTCACTCTCTCTCACTCTCATCATCCTGATTTCTTGTCATCCTCATCCTCATCCTCATCCTCATCTTCACCCTCGTCCACTGAACTCCCCCCCTCCCTTTTTTTTTTGTCTTTTTATTTTATTTCCAACGCCATCTCTTTTTTTCCTCCCCTTGCCATAATCGTTTTACTTTTTGTTTTATTTCCCCTGAGCTCTCTTTCTTGCCTACTCTTTCCTGCCCATTCTCCCTTTCCTTGTCTCTTGCTTTGTTTTATTTTTTTTCTTCTCTCTTTCCTCTTTCTTTCATTCTCTCTCTAGTACATCTATCTCCTCATCTACCTTTCTGCCCCATAAAATTCGGAACCATCTCATACCCCCCCCTGCCCAACACTGAGGAAGAATGGCCTCTCTTAAAGTAAGTGCCATTTCGTGCACAGTCCCTTTGCCCCTCATTACACCGTGCCCTACCAACCGCCACTGACCGTTATTTTTACTCTCTTTTCTCTTTCTCGCTGTCCACATTCCGCGTGGCTAGTATGAACTCGACCAATGGAACGAGGGTGTAATCGCATTCGATCAGGGCCTTTATGAAGATGCGCTTGCCATCTTTGAGGTAAACCCATCTTGCCACCATCATCTCCCCTCCGCTCTCTCTCTTTTTTTTTACTCCCTATTTTTTCTCTTTGTCATCATGTGCAGGAATACACAAGACTTTTTTTTGTCCAGATGTACATGGAGCATCCTCTCCATTGTGCTACGACCGTTTTTCACCCTCAATCCCCGAGTAGAGGGCCTGTCACACAAAGGATACATTCTCTCATCATCTCGGCATCTTGCACAGGACTGGGATGGATCACACACTCTCACCCTTGGACATCATCGCAGGAGTTTTTTTTTCATCTCTCTTTCTTTGCTCAGCCATGAATGCCTCTTGGTTCTGACTTTTGTTTGTCCGTGTCTGCGGATGTGTGAATGTTTTTTTTTTTTTTTTTTTAAATAGCCCATTGCAGACTCCGCAAAGATTCATTTCAACATTGGCGTTGTCTTTGCGACGCTGGGCGAGTTTGAGGAAGCGGTAAGTGAACGGGAAATCAAAAACGGTTTGAGAGAGGAAGAGGGAGAGAGGAGGACTCAGTTTAACGTTTGGTACTCGGTCAGCTGTATCAGGTCCCTGCCCTTCTGGAACAGCGCCCGTTCTCTGCCCGGGGACCAAAAAAAAAAATAACGGCCCAGATCCGGCCCTGACCCTGACCCTGGCCCTGGCCCTGATCCAAGTCCTCCATAGCCACCGGCCAGTCAACGACGACGACGGTTACTTATCTTTTTTTTTTTTTTTTTTTTGTGTGTGTGAATCTCGGTGAAATAGAGCAAGGCGTATACCATGGCGACGGATTTGGATCAGTACCTCGCCATCGCATACTTTCAGAACGGAGTAGCTAATGTTGCCCTTGAGGACTATGAGAAGGCTTTGAGCTGCTTCCATGACGCCTATTTGGTAAGGATCCATTTTTTTTTTCCTTCCTTCCTTCATTCGTTTCTCTGTCTTCCTCAACACAATTTGTGTGTGTGTTCAATATCGGTGCCTACGATATGCAAAGGTGTGATGGTTTTGCCGTCTCGTCTCGTCTTGCCTTTTTTTTTTTTTTCATTGTTCTGGTTTCCATTTTACTTTTCAAGCACCGCCATCATTGTGGATATCATATTCCTCACTTGAGTTGAACTTTTTGCTAATTGTTGGCAGAAAGGAAGCCTGGTTTCTACTCCTTTTTCTCAATGCGGTTTAAGAGAGCAGGAATCAGGAAGGTGGCGGCAGAAAAAAAAAAAAAAAAAAAAGAAAAAGAAAAAGGAAGGAGTAATAGTGTACGCTTGGTTCGGTTGAGAGCCATAAAGTGAGCATCTCTAGCAATATCAGAGAGACGTTCAGTGTCTCTTGTGGATTTAATCGCTTTTCTCGTTGGTTCCTTTCATTTTGAAAGGAACAGAGCATAGTCTAGGGGATCGCTGGAAAAGCGAAGGGAGGAAAACCCTATTGATGAGAAAAAAAAAATCTGGCCTCTAATCTCATTCATCTACTCTTTCATTTCTGCCTACATTTGTATATATCTCGGCGACTACCTCTCGAACGTTCAAACAATCGGATCTGATGGCGGACAATGGAATTTAGTATATGCGAGGCAACATGGTAATTGATTACACACAACTGGGACTGGAATTCAAGCTCTTTTCGTGCCAGGTTCTCTTCAACCGCGCCTTGTGCTACCTCGAACTCAATCAAGAGGATCTCGGCATGACGGATCTCTGGCGTGCAACAAGGGAGAAGCAGACAAAGGAGCATGACGTCCTGGACCAGGCCTTGAGAGACAAGGGTCAGGACTGCACTGTCTTTACTGTCCCTCAGGGTGTGCTCTACCGACCACCAGAGTCAAAGGTCAAGAATTCAAAGAAGAAAGACTATCTCGGTAACTCCAAGGTTATTGCCGCGATCGATTCCTCGGACTCCTACACAGGATTCCAGGGCAAGTCAGCCTGGCAGGTCCAGATGAGTGGCCCTACGAATATTGCTGCTGTGGAAGAACCTCGGCCCATGACCCCTCCAAATGGTATGAGTTTGGTTTTAATTTTATTTCATCTTGGTGTAATTGGGAGGCGAGCAGAGGGGGGGAGAGGGGGCGGAATGCATTTTCAAGATGTACTTTTGGTTTTTTTCGCTTTTGTTTTTCTCTTTTTTCTCTGCGAATTCCTTGTGCCTTTTACTCCTCGGTCATTTTGGATCCTTGGTTCTTTTATTCCATCGACCCTGGGATCCTCTTATCCTCATTTATCATCTGGGCTGCAGTGTTTTACTATCAATTTTTGGAGTCCCGATGCTTCTGCGGTGGCGGCATGAAGTTATGGATGGAAGAGGAGAGGGAGGGGGGTTCTTTGGCAGAACGACCCTTTCTTGCTGCTTGTATAGTGGCAATGCGGGGCCAAAGTGGGCCATATTGTCTCTTATGACTCCTCAGTTTCTCCTCTCAATTAATCGAGTGCTCGCCACCCCACTTGTTGGCTTGTGTCCGCAGGCTGGAGGAGGAGGAAAAAAAAAAAAAAAGAGTGGGCAGGAAAAAAAAATTGAAGTGCTCTCGATAAATTTATCATGGTTAAGTGCTCACAACTAAGCACACGAACGAATATCGTCTCCAGGAAAGGCACGTAGCAAACCCAGGACGGCGGCGGAGAAGCAGGAAAACAAATGCATACACACACATTCTCCCTTCCCCGCTGTCCTTCTCCCTGCTCTCATTTATCTCTTCCTCACTCTTTATCCGTGGGTTTGTGGGCGCCTAGTCAAGCAGAGGATCTCTTTGGAGTGGAGAAACCCGCTTTGGCCTAAAGTCAAAATGACTGCAGAGGACAGTGAAGACAGCAAAGGGAGGGCATATCAGGGCGGAAATGGAACCTTGGCGTGTTTTTAGCAGGATAAGGAGGAGAGCTGAAGATGAATGTGAGAGCTCTGAGCGACTCTTGTAATTTCTCCATCTACTTTCCCACCCTATTTGTTGTGTGCTGCCTATTTTATTGTAGAACAACACCGCGGAGGAGGGATGGCGGAAGGGGAGAGAACGGAAAGGGAGGGACTTGAAGAACGTTCTCGAGAACAGCACCTTTGTATCTCGTTGTGTACCATCTATCAGTCGCTCAGTCATCTATTTCTGTCAAAGGTACAGGATGGATAGTACTCATTCCAATTCTTCAGTCAGCTAATGCTCTCGATCTTGATATTTGTCATCTTCTCAGCAGGGCTTCAAAGGAGAGCAACGGAGCGAGTGGGCGCAGGGCGAGCAAGGAGAGGAACAGATCCGGAGCGACCACAGCTGGAACACTCGGCCTCCTTCAACGGGCTTGACTCCATGGCACGTCGTGCCCAAGGTGGTCCCGGTCCTTCTTCTCTTGGCCCAGCTGGATCTGAGGCCGGCCGGAGTCCACTCCTGTCTCGACGCAATACGGATGCTAAACGACCCGCACCCTTGAATCTGGATGAGACCAACTCGAACCGCGCAGGACCCGCTTCAGCTGCTCCCGCTGTGCCTCCTGTTCCCATTGGTGCTGGCGCCAATGGCAATGCCAGGGCTCAGCAGTATATGGATGAACTGGATGACATCGATCGGCATGTGTATGCACTCAGTATTGAGTCGCAGGAGTTCACGGTCAATGACCGGAACAATGCCTTGGGCTACAGTAGTGCATCTCCTCAGCCAAATGCCGAGCTCCGCGTCTCGCCCGTGCCAAGCCGATCCAACTCGAACGGAAACGGAGCACGACTTCACCATCCCAAGCCGCTCGGACTATCAGCCCCTGTTCCGGTGATGAATGGACATATGGCAGCACCAGGCAAGAGCACATACGGTACTAGCCCTCCTACAAGGATGGGAACCCCACCTGTCATGGGTGATCTTCGTAGGAATGGAAGCGCTAATCAGGTTTCGGGACTGAGACGCGATGATAGCGTTCGGAGTGCTGCTTCGGGTGGCGGCGGGTCCAATGGTTTTTACCAACAACCTGGCGCCAATGGTTCTGGATATATCAACGGAGCTGCTGAAGCCTATCTGGACGAGCCTGTCTATTCTTCGCTTCGTGATAAGGTGAGTTAAACTGTAATATTTGTTGCCTTAGTCCCTTCGTGCTAAGAAGTTGAAATTAACAAGAGATGTCTTTTCCTTCCTTCCTCATTCTTCAGATCCGAGTCAAATGTCACTACATTGATACAAGAGCAGTCTTAGTCCGGGCCGATATGCCATTGCAGGAGTTGGTTCAACGTGTCCAGGAAAAGTTCCAGTGCACACGGTCATTGAAACTCAAATACAAGGATGAGGATCAACACATGTTGTCGATGATTGACGACGAAGACTGGCTGATGGCCCAGGAGGTTCATATTAGGACCATGGGTGGCCTTGATCGCATCGAGCTCTGGTGCTTTGACGAGGATGACTAAGCTCATGACTGACTATGGATTTCCAACACCCCATCAGACATACCAACCGCATTCATTTTTACCCCCGCGCATTTCTGTCTTTACAGGACAACAAGCTATAAAATAGAGAGAGAAAAAATCTGGACAATCCTATTCTTTTCTCTTTCTTTTTTCTCTCTTTCTCTCTTTCTCTCTTTCGTTCTTTCTCATGATTCCCAACCGATTTAGTCCATTCTAGCAAAGCCTCCACCCACATATTACATGCTTTCATGGAAGGAAAAAAAAATACAAAAAAATAAAAATGAAAAAAATAAAAATGAACAAGTTTACATTCTTTTTCTTTTCACTTGTTCTTGGAACGTACTCCTATAGGGCTAATCATACTATTGTTCCCTACCTTGAGACTGCCGCTACCAGCACCGCTATTGGTATGATGACTCAGATTGTGGAAGCTGTTGAAGCTGTTGAGACTATGATGACCACCGCCGCCACCACTGTTGCTGCTACTGTTGTTGTTATTGCCGTTCATTCCACCACTTCGAAAATCGGACAAGCTGTTAAGGCTGGCATTGGAGCATTTCCGAGACCGGGACTTTCGTCGATAGCCGTACCCATTTCCATGCCCGCCGCCACCACCACCACCGGCGCCACCACCACTATTGCCACCACCATTCCCATGGCCTTGTTGTCCATTGGTGCGGTGTGATGCTGAGGACGGGTTCTGATGAGTGCGACCGGTACCCGTGGCCCCTGGAGCCCCATGGCTCTCAATATCATGAGCCGCAGATCCAATTGAACCGTTGTTCCGACGTCCAGAAGGTGGATACGAGCAAGGCGGTGGGCGCCAGCTCCGACCATGGCTGCCACTATTGGTATGGCCATTTTCACTACTGGCACCATTGCCATTGCCATTGCCAGGTCCCGGGTTGTATCCCGTGTTATTGCCTATGCTGTTTCCGATGCCACTGTGGTTCGTATGATGATGGTGATGTGGTGGTGGAGGCTGGCTATAGTTGTAATGGCTATAGTACGAGTGCTGGTGGTGTTGTTGACCGTGACCAGAATGGTCTCGCTCAAAGGGCTGAGACTGTTGAATTGGTGGCGTTTGAAACTTTGCAAACGATCCCCTGCGTGGACTGGTCATAGTCTCGGCCGAGGCAAATGAGGCGACTCCCATTAAGCCATTGCCACTACCCGAATGGTGGTGAGGGTGGTGAGGAGGATGGTAACCACTACTCTGGGCTCCACCATAACCAGTACCATTACTGTGGTCGTCCGGTAAGAACCCTCCCCGGTTGGCGCTTGCATGCGTGACCTCGATCCCAGGCTCAGCTGTGGAATCACCACCGGTTCGGAGACTCATGGATGAAAACGAAGACGACAATGACAGGGACTTGGGTGAGAGTTGTGGACCCGAATTTGGAAAAGAGTCCTTGGTGAACACATGTGTCGATGGCATGTCGATTGCCATTGATTTGCCGTTTCCTATAGTCATCGGCACCGTTGTTGGCGTGGTTGGTGTGGTCGGCGTAAGAGGTACATGGGATGTCGTCTGGAGATTGGGCCGAGATCGATTCAAGTTGAGTGGATGTTGTGGTGGCGGCTGTTGATGGATAAATCCGGCACCGTTGCCAAGTCGCGTCACCAGTCCTACAGGAGGCGGGTCGTCCGAGTACAAACGGGCATCTTGAGGGACATGGACCCTTCCAAAGGCCAGGGACCCGGCGCTCGGCTTCACCGCCGGCGACGGCGGTTGCGACTTCTCTCCGCAGGGAGGCCTCCCCGCACCGATTCCGGCTCCATTCCCGACAGTTAAGCCTGTGTTAGTACCTGTGCCGTTTGCTGTACTCATTGAATCGTCTTTGGCCACAGGGGTCCGGACAGGCTCAATTTCGATCGTGAATGGTCCAATCGAGGCGACTACCGAGTCATCGTCATCATTCCATCGAGCTGTCGGATCATTCTCACCCCACGAACACTTGCGGTTCCGTCTCGTCTTCCAATTCGACCGACTATTGTAACCTGGGCCTGTTCCGAAATTGTCTTCCGAAGCCCACCATTGCGATGAAGACTGCTCTGTGTCTTGATCCTGAGAGGAGAACACAGGATCGGTGCCTGGGGTTGTATCCCATTCAATATGATCCTTTAGCTCTTGATGGATATCGCCCGTGTGATGGACAATCGAGAACATGCCGTCCTTGGGAGGAGGTGCGTCAGGGGGTGTGGTCGTCCACACTGCATTCGGATTATATTCTCGGTAAGCCTGGGCTCTTGGTCGTTGTGCGTGGATATACTCGGCTCGGGCACGCCAGTCCTGAGCAGGAGGAAGCGAACCATTGTTGTTCCTTGAGCGATCTCTGGTTCGATAGGGATCTGCAGCCTGTTCCTGATCTCGGTAGTGATGGTAGAGGTGTTCTTTGCCAGGATACGAATCCTGCACCCTGGTCGACTGTTGTGGCAGTGCTCCATAGTCCCGATGGCATCGCACTGTCTGAGCCTCGCATCCTCGGCCAGCACAGGACCGAAGATAGGCCCGGAGTTTTTCGTAATCGGGTTCCTCGTCAAACTTCAGGCTTCGGGAATATCCAATAAACGTCATGAACCCTTTGGGTAGCCCTTCGCAGAGTTCGTCGAGTTCAACCTCTTCCTTGATCTCCCGCATCTTAGCCCAGCCTTGTCTCGAGTTTCGAGCAGAGATACCAGACCAAGGTAGGCTTCCAATCAAAAATTCGATTAACATGTAACCAACTGATTCAATATCGTCACGACGCGTGTGTTCTAATTAGAAAAAAAAATGTCCTATAATGTAAATAGGAAGGCCAAAGGAATCATTTCAATCCAAAATCCAACACCTTCTATAGGTCAGGACAAAATCAATTTACCTCGCCCGCAATGGATGTTGATGCTTGCGTAGCGTGCGGTTCCAACCTTGTGCTTGGTCGAGCCTCGGTTAGGAATGTGTTTTCCTGAAGGATCCCGATAGAAAGCTGCTAAACCAAAATCAACAATAAAAAGCCTTGGTTTCCCGTACTGGGAAGGGAGTGGGCTAGCAACAACGACTGGCGAGCTAGGGGAGGTCGACAGGGTGGAGTCGGCACTCTGTTGACGCTGTCGTGTGTCATTATAGTACCTCATGACCTGGTCCGGGTAAGATGGCGGCGTGAGGGACTTAGTCGATGACGGAGGGTCCGGCAAAGCAATATCGACGTCAACTAGAAAGTTTTCGGGTTTGATGTCTCGATAGACAATACCTCTCTTGTGGATGCACTCGAGCTGCGAGATCTATCCGTCGAAAACAGTTGGTGCAAATCGGCAAAGTGAGGTGAGTTAGGCAAGGTTGAAAGCTATATGTGATGGGCTCACATTTCCCTTGCATGCAACACATTTCGACCCTTTACACTTTTTTTTTTTTTTTTTTTTTTTTTTTTATAAATATGTAAAGGGAGAGAGCCACAATCGATGAATCTCGATGGGAAATGTGGAGCTAATTGGGTGCAGAGGATACTTACCATCTGAATTCCCAGGTCTATCACCAAGCTCAACGGAAGTTTCTCATTTTCATGTCGGAGCTGCTTTAGGTTGGGTCCCAAAAGGTCGATGACAAGCGCATTGTAGGCGCCTTCTCGACCAAACCAGCGCACGTTCGGGATACCGACTAGAAGAGATCAAAAGGGGTAAAAGGGGTAGAGGATGATTAGGCAAGCACCATGAATAGTGTGCGCATGGGTGGCACAGAAGCAAGGCAAAGTTTTCCAGAGAAGCGGATCAAGATTCAATTGAGCATATATTAAGTTATCGGAGGTAGATCTAATCACACTGATCACCACAAAGGATAGAAGTAAAGAAGGATAGAAGATAGAAGGAAGGAAGGGGAAGGAGGCTGTGTTCTCTTACCTCCACCGGCCAACTTCTCATACATTTTGGCCTCATGCACCAATTGTGGGTGGGGCACATTGACGGGCTCCCGTTTGATCGCATAGTCAATGCCAGAGGCAATGTGTGTTGCTAAGAGAGCGAAGTGAGAGAGAGGACAGGGAGATGAGTAGTGTTAGTTGACGGGAGCAAGGAGACTCGCATGCGGGGATCGTCCCCGATTAGGCAGCGGCGAATGAACGGCGGGAGTGCATGCAGCGACGATGGCGGCGGGAAGGGGCAGCTTTGAGCCGAGGGATGAACCTTGGACGCACCAACCCGCGCAATGAACGCAACGAATGTACCCTCCACCGTGTGACCGTAGATATTGACCCACGGGCCTTCTACCTGCACCAGTACCAAATGACCGGTGTTGTGCTGTACCCATGGATACTCTAGTTGTCTGGTACAGTGTCAAACACGGCGCATTTCCCAAACTCCTCTTCACTCCATATCCAACATCCAAGCGCAAGTAGAATGACTAGGGAGGAGTGTACATTCACGCACACACACACGGGAGCGATGGATGGGATGGATGGGAGGAGAAGGTAGTGGCAGAAAGGGAGGAGGAACGGGGAGACAAGACAAAGGGGCCAATAAAGATTGGACTCTTTCAGCCCTGGGTAGCAGACCCCTCGACTTTTTCCTTTTCCTTTCTTTCTTTGCTAGACGCCCAGAAACCGATCGGAGTAATTTTGCACAGAGACTACAATTCGCAGTGATCACGACAAACTAAAAAAAAAAAAATCATACCTCGAAAGACCTCGCCAAACGAGCCCTCGCCAATCTTGCCCAAGACAAGGTATTCACCCCCAATGACAATCGTAGTCGAGCCCATTGCTTAAGACTGGCGCGAAATGTCGGGGCCCTGCTAAACTGATGAGCACAAAATGTGATCGGGCACAAATAGGTCCGGGTCTGACTCAACAAGGCCGCTGCTGCTAATGGAATAGAGGACGCCTTGTCCAAGCCTGGGCTTGCAGCAGGTTCCTGAGCACGGCTCTCACTCTTACTTTTACTCGATGTAATGATGGTGATGGTGGTGGAGGTGGTGGAGGAGGTGGTGGAGGAGTAGGAAGAAGAAAAAGAGAAAGAGCCGCTGGAGGAGCCGACCTTGTCGGCAGGAGTTGGAGTTAGAGAGGAAACAGAGACTGGGACGTTGCCAGGACTAAGGTCAGTTGGCCTCAAATGCGGTTGCAGCGACAGGGACGGTAGCAATGAGAGTAGGGGATGCGGGTCGTCTGCAACAACGACAGTTGGCGCGCTGGAGCGACCACCCGCCAAGGTTTCGGGTGCCTTGCAAAGGAATTGGTCCAACCAGTCAGCAGTGGCAGTTGAGCACACGGCAAGGCCTGACGGAGACGGGCTGGGTACAAGCAACGGTTTCGGTGAGTGTGTCGAGTGCTGCAGCTGCAAACGCTGCAGCGAGTCTGATGCCGAGGTGGGGATGGAGGGGATGGACGAGAAGGAACAAGAGACTGAGCTTTGGGATATAGACAGGCGCTGGCTAGCTGGAGCCGACGCAGAGCGCAAAAATGAAGGTGGAGATGGTTGTTGTTGTCGTGGTCCCAAGAGTGGCCGTCGTGGCAAATAATAGGATTTGGGCAAGCGCAGCGACTGATGTCTTGCTTCCTGATGAGCGGGGGTGCTCGCAGGAACGGCGAAGGCGATGGCGACGACGGAAGCGACGACGACAACGGCAAGGACAGCGGCCGCGACCACAACAGAGGACACAGAAAGTGGAAGGGGAGCAGCTACAGCAACGACGACGACAGCGGGGACTAAGACAAAGAGTGCTGGAGCGTTGTCTTGGTGGAGGAAGCCTAATGGGAGTGCGAGCATTCACTGTGAGGACAGGAATGGGCCAAGATGCAATGGGCTGAGTCTGGGGCAGGAGGAGGGGGATAGGGGAAACAGTGGGCACAGAGGCAGAACACGGCGATGGGGATGCCGGGTGGGGTGAGTCGATGTGACAAGGTTCGACGGGTGGTTGCGGGGCAGCTGTAGCAATAGATGTACAGAGAACGGTTGGGGAGAGAGGAGGTAGGGGACGAGAGGGTAGATGAGGAGTGGGATGCTGAGAAGCGTGGAGATGCAGGTGACAGCAAAAAAGATGTATAAACAGACGGATGATGGAGGGAGGGATGAGGAGGTAGGAAGAGAGAGGAGGAGAGAAAGAGAAAGAAAAGAGAAAAGGTTAGATGGAGAATGATGTGCGTGAGAACGCTGAGATTCTGAGAATGCTAATGAATCACGTGTAGGGCGGTCTTAGACCCGGGGGCCTCCCGCGTTGAGCCGCCAGGCAAGGACTTGGGGTGGGGTGAAAGTGGGTGGGGGGAGGAGAGTGGGAAGCTAGTCCTCGACCACCAATGCTCTCACCCTCGCGCGAGCACTGTTAGTCATATCATTTCAGGTATGTGTGGCCACGGTCATGTCGCATGCACACTCCCGCTTGCGCGGCGTAGACGAAAGGCGGCAGGAGTCTTTCCAAGTCCGTGCCGTTCGCTTTTTCTTTCCCCATACGCTCGCTCTGCACTGGTTGTGTGCCTAGAAACATGCTCTCTGGCTGCAAATACACATCACTGGTGGATCTGGAGAAAGGTTGTTCGCACAACGACACAGGTCCTTGGTACTTACGCATGATCCAATGGTCCGGGACTGATGGTCGATGGTTTGAGTTCTGAATCCACGTGCCGAAGCTCCGCTTTCCAGCTTGGAGGTCGAGTGTGGGGAACGCAGTCCCACCGTTGTCTGCGACCAGCGTGTTGTCCATCGTAGTCACCTTTTCTACCCCATTTCCCATGATCACCTGGCCCAATGGACATTCTATTGCTGTCGACATCTCGTTGCTAGCCTCACTTTGGCTCTCCCATTTATTACTCTTTGACCACTTCAGTTTCCTTCGTACTACCATACAATCACACAAGTGCAAAACGCAACAAAGCCTGGAAAAAATACACACACAGCCGAGCTAGCCTCACTTGGTCACACACATCACGCGAACAGGTAGCAAGCAGCCATCTGCATCCAGGCGGGCGCAAACATTCCGTCAGCAGTAGGATCTTAGACTGAACTGTTCTGCTGGCGTCATTGCTGAACAGCCACCGACCGTCTCAATGTCATCGCCCCAAGTCGTTCAAAGTGGGATAACATACTCAAACAGCCAGCTTTCCGTGGATCCAGGATCGCCTACCCAAGGGTCTACGCTGAACGCCTCATGCGAGCTGTACCCAACAGATACCTGGAGCGATGAGAGGAAATCCAAGATTGAACCCAATATCAATGACAGTCGTGGCGGCAATATTGGAGCCAGCAGCCGCGATAATGGCTATGACAGTGACAATGACAAGGACCACCGATTGGCCAACTCCTCACCCAACATCCCGGATCTAACTATGGGCTCTCATATCCCTTCACGCGAGGAGCCTCGGCCAGCCATTGCTCTGCCCATCGAAGAACAAAATGAAGAAAGCTCGCCAATCTCTGAGGCATCTGCAATAAAGTCGGACTACAGGATTTTGCCATTGATCATTGGATGCATCATCCCAGTAAGTTAAAACAGAGGGTTTGCCGTCATTTTGCTAACCCACATTCAGGATTTCAACATGCCAGACTGACCAAACGCCTTGTCTTTCCAATAACAACAACAACAAGATCTCGATCTTGATTAACGTGCCTTCATTATCATCGTCATGGGTCGGCCTGCCAGAGTAAGAACAACCTTTATCATCGAAACTACTGCATCCAGTTGCATTTACAACAGTGATTGCTTCCAGCCAAGACAGACCCTTTTATACCAATATTGAGATGCCCTATAACATACAACCCAACATCAGACTAAACATTCATGCTACCACAAGCCTAGCTCTTCAACAGATCCTTGAACAAGATCTGACATGTCGTTTTATCCTAATAGATATAACTCTACCACACAGGAATGGGGCGGCCCTAAACCACTCCCTATGCCTCAATGGCTCAATGCAATTATTATAGTGGCGCTCGTTATGGCAATCATTTGTAACATTTGCATCTTTCTTCGATTCTTGGAGAGATATGTCTGGTATTACACCTTGATAGGTCTAGCCGCTGCGACTCTCCAGGGTAAGAGACTTTATTGTAATTTATTTTCCAGATTAAGCAAACTCTAAAACTAAGAAGACTTTTTATTATTATCTCTTGATCACAGACTTTCTCTGTTTGGGTGCAGTCATTCCATTTTGTCTACTATACCCATCATCCCAGCAATATCAATACCTGGAAGGGTTCTGGAGCATGATAGCCTCCATGGTGTTTTCATTTGCAGCGACCATCCTGATTACAATCGATCTGCATTTTACTCCCAACTTTCGATATCTCGGGAGTGGCGTCACACACAAACAACGAATCTTGATCGTTGAAGCAATGAGCCTATGTTTCTACCTTGCTTTCGGCGCACTCATCTTCATTTATGTCGAGAAATGGAATTTTCTCTTGTCTCTGTAAGTGTCCTAGCCGGTGCCTCTGAACTGAGCTGGGTCGGTTATTTTTTTTTTTTTTTTTTTTTTTTTTTTTGCTAGACACGTCTATTACAGCTAATAACTCTAACTTATTGAATTCTTTATCAGATATTTTGCCATGGTGACTATCACGACAATCGGATTCGGAGATCCTTTTCCGACAACATCAGGTGGACGAGTTTTTGTAGTCTTTTATGGTGCAGGAGGCATCGTGCTACTTGGTATGGTCAAATCCAGTATTGAGAATTCATAAGCGTCTCTTAATTCTCTACATTCCTTTTTTTCTAACATTGGTTTTGCAACAAATACTAGCGATGGTGGTCAACTCTATTCGTTACGTAATTCTCGAGGACCTACATCGTCGCTTTTCGATCCGTGCCCATGAACGCAAAGCCAGGAGGGAGGAATGGCGTCAAAAACGGCACATGCAACGGTCACAGCTCATGCAGAGAAAAACACAACGGATTCGAAAGGCTCTAGAACGGATCCGCTTCTTTCATAGCTCGACTAATATCAATTCTCCCAATATGGAGAATACCGAGGGGTCTTCTCCGTGTTTGTCCCAGAGCTTGAACCCAGCATTGGATCACCTAAACAACACGACTCTCATCCTTTCTGGTGAGAACAATGGCAGCCAACCTGAAGGGAGCGGTGGGGCGACAAGTGGAGGCATTGGGCCAATATCTACTACCATTGACCGACTAAAAGTCACCAACGATGGACTTGGAAGCAATGGAGATACATTGTCGAACTCGATGAACAACAACGGACTGCAATCAAATGGACACATCACCTTAATTGAAAGTACTGGCGCACGTATTCATGGGAACGAACCCAATGATGCCATCCTACAGAGTCAAGCGACAAATACTACCAAGGTATCTCTACTCAAGCGATTCACTCAGTATTTTAGGCGCACCCCAAATGACGTCTCCGCCGAGACCAGGACCTTGGACTCTGAAGACCAGCAGGAAGAGGACAGACGACAGGCCTATGACGAGAGTATGGAAGACTACCGACGCCGACTTCGCTTTAGCGCAACCATGTTTATCATCTTTTGGTTAGCTGGCGCCGTGATGTTTATGTTTATTGAGTCGTGGGGCTTTGGTACATCGATGTACTTTGTTTTCGTAGTCTTTAGCACCATTGGTTATGGGGACGTGACTCCTCAGACGAATGCTGGTCGAGCAGTTTTTCTAGCCTACTGTCTTATAGGGGTGGCCGCTCTGACATCTCTGGCCTCGTTAGCATCGGAGGTATTGAGCAAAACGATGCGTAAACATGTTGTTGATGCGGAGTTACGTCGAACAGCTCATTTGAGAGAGTTAGAGGGAGCATCAGGACATAACGAAGTTGCAGAAGTCGATCTTGAGATTGGTCCAGAAGCAAATGGAGGAGATACCAACAGCACCGCCTGTGTATTGAACGAGCTAAATAACGATAATCTTATCAATACGAACTCGGAGGAAAATACGAATCAAGGTAGCTTCCAAAAGATGATTGCCGTTTCCAAAGAAATTGACATGACTCTCGAGAGACTTGTTGGAGTCGGCCACTCGTATCTCGAGGCAAACGCTCCAGATCGTAACGCACGCCTGAGTCAAGCATCGGAGGCTGTTGTTCAATCCCTTGAGCAAGAGGAAAGTGAGTGCGAAGATATCCATCCGTCCCTGACAAGGGATATTCAGTACACTGTGGCCTCTATCAACCACCGACCCAAACTGTTAAAGCGATGTCGATCTCATTTGTCGGAGCGAGATGCCCGTAGTCTCTCTCCTGAGCCCATCACTCCATCTCAAGAATCATGCATGCAATGCAAAGACTCGTCCTCTGGACCAACGAGTGAATGTAGTTGTGGAATCAAGACTTCACTTACCCCGAGTCCGTCTCCGTATCCGAGTATGGTCTCGAATCCAGATTGGCGACATTTGATCGAGTGCGCAAAAAAAATCAAGACTCTGACTCGAGATTGTGAACAGATACTTCAGCAGATTCAAGAATGGGCCGAACTCGAGAAACGAGCTAATCAGAGACAAACTCTTATTCGAGAACGACAGAAACGAATCTTGGAGTCACGAAAGAGGAGACGTGAACGATTAGGGGCCCAACGTGGAGATGTTGAGGATGATATCCAGGATGAAGAAGAATTGGAGTATTGGGAAAAGGAAGGCGAGCTTGGAGAGGAGGAAAATAGGATTTTGGGCGAGCGACGAGCATCCATTACTGCTGCACTCCTGGGAAATCTGAAAAACGATGTGCAAGTGGCTCCTGCGACTGTACCGGCAACATTTATTACTCCGGTGAGGAGTGTCACCTATCATTTTTCGGGCCAAAATTCTCTTGTGCCCGAGCAAACCTCAAGGAGAAGGCACCAAGCCCAAGACCTACGAGAAAGTCAAATATGAGCTTCGGAAGAGGAGTTGCCATAGTTGCTCGTGTTTCAAAAGTGATCTTTTGAGTGGACTCTGACGTTGTAATAAAGGACCCTTCTTCTTCCTTTCCGCTCTCAAAAGACCTTGTCTCTTGGTAAGGGATTTTATCTAAGTACCGACTGTCTGACGTGACACAAAGAGAAAGCGTGTGGTAATCTTCAACCTGGCTGGGCCGACAAAGTAGCTAATTCCCAATAAGGTTCTCTCTCTCTCGCTCTCTCTTTCTTTCTTTTTTTTTTTTTTTTTTTTTTTTTTTTTTTGCCTTACGACAAAAGGTATATATTGCATGTATTTATTGAGGTGATGCTAGCGACCTCCTATAACACTCATGCCTCCAATGCCCATTCCTAATGCTAAATGAACGAGAGATGGTGAGAGGGGAGGGGGGAGAAAGTTGTTGTACTGTAGTGAGTAAAATTGATCTTTGCCTTTACCCAGGTACTTGGAGTCGCCCTGTCTCTGTCCGTGTATTTGTCTTCCATTTGTCGAAGCATCCGTTGACAGCTTCGTCTACTCTCCCTTTTCATTCGCTGTCCTTTCCTCCTTCCTATCCAGTTCCTTGAGTATGGCGTTTTTTCGTCATTGTCTTCAGCTCATACCGAAGCTCTTATCAATGACCTTTTGTATGATCTCCTGCACCTGCTCTTCTGTCATAGTCTTCGAACCCTTCCTGTTTGATCCCACAGATCCGGTACTTATCCCGCTTTTCCCACTTTTCACACTTGAGGTATCTGAATACATCGCGCCCAGTCCTAGAGGTCCATCCATGTTTCCAAAGAGAGCCGGGCTACTACCCTTCAAGTTGCTACTGTTCCCTTTTGGCTTACCACTGCTACCACTACTACTACTGCTATGACCGAGGACATGGTTCGATGATGGCCCTGAAGCACCACCGGCAATTCCGACATTGGATGAGGCTGCCGTCCCTGAGCCTGTCGTGCTGTTCACTGATCGTGTGCTAGCGGCTGAACTTGCGGCTGCGGCGGCCTTTTCTTTATCCTTATTTCTTGATCCCGGGAATGAAAAGAATGAAGACTTGGAACTAGGTGCCGGCGTTTGTGGCGCAGAGGATGCTGGTGGAGGCGGCGACACTGGTGGAGGGGTCAGTGGCTCTGTGTTCCAGTGCTGAGGAGGCATTGTCCCAATTAATGACGCCCGATTCCGGACCATTGGATGTGGAAGCGCTGTGGTCGAACTTTGAATTGAGAGTCGGTGATAATCAGGTGAAGACGGTGGGACATTGATCGAGGTAGGCGACAGAGGTGGGGGCGAAGGCTGGAACAGTCCATGGATGTTCTGCTGTTGCGACATATAAGGTAAGGGTTGACTGTTCAGGTATGGGTTATATTGCATATGTTGCTGCGCTTGCATCTGCTGCTGGTGATGTTGCTGCATCATCCGTTGCTGCTGAAGTTGGAACTGGTGGTGTGTATTCTCTACATGGTTTCCGCCACCTCCTCCTCCTCCTCCTCCCATATGTCCTAGTTCAGTTGAATGCCATGCTTGATTGGCTGAGATGGACTGGCTCAATGCCTGTTGTTGCTGGAGTTTGAGTTGCTGTTGCTGGAGCATCTTTTTAGCAGCAATCATCACCTTTAGGGACCGGATCTGGAGCCCCGTTTGTTGAGAAAGTGCCGCCGTCTCGTAGACCATAGCCGCTGTCGACATGTTCAACATTTGGTGGAGAGCATGTGTTGCTAGATCTCGTAGTCGATCAAGTCCGTACATATCTGCTAGAAGCAGCAGCTGTGACAGAACTTGAGGATGGTGCTGTTGTGCAGTGATAAGATGGTCTGTGTAGAGATACTGGAGAAAGGCCAACACAACCGCGTATGGCTCTGGAAGGGCCAGTGTTCGCTTCGTTGAGAATGTTGGATCATACTCGATATTTTCAGCCTTGCACCGAGCGATATCCTGCTCCTCCTGCTCTCGCAAAAGTGCTCCAAAGTATGGCCAGCGCGAAGCAAGGATTGCAGAGTTGATTGGGATTCGTTGTTGGTCCTGAGTCAAAATCTCAAAGTCCGAGAGAGCAGGATCGTTCAAGAGACTGAGTCCCAGTTCCTGAGCAGTTTGAGTCATTGTCGTGGGCGGGTGCTGATAGATACCAAAGGCCTCCAGATCAACGATTGTCACATGCTCAAAGTTGGTCTGTCGATTTTGGTAATCGTCAGCTAGAGACCGACTCTTGTTTCCAAAGACGATGTACTCATTAGAGCCCTCGAGCAAAAGGCCGCGGTTCCATGATCCTGTGCTAAACACCGTACCTGTATCAATGCGAGTCCACACCAAGCTCGACAGGTTCAGAGACCAGATGCTGAAGGACTGTTGTGTATTGGTCAGGTAGGTTCCCGAGAGTAAGAGGTGTTGACCGGTGATGGCCCCTGTAGGAAAGCGCAGGCCAGGTGGGAGAAGGTTGCCAGTCATCGACTGTGAATGGTCTTGCATTTGAAATGTGGGCGGTGTGAGCACCTGGAGTTCTCGTTTCACGTCTGTAAAGTTGAAGTTGGAATAGATGTAAACAGGGTGCTCTTCCTTCTGTGCTGGAGCCTGTGCCATGAACTGTGAGAGCCTGTGCATAGAAGAGCGCTGGTCACTGACGGTTGATGGTGGTGAGGTGCTGAATGCAGCACTGGATCCGCCCGAGAGCCGGGACATGTTCTTCTTTGATGCGACCATGTTCGAGGGACTTTTCCGGAGGGATGGCGTGTAGTGCAAAGATGAATTAGATGGCGTTTTGTGAAGATACGACGTTGGGAACACATCGGAGGTAGGTGAAAGAGTTGGTGAGCCGAGCTCAGCTTCACCTCCAATGACTGGCACTGAGGAGCTTTGTCCACTGCCACTCACAGAAATCGATCTGTAAGAACCGCAATGTTTCTCGAATGGAAGGGAAGCAACCCACTGCCAGCTGTCGAGATCGAGAACATTCACTTCTTCGATATACTGGTTGTTGATATCCTGACCTCCAACAATGACAAGTTTGTTTCCTGAAATGCTTGATAAGTGTGCATACCGAGGCTTTGGTGCATTTGGCGAAGAAGGGATGCGGACTAGTTTCCATTGCATGAGCTCTAGGTCCAGGACATTGATGTCGTCATAGACGATCAAGTCCACGGGCTGACCCTCCGCCACAGGCGCATTGTTTGATGGACCCATGCCTCCAAAGAAGACGATCATGTTCTTGTAAGCATTAGCCGAATGAAAATATCTCTCTTTAGGCGGAGCAGCCATCTCGTTCTCATCCTCAGCGCCGGGGTCGCCAATTGCCCTCATGGGAGCCACATTGACGGCATCTGTAACATTCTGCCAATGAAAGTCGCCCAGGCTAAGAACGTAGAGAGAGTTGGTCATCTGGCGGTTCTTGATCAGTCTGCCTCCAAAGAGATACAATTTGTCGTCGACGACAGTCATGGTTGCGCCCACGAGCGGAGGAGGGATATCGCCCGAGGTGATACGCGACGTGGTCGTCAGGTCCGAGATGGACTGAAGACCGGAAGCGGGCGCAGGCATTCTCGCTGTGGTTATTTTGTTGGAGCTGCTCTTTAGTGTTACTGTTCCTGCTGATGGGTGTGGTGAAGAAAAAGAGACGATTGACCCCTGTGATTATTTCTGATGGCAGGCTGTTTAAATCTGACAGTCGGATGGTCTGTTCTGGTGGCCTACTCCGGATGCACTATTGTCGACTACCGCGGCAAAGCGTCCAGGCCGTTCCGGTCTTGGGCGTTTATGAAGGCAATTTATCGGTTTTGGCGGCAGCTAAAACGAGGTAAATATAGGCACTGGACGGTCGCTGTTGATACTGGGGCCTAGAATAGAGACCGACACGCACAAACATACACAGGCGGGATGAGAGACGTAGAGGAGCAAGAGCAGGGCGCGAAGGGAGACCAACACATGGACAACCAGAGCAACATGAACCGAAAACGAGAACAAAAGAAAGGATGTCAACGGAAATTGTGTGGTTAGTCACTTGGATAGTGAGGTCATGAGAAGGAGATAGCCCAAGTCCAGGCAGGAGATGGTGATGGACAGCAGGAGAGCGGCGTCAACCAAAGCTGCGTCTGACAGGAGTCGAGACGCCCTCACGACGCGAGATGACACCTGTGCTTGGCAAGGGCCTCGAGGACAAGAGCAAAGAGTAAGGGAGAAAGAACGGGAGAAAGGGAGAGCCGAGAGCGGGAACAGCAATCCGACAAGGGCCGGCAGAACACAGAGGTGATAGAGAGAACCACGGAACAAGACCAAGCATTGAGGTTGTTTCGAGTTTTGTTTGTGCTCTTGGCTACGAATTTGTGCGAAGGAGGGCACACAGGTCGCCTAGGCCTAATGATCCAGATGAGGATGTAAAGACACTGCTGATGCTCCACGATTGCTGCCATGGGGACATGGGGTACTAGTATCCTTCGAAGATGGACCGGATGGGGCATTAGCAAGTACCTTTGGGAAGCGTCTGAAGAGCAGGCGCGTGACAGGATGAGCAGATGAGTCAATGAGTGCGAATCAGCGATGGAGATGACGGCTGCGTGGATCTGTGGCAGGAAAAGTAGAAGCTGATTTGAGATCGGTGAAGAATGGGGATGACGATAGTGAAAGAGAGCGATAGAGTGTGTGTGGAGAGAGTGAGAGAGGGGGAGGGAGAGAGAAACAAGAGACGAGAGACGAGAGAGGGAGTGAGAGACGAAAGAAAATGAGTGAGAGACGAGTGAGTGAGAGTGAGAGACTAGAGAGACGAGAGAGAAAGAGAGCGAGAGAGAGGAAGTGGGGAGAAAGAAAGGAAGAGTGAGATTATTGGATGGAATGGATGGAAAGGAAGGGCAGTTAAGCAAGAAAAATAGCGGACAAAGAAAAAAAAAAAGGGCACGCATGTCGCATCATGTCCTATCGTCCTTATATCGCATATCGATCGCTTATATCGCACTCGGGATGCTGGTGCTGTCATGGCGTGCCTACCAGACCCAATCTTTGTCCCGGGGGTACCCCTGCCTCCTTACTCCATCATGTCTTACATCGAAGGATGCCTCGCCCCGGCCTGCCATCACCATCCCTCGATACGATACACGGCGCCATTTGATGGATGATGGACGAGCCTGCCCCTCCCTTCTCCCTCTCCTCTCTCTTCATCTTCCTCAGCTTCATCTCCCTCAACTTCATCTTCATCGACTACAGCCGAACACAGATAGCCAGGATTCTCTGCTGGCCATCTATCACAACCTCCGCTCTCCTCTCGTTTGGCTCTATTGCATCTCGAAGCAAACACTGGCGTGGGTTCCATCGAGTTGAGTGCGGAAGTACAAGACCCAAGGTACATCCTCCTCCTCCTCCCCACGCAGATCGAAAAACGCACCCACACAACTCGACCCAGCATGAACACACAGAACCATCGTCAAGGTCTATGAGCATTTTATCAGATATCCTCCTACTGATGGCCTACATCTCAACAAACACTTGACTACTCACCCACCCCTCTACCCCACACATTCACACTTTTTATCTTCTCTTAACCAAACCAGCTTCTCGCTCGTTTTTCGCGAGGTGTGTGGTACGAAATGCTTAGCGAGTGGGATAGAAAGAACTTTTTTGTATTCAATCTCTTACTCTTCCAATCGGATCTATTGGTCTCTCGCTGGCTGACAGCAGAGCATCCCTTCTGCAAGTTCGCCTCTCTTTTCACTCCAACTATAGCGAGTCCATCCATGAAAGAAACAAGAAAATTCAAAAAAAAAAAAAAAAAAAAGCTATTGGACAATGTGCCACGACCCAATTGGGGCTCTGGCCACACACCTCTCTCCTTCATACCTCATTTCTAACTCTTGTTGACGCATGGACCCTCTGCCCCGTCCAAAAGTTCATTTGCCTTAAAATGGGCCGTAAGGTGCAATGTAAAGCTCGCGTCTTCTGAAAATCCACGAGTGGCCCAATTGACTTGACATTGTTTGGTCATTAGTACCTGGATCCGGAGTACGTACTGTTGCTTTCCTGCTTACCGGCCAAAAGGCATATTCTTAGCCCTCGTTCAGTGATTGAAGTAGCAGCCATGTTTGTGGCATAACAACCACATCACACCCTTTATTGTACATAAGCATTTGTTACCACTGAGGTCACCCGCGCCGGTTAGATACCTTTTGCATCCTCAGAAATGTACCAGTGGCACTCTGTCCAGGTCTTGACAATGATGACGACCGAGACCGCCGAAGCAACCCTGGACGGTGAACTTGCGCTTGCCTCGAGAGTCGCTGGTGCTGTCGTCGTTCCTCAGATGCAATATCTTTCCAACGCATCGCTCCCTCTACACTTTGATCATCCTCGTCGTAGGCATAATCAGATTCATAATAATACATGTCATCACCACTACCACCATCGTTCTCTTGGCTCTCGAGGTCATAGTCATAGAAAGAGTTGAATTGACATTCAGACACAAGATCGCGAGTTCCATCCCGTCCACCAGCTCGAGTATTTCTATAATCATCATGGATGACGTACGGACGACCACTGCCACGTCCATGGGAATATGCGCTTGTCCCGTTATCTTGCCAACCCCGCGTCTCAACAAACTCGCCAAAGCGGTTAATGAATCTCGGGTTCCTGCGATTTATCTTGCTAGAGTCAGTTCCTGCTGCCCCGGTAGATCGATTAGCATTACCACCTCCATAGCCGCTATCATTGTCGATTGAGGATCGGCGGCCTTCTTGCCAACTCCACCTTCTAGAGGCTCCTTCTGAACTCCGCTTTTTGGCTTCGAATGCAATGTGTTTGTGTCTACCCCCACGATTCAGCTCATCTTGCTCTACCTTGCCCGTTGATGGATTAGATTCCACTTGATGGGTGTCCACGACTGTCATACCCTTATCCTTTCCATTGACGAGTCTAGCCTCTGCTCCCTGGGCGCTCTTCTTTTTCCATCTAGTTAAAGATGAAATGTAGCCGTTCTTGGCTGCCTTGGTACTCCTTTCGGCCTCATCCACTCCGCCAAAGAGTAAGGTTTGTCCTTGGGGCTCTACTATCTCAATTTTGCCTTCCGCAAGCGCCTTCACATAATCTCCTGGAAAATGATCGTTCAAGAAGAACGGCAATACAATTCTTTCTAGGATTCGGAGCCATGACTCCCGGCGCATTCGCATGATCACTCGCACATTCAGTATACCTGAAAGATGCATGAACGAGATCCCACGCACAGGAACTGGCATCAACGTCTCAGGGTTTGGTGGGTATAATATCAACTTGCGCGAAGTATCGATAAAGACTAGAGTGCCTGGAGGGGTCTCGAATGTGCCCCAAAATGGCACGCGCGACACAATGTCGTTGTTGTGGACATGATGGAACATCTTACAGGCCAGTTTCGGTCCGAACGTGTGACTAAAATCCTGATCGCCAACCCTGGGACAACCATATCTAAACGGTTTTAAGATTAGAACGCATGTTAGCGAACAAGAAAGTACCGATCTCAGACACTGTTCTCAAGCATCTCATAGATGATTTAAATACTCACGTGTAGAGGCCAGAAAAGATATCCAAGAGTGGAGAATTGCATTGAACCATCTTGGCAAGGAATATAGTGGCCAATGCACCTCCAAGGCTGTGTCCACAAATGTAGAACCGAAGCTGCTTCTTCTTCCCGCGATCCTGATCACCTTTGTTTTGACTATTGTAGATGTCAAGAATACTGTTGCCAATATCTTGCCAAGACGCGGCCGATTGAAATGCTTGCCCTTCCTTGTAGTCATAACTGTGACCAGATAGCCTCCTCCGGTGATGTCTCGAATATACCGCTGCTGAAAGGGGGTGAGATCCAGTCGAAGACAATCTCTTGAATGTTGTAGATCGCGAGGACCCTGGCCCTGTGGCGCTTGGTCTCCGTCTCGTTCCACCAACACTGTTCCCATTGATGTCTACAAGATAATCCAGCTCATCTTGCGACAATTCGTTGCCGAAGCTGTGGCTTCTAGAGAGTTGTGACATTGGTTTTATCCGCTCGGCTCTAGATCTCGAATAGTACTCCTTTTCAGCATGCTCCAATCTCAACCCATCGACCCAGCGACAGGCTTGAGCAAAAGCACCTAGGTCTCGAACCTCTCCTGCAAATCGGTAATCCACAGGATCAGAAACATGGGTGAATAGCCCCACTACCAAAAATCGTATTAAAACAAACGCCGCCCGGATCGATGTGACAATCGTCTGGTAGATGGATTGGTTCGAGAGTTCCAAGTTGACTGTACTCTTGGATACCTCAGACCGGAATGAAGAGGCAGGACTCATCCTGGATCGACGACGGGGCGGTACCTGATCAGTATCCAAAGAGCTCATATCGTCATCATAATCATTGACATCATCGACATCGACATCGTCAAGATTTAGACCATTGCGTCTCCTGTGCCGCAACTGGCTCTTTTCTCGTTGTTGTTGAGCAAGTTCCTCTGACGGCAATAGGAAATCATCTGCCTTTCCAAGAGCATTATACATTCCCTGGTGGCACTTCCCTAGCGGAACATGAGGCTCCTTCAGTGTTTGGATCGGGATAAGTCGTGACTGGATGTCCGTCCATGCGTTCTGTAGATTAAGTGGATCAGTCCCTCGAAATACTAGGACAATGTTCCGGCCCTTTTGAACAATAAATCCACAAGTATTCTGTTGTTTGATATGAAATTTAGCAGTTAATGCTCAGTATTAGTATTGCAGTCTCTCTTCCTCTTTCTCCAAAAACCACGTAATCTTTGTAAAAGCATAAGAAGTAAACACTATCGTAGCTCTATCACCAACAATGAGACTAAAAGAACTTACCCTATAGGCAATCGCTCGAAACGAGCGTAGATCATATCCTGAGAGTTCCAGCTCATGTCGGATGATGGGTACACTCTCGTAGACAAGTTTCGAGACCATGGCCAAAGTAGTAGCGATAGCTTGCGAGTACTGAGGTCGATCCATGACAGGCTTACAGAGCGGAGTACTGTCCTGGAAAGCATGGCTACCAAGGGCATCCTCAAGTCTCTTTTCCTCTTTATCGTAACCACTATCAAGACTCTCCCAGCTCTTGGGATCATCATCAATAGACAATTGTGATTTTTCGATACTAGCCATCTCAAGCGCTCGTGCCCAGTCACTCGAAGTCATTCTTGATAGATCTGATCCCTCTGGTCCTGGCGTTTTGTATTTAGAGTAATCCATGGATTTTGGACGTTCCTTGGAGCGCCTTGGTTTAGGCTGGTTTGCCAGTTGTGGTCGTTGCTGTAGCTGATCATCAGGAAGCTCTAGTCTTGTCTGAGATGGCATTGAATCGTCGTAGTTGTGGTCGCGCGCAAAATCAGTTCCCCCCTCCTCAATCCGCTGAATCTTTTCTTTGTCGAGTACCTTCCCAAACTCCCCACATGGCTGAAAGTTGGTGTCACAGGCGTTTACAAGCGAATACTGGCCAGCGCTAGGCTCGTGGAGGCCGACAAAAGTCTTGAGGAGCTTACGGACAAGGACGTCCGAGAACATTAGGACGATAAACCATGACCAAAAAATAAGCTTGATTAAACCGTTAGTGACCTTGCCCAAGACAGGGATTCCACGAAGGAGGTGAGCGAGTGGCGTGAGGACGGCAGAGACCGCACGAAGGAACTGAAGGATGAATGGGGTGGAAAACTTGAAGGTCTTCCAAGAGAGGAAAGTGCAGGTAGAAAGGAGTAGGAAAATGATAAAGACGACAAAGGAGATGATTGTGATCCAGCGACGATCACTGTAGACACCGTAGAAGGTGACGGCAAGTGGAATGGAGGAAATGGCAAGACTGGTCAGCCAAAACAGGCGATTCTTTCCATTGGCCATTCAGAATTTAAATGACGAAGGGATGGGCTTGGGGGGGGGGGTGAAGCGTGGATGGGATAAAGAAGAAGAAGAGGACCGGTCGAGTCGAGGCAATGCAGTGCAATGCAATGCAGTTGGAAAAAAAATAAAAAATAAAAAATAAAAAGAGGAAGAAGGAGGAGATGTATTATGAGACGGGGCCAAGAATACGACAGTCGTGTGCGTGTCGAGAGAGACGAGTGAGAAGAGGGTTCAGGAACACCACCACAAGGACGCTCCGACCCTTGGCGCACATGCACATGCTATCATCGCTCTGTTGGCCTGTTCTCGACACGAGATAACCCCAACGAATACTAGATGACCCTCTCCCACACAAGGCTCTCACTTCCTCACCAAACCTCGTGCCATCAGGAGAGCACAAGCCTGCCCTCTCTTGCTCGTTTCTACATCCATCTGCCATTGCAAATCGCTTTCCATCACTTAATCTCCTTTTTTGGCACTTTTGCCTTTACTTCGTCAACTAGTGATTTTTCTTCTTTGTCTTCTACTTGCCTTCTTCTATTGTCAATTTGCTCCAACTACTCCACCTTCTCTGATCCTCAATTCTTCGCTTCCTTTCTTTTTTATCAAGCGCAACACCTTAACCAACAAAGCATACTCGGAGAGTTGGTGTACGGCTATTTTGCACGCTTGGCCGCTCTAGTACCTTGGACCACATCTTTGACCACTGAGAACTACAGATCGTTTGGTAGTTATTGATCAAACATTGAGCGAGGCTCCCCTTTTTTTGTGGGTGCAGAAGTTGCACTGATTGGCTTGGTGAATCCACCCACCACTTCCTGGCCGTCGTTGCTTCCAAACTGATCTAACTATCCAGTTCATTGTTGCCCTGATTATTGGTGGACCGTTGGGAACATGAACTGACTACCATTGCAGTACTTCCATGCACACTTCCGTGCACCGCCACCTATCATATCACATAAAACAGCCTTTGTTATTGTTTGTTGACGTTGCACATTTGGAGAATATGAACGGTCAGCCCTGTCTCCGCATTGCTGGCTGCCACTGAAAAGTATGTGTTAACAGAAGAGGTCAATCGGTCGACACTATTTACATGAACCAACAATCTTGCGTGTTCTATCGGATACATTCGATAGTAGTCTTTCCCATTGCCTACTCATGGACCTTGTCCTTGGCATTCACAAAGTCGACAACGATGTCCTTTGTTGGAATAAATCGATAAGAGACGCGTCTCCTGCTCTAATCAAAACAGCAATGGCTTCGTGGGAGGATATTTCACGTTAACTGGGTCACAGTTGGGTTCTCTCATCTACATGACGATGGACATTAGAACGGAGAGTCAAGACATACAGCACAGACTCTGTTCCACCTTTCTCTGCACCAACATATGCAAATACTGGGACGAGAGGTATTAAAAGCGTATATCACGATGCATATCAAGAACTGTCTAAACCACTTGAAGCTCCTAGAAAGTCCAAAAATGACTCAGCTCAGAGGGTCACTGTGGTGCCTCCTCAGAGGCTCGGATCGGCTACAGGTTTTTCTCATGTGAACCGAACCTATCGATTACTAGGCTCTGGTGTTGTTCGCTACGCAAGTTACTGAGTGAAGACAGCGGCGTAATATGGCAACCAATGCATACCGCAAACGGCTTATGTCAGATGTAAGCAGAATAGGCAGAGGTTCTTGGCTGGACATGAGGGATGACTTCCACATAGAGCCCAAAAGGAAAGAGCACATCCATAGCTTACGCGGCAATAATATAACTTGCGAATGAGATATGAACGATGGCAGCATGTGAACCATGGTATACGACTGTGGAAACCCAGCACAGACGCCCTCGGAGAGCCCAACATGGTTGGTCTATTGCGTAAGAAACCATGGCTCTTGGCTAAAACTCTTCTCTCCAGTATTGGCGCATTGCAGTCGAACAGTAGGAAGGAGAACGCGCACTTCAACCTCCAAGGGCATAGGCTACTGGTAGTCTGCGGAATTCACTCTACCAACAAACTCGATCAATCTTTCAGCGTCCATGAGAACTCCATCCCCTCCAATGCGCGACCCTGGAGACAAGCCACCTAACCGCAGTCAGTTTGTCCTACATATCATACCTCGCCTCGATGGTTCACGCTAGGCTTCAAATCCATCTCTCCATCACCTCTCCCCTCGCCTAATGCCTCCTAAGACTACGCCTCGTGTCAAAGGAAATGTCCGCTCTGCCAACAGCAGGTAAATGTTTGAGAATCGATCCCTTGCCTAGAGTGTCATTACATCTTCTGAGGCCCGAAACTAACCCCATATCGTCACTCTTTCATTCCTCTCGGACTTACCTAGCCGCGCTGCTGAGGTAGCAAGCGCTAGTTCAACAGGATCAGCAATTCCAGTCTCGGCACTAGGAGGGTTTGCCCAGTTTGCTTCGCCATCGTTTACAGCCTCTTCAACCTATGTTGCTTCTTCACCTTCACGCAGTGTCTCATCAAACCGCTCGGGATCGCCCTCAAGTCCCAGCCTTTCGTCTGCAACGACCTTTGGAACCCCTGATATGGACATGGTGAATGTGATCAGGAACGGAGAGCTCTCGATGATCATTAAGAGGCTGATGTCCAAGCGAGACACCACTACAAAAGTGCGTGCCCTTGACGATCTCGAAAAATGGATCAAGGCTCAACCCATCGATGAATCTACTAATTGCGACGATACAACCAGATCGACACCAAAGCAACAAACGTCCGCAGCATGTCAAGAAGCAATTGGTCCTTGGGTCAAACTATACATTAAACTGACGACCGATGTCGATCGAAGAGTTCGATTGATGACGAACAACGTCCATGCACTCTTAGTCAAGCGCGTTGGGAAGAAGCTTGCCCCTTACCTGAAGGAAGTGGTTGCAGCCTGGATTGGAACTTTTTTCGATCCTACGCGAGATGTTGCTCGAACAGCTATGGATTCCTTCAAGGTACTTGTGGAAATGCATGGACTATAACTACTATACCGTTTTCCATAGGGATCATCACATACTGACAGTGTATCACTTTGGGATCATGGATAATAGAGCGCATTCCCCGATAACAAACAAGAGCAGGTCATCTCCTTTTGCCTTCAGGATATAATTTATTATATTTCCGAGATCTTGCTTGAAAAGACTCCTGAAACGTTCAGTATGTCCTTCTCGCCTCGGATCATTATGCTTAAGTTGAACACCTAGATAGCTCGGAGCACTAACCAGCTTTACCAACGCACCTTTACTACTCTACATATACAATAGGCGATCCTCGCTTCAACAGCACAGAAGAGATGGATACACGCTATGCAAGAGTCGCGTCCAGCTCTTTATACACCATAGGATATATTACTGGTAAATATGATCTTGATCTCACTATATTGACTCCATAGTATACGAACCAGAATCGCTTATTTTCGATTGCTTGCTCTCGATCTATAGAAAATTTGTCTCCTGAATCATTGGAGAAAGGCTCATCAGCTCTAAACCAGCTCTTGGACGAGGGCAGATTCTGGGCCCTCTTAGGCCACTCCAGCCCGTTTATCAGGAAAGCTGGTTACAGTATGCTCAGGACCATAACTACAAAGGCACCAAGCATGATCAAGGAAAAGCTCAAACTTGTTAGCAAGCATTTCTTTCCAACTGTGTTCTCAGACAAAGATATAACAACCCATCGAGAACTTTGGGACTCTTTGGTTATTTTTACAAAAGCCTTCCCTGAATCTTGGACTCTCCAGGCAGATGTCAAAAAACCCACGATGACACTTTTTATGGGGTTCTTGAAGGCTGCAGGCTATGGTTCTGTGACGACAACCTACCGGAGTATCCTGCCACTCATCTCAACCTGGACAGATGAATCTGTCTTGGGTAAGAATGGGACAGGCTTCCCCTTCGTTAAGGACTTTTTCGATAACTTCTGGAAAGGCCTCGAAAGCCCCAACATTGACAAGGAGCCAGGATCCACACCTCTGTTTATCGAGGCATATGTTGAGTGCTTGGTGTATTTTATTGTCAGGTTCGGGTAAGTGCCGTATTAGCAAATTGCTTGGAAGAACAAATTAAGCATGACTATGCAGCTATTATAATATGGAGACTCTCAGGACACGCAAACAGTGCTTGCCCTACTCACCTCGGCGTGTTATTCGATGACTAATCATGTTGGTGTGCATTTTAACGCTTCACAGAAAGTCGGAGGCAACAAGACAAGGGCAGGAGGCGGCACTCTCAGCTTTCTCTTCGTTCCTTAAGGTGTATGTTACTAGCACCGAAAGCGGACGACTTGCAATCAAGTTCAAGGAGGCGGAAAACGCTATTGCTGAGAAGATCAGTATCCATATTGTGCGGCTGCTCAATATCCCATCAGTCCGCGAGCGCGCCGCCTCGGATGTTTGGCAACCGACAGTGGAGGTTATGCTAGAAGTCCTGTCCAACGAACCAACCTCAGAAACATATGTGAGACGTGGAAAGCGTGCAGTTCTCTTACTAAGCCAAGTGTCGCTGCTTGCTCAAGAGAAGAGTGATCTCGCTGTTGGCGAACTTACTGGGAAGGCAGCGGAGCAACTTGTCCAAATAGTCGCCAAACAGTGCTCGCAGAGTATGTCTATACTTCACTTCTATATATCTCTGAAACCACACATTCAGGTGTCTGAAACTGTACTAACGCTTAACACTCTTGATTGCCCGACTTAGCTCATGCCTTTGGGCCTTCACAGATACTCTCTTCGCTCGCAATCCAATTTGAGGTCGCTGTCTTTTCTAACCCGGAGAGTCAAGTAGCCCTTCAGGACTTCTTTAGCCTCCAGTTTTCAGATATGCTCCTTGCATCGGAAGGTCATTCTACTGCTGATAACTCAGAGTCAGAAATTGGAGAATCGCTTACGAACCTGTTGGACCTCTTTATCAGCTTCCTCAACAACTCGAAGGAACAACAAATGGTCTTAGAGACTTGGGAAAAGGCGATGGGCTGTATCATGGGAGCCAAAAGTGAAGACGGCAATCAAAATCGACAGCGTTTAATCCTGCAGAATTTACTTAGTCGGTCGACAGCATCGCCTCCAGCCTTTTCTTTACATCTGGATCTGATCGACAACTACCTCCAATCCATCGTTGACCAGCGGGACTACTCAGAGTCAGTTGGCTCAGAAAATTTGATTATTGGTGCTTTGAACTCCAGCTCAATTGTCACTGATGGTGTGAAGTTATCAATCGTCGATAAGCTCTCAGAACGACTTAACGCCTTCGTTCTCGGTCTGCATAGCGAACATTCAACAGACATGAGAAACGAGGTATTATCGATCCTTCGAATTTTCTCCGTATCTCTGAACAACATCACATCTTTGGCGATCAACAGTGGCTCAGAAGAAGGACTGAAGAAGATCGCTGTCGCTGTTTTTGAACTAAGTTTCCAGCCCGATGAACGACTTAAGGATATTGGACAAGCAGCCCTTGATGAGCTCCAAATATTGTCCGAGGACTCAGAAGACTTGCAGTTCATGTTGAAAGAGTCTCTGTCAGAGCATATCAAGCGCTCTATCCAGGATTTGAATCACTTTGCAAGGTAGGAGTGTGCTTCCCCTTCTTCATTTGGCTATGGAGACAATTTTGTTGTTGTTTTGAGAAATGACTTGTTGAGTAAGCAGGGGCACTGATATGTGTTATTCGGATGCTTCCCTAGCCCTGAAGACTTGGCAACACAGGCACAAAAGTTGGCAGACCTTCTCAACCTTACGGATGTGACAGAAAGATTTGGACTGCTGAATACTTTCTTCCTTGATGAGAGTCATTGGAAGAGCCTTTACGAGTCTTTGATCAAGAGCGGTCCTCATCCATCCCTTGCTGTCATGGATCCAGCGGTGGAAGCGCTTTATATCCAGGATAGAAAAAGAGCCTCGCATCGTGAAATCGAGGCGGTCAATAACTACGATGGATTTGGATTGTCGGCATACGGTAGACTGGCACTCTTCTCTTTTGAATTGCTCAAGAAAGAAGACTCGATGGTCTCGTTATTCTTGACCTTCCCAGAAAAGACGATGTGGATCATGAGTGAACTGTTGAAGGTTCGACAAGGCTGTCTTGACAGCCTGCAGGCACCGTCTACCGATGGAGGCATATTTTTTTCGCCTACTGTTCATACTGATGCAAACGGCGTTGTTTTCCGGACGCTAATCCGAGAAATGGGGTCTCTAGTCACCAATTGGATTACTCTTGTCTTGGATGAACCATGGGAAACAAACACAATCGAATCATTGATGAAAGGTCCACAGCCGATCACCAAAAAGGATCTGCATGATGAAGACGACGAAGCACTCTGTAGTCCAGTATACTTTGTCCAGGCGGCAATTAGGGAGCAAGATGGCTTCCAGGAGCGCATTCTCGCGGATCTTATTCATGCACTAACACTCTCGGACACGTCTGAAGTAACTTCTGCGAATGCAGCCTTGTGGTGCAAACTTCTGAAAAATGACTCTCGTAAGTTCCTAAAAAGTGATTTTTTCTGAGCACATTTGTCTGGTCTTGATGTAATGTGATAGCGATCTAACAGGTAAACCTCCATCCTTGGCATGGGGAATCGTGTATTGTTTAGTCCCCTTGTCAGTAGCGACAGGATTGGTGGGAGCACTCAAGACACGTTTGGCAAACATGAACGAGTTCACAAATTTGCTCAACTATTGGGCAAGCGAACTTGGAGCGACACAGCCATCTCAAATTTCAACTGAGAATGTAACCTTCCTTCGACGACTTACCCTCCTCACAGTCGCCATGTCCACTACATCTTCTAGTGACGGGGCCGACTCCTTTTCGCTTCCTCAGCATCGTGTGATAAACCTGTTGCAGGCAATCCGTAGATGGGTCTCTGGTGCTGAAGTCTTTCAAAGATTCCAAGAACAAGATGAACTGTTGATAGACTCGGTGTTGCTTCAGTTGTTGGACGCCATGGCAAGCCATGTTCAGGAGATTGCAGGGTCTCATTGGGAGATGATGTTTGAATTTGTATCGTCAATCCTGGGTGCCCTTGTGGAAACCGCCGAGAAAGAACAGGAAGAACGAGGATCAGAAGACAAGTTGGGACCATTCTTTATCCTTGTACTAGAACGAGCTTGTCGACTGGTCACAAACCTCACGGAGCTTGGACAGGAGGAATACGATATCCTCAACGCATGGGAGGAGCATTCAGATGATATTACTTTTAAGGCAATCAGACTGATTAGTATGATCGGCAGTCGGGTAAGCGAGGGAAGTATGTCAAGGATGGATCGTCCTGTAAGACGGTGCCTCGAGGCGCTTGCACAGGTGTGTGAACAAGCATCAGACAAGACGGTGGTATCTTTTGGAACGCTTAAAGAATATTGTCAACTTTTGCAGGATCCGGTACCGGCTCTTCAGTTGTTGGCATACAAGCAACTGCAGACAATTCTGGCGGAACAAGTCCAAGAACTCTCTGTCCAGATGGAGATCAAGGCTCTTAAGAGACCCATAATAGACTCAGATGAAGAGGCGCAGGCAACCGGAGACAACGACACGGAAGATAAGATGACAGCAGCCAAGTTCCCAGCCCCACTCTGGAAGATTCTCTCATGCCTTCCCAGAGGCTTCCCAGCCATGGATGTGGACGTTGATGCGGAGGATAACACCGACTTTAAAGAAACCTTCTCACTTCTTAATTCATCCCCCCTGTCGGGACATGACCATGAAGAGGAGGAAGAAGAGGAGTATGGCATTGGGGCTGGTGTAGCTACAAGGGCAGAGAAGCAGATCTCGCATCAAGTGCTGGGATATCTCCTTGCCTGGAAACTTGCCTTTGGCGTATTTGAGAACACTGTAAGCACTAACTAAGGGTGAACCTGATTCATAACGACTGGTTAAAGGCTGTAACAGTGCACTAATCACCTCTGACGTCCCATCGAATCTCCATCCCATAGACATACGCTGTCAAATCAATTCTAGTGGACCAACTGAGAAGCGCCGCAGTTATGGGAGAGTTCCTGCCCTATTTATTCCACCTGCTGGGTGTTCACTCTGCCTCCTCTCTTTTGAGTGATGTAGAGCACGCTTTGGTCACTGGAGGTACCCTGGCGGACAATTCATCAAAGGCCACATCGATAACTGCGGTGGAAGGCCATGGCTTACGAGGAAGGAAACAAGTAACAGAGGCCTTTGACTTGAGTCGATGGGATATTTGCGATTACCAGGTCACTGGATTTGACTTTTCGAGTCCTGAGATCGGATTCCCTTTGTTGGCCGGTCATCTCTACTATACCTGCCTGAGCCATGTCCCAAGTCTTGTCAGGATCTGGTGGACCGAGTGTAAGATGCGCCAGTTGAGCATCGCAGTGGATAGCTTGACTGAAAGGTACTTTTCGCCACTCTTAATTGCTCGAGAACTGGATACACTAGCTGCTGCCACTGGTCAAGGAGCGAATACAAAGGTTGATGGTAAGAGCGTTGCAGCGGCGCAAGCTGCTGCATTGTCCGGTGTTTTGGATGAACTGAAGCAACTTCAGATCAAGACATCCAAGGCTACTTCTGAAGTAACGGCGTCTTTCCAGGTGGACGAGGCAACCATGGAGATTGTTATCCGGATGCCAGCAAACTTCCCACTGCGCCAGGTAGAGGTTGAAGGATTACAACGAGTGGGTGTTAAGGAAGCTCGATGGAGAGCCTGGCTACTATCCGTGGCAGGTGTAATTGCGGCCCAAAATGGATCGCTCACAGATGCATTATCTATGTTCCGTAAGAATGTTGGGCTGCACTTTGAGGGTGTGGAGGACTGCACAATTTGCTATTCAGTCGTGTCGCTCCAGGACCGGTCATTACCAAACAAGACTTGCAAGACTTGCAAGCATAAATTCCACGCCTCATGTTTGTACAAGGTAAGGACATTGAATCAGTGCTTGGCCTGGGCATGGACGCCGCTTACCAGTGCAACCACTAATATGTCGTCTGCTCTTCATTTCATAATTGCAATCTTTAGTGGTTCCGCACATCGAACTCTTCGAGCTGTCCTTTGTGTAGAACATTGTGGTAGTGAAGTCTCAATGGCTCTATTCAAATTTGTATCACAAATAAAATTTAAAAAAAAAAAAAAAAAAAAAAAAAGTATTTGGATCCAAGTACCAAAAATGTCTACAATAAGATTCAGCGCTGACCTTTACCTGCTTCGATTGACATCTCAGTCTTGCCTTGGTTGCAAACAAATTGTCGCTCATCCGCTGCAAGAATGGCCCATGCCCTCCTGGTCTGTAGCTCCTGTGTGTGTCGATCCTTTAAGGCGGTCTTAGAATATTAGAATGTCTGTAACGGATCGCGCTGTCTGCGTCGAACTCTGAGCCTTTTCTATGTCTATGACTGTCAATGCTCGAGTCAAGCTTCTCCCTTCTTTCTCTAACTAGCTCAGTGCAATCTTGGCTGCTTCATCTGCTACCAGTCTTTTTTTCTCTCGCTCGCGCGTGCTTGGACGAGAACGTGATGTCGTTGATTCTAGCAGCTGTGATCTTATGGGATCTTGACAACCTCAACTTGTCCAAGGTTTCCATATCTGGATCTACTGACATGACACTCGCTCCTCCAGGAGAGTGCATGGGATCCGTGCTGAAGTTGATATCCATGTCGCTTTCCCCGCTAGCCGTGTCTCCTGACGGCGGTGGTGGCTCTTCTTCCATTGGTAATGATAGTAGTGGTAGTGGCTCTTCCTCTTCCCCCAGTGATGGCGGTGGTGGTGGCGACCCTTCTTCTTCCAGTGATGGTGATGGCGACTCTTCTCTTCTACTGATAGCATCCAAGAATAAGTGAGACAAAGGTAGAAAGTAGCTCTGCATTGCTACATGTAGCTGTCGAAGTAACTTACCATCAAGTAAAGTGAATAGGTTGAAGTTAGTCACTGTCTGTTGATGCAGCCTGAAGTGTGCCTGGATCCTTTCCAAACTGGTCCCAACCGTCTCATTCATAGTCTTCAGTCCGTAATCAGCTCCTCCAAAAACGACAGTACAGGGTCTCCCGTTATGATTCTTGAGTGCCAGCAGCCGCGAAATCTCTTGTTTCTCGGATTTCTCGGTGACTGCGGGGAGACCCCATGTTGCCACAGTTTGGACCGACTCTTTAGGATTTGCGTGGCCATCAGGCACCGCCTTGGCCATCTTGTTCATCCGGTAGGTCGCCTTTTTGAGTACTTCCAATTGCTGCTCTTGCTGTCCAAGTTGTCGTCTTGCCTTTCGGATATTTTGTCGAGCTGATTGAAGAGCAATGTATTCTTGTGTTCTTCTTGGTAGATTTGCGCGTTCATTCTTTGGTGCTCTTGATTCATTCGCTTCCAGAGCAGCATTTGATCTTACTCTCTCCAAAGTGGCGACCTCTTTTCGTAACGACTTGACCTCAATTTCTTTGATGTTTTTGGCTTTTGACAGTTGTTCAGCATACGCTGCAGCCCCACCATAAGACAGTCCGCTCTCCGACAGTCGCTGGCCCCACAGGTTGCCGTCGCCAAAAGGCGATGTTTTGCGTTGCCGCGTCCGGTCTTCATCAGACTTGTACCTCACAGGGTACCCGCTCCTGTCGGCACCATGAGGGATACCCTTGTCTGTGATTCGCAAGGTTTCCCGATCGACAAAAGTCAACCTTAAAATAAAATAAATAAATAAATAAATAAAAGAGTTAGGACAGAGGAGAAAGTCGTATGAAGTCGGGAAAAAGTACAGCTTTCGAGTGCTAGTACCTGTGATGGAACACCAGGTCATGCATACGGCACTGCTTCCATAGCTCATCTAGATCAAATAGACTGCCAAACAGAGTATCTCGTCCCTCTTTGGTACTCTGTACCTGATGAACGTGTGTGATTATTTCCCCTTCGGAGTTATGCAGGTCAAAGTGACCTGGTTCGCTGTTCCCAAACACCTCATAGATAGCGGTGGCATTAAGGTGGAGGGCGTGTTTGCCTGCAACAGAGATCACGGGCACCAGCTTTCTGCAGTAATGGGGGTAACCAGCGATCCTTAGGACTTGATTGACGATAATGACGATGGGAGTCTTAAGCGCAAAGTGGCTGGTTGGTGCTTTGGTGTGTCTCGTGGTACTGTCACCGCCCTCGACAATGTTGCGTTTCGGGACGTAGGATCAGAGTTGATTGACTATTCTTGCTGTAACTGTTTGATCCTCCTCGGTAAACTCGGCCCCAGCGTGGGCTGCATTCTGGATGTCCTTCTTGGTGATCTTTCTGGTGATGAATGGGGACTCCAGGAGCATGCTGATGATAGCCTGTAATCCTCTCAATCGAGTCCGCGAAGGCTCAGTCTTAGATGGAACTAATTTTTTTTTTTTTTTTGTTTGTGATTTTTTTGTTGGTATGGTTAATTAGGGTGTGTTGTGATTGTAGCCATACTAAAAAAAAAAATTCATCCGATGCGCCTTACCCTGCAATTCTCTTGCTTGTTTGCTTTCTTCCTCGACTTCACTGTCTTCAACGTCTGAACTCTCAAACTCGTCCAGAAATTCTATGCATGACTCGCCTTGCGTAGGATGCTCAAATTCCTCTAGTCGTTTATTGATCCGGGGAATTGGCGCTGTTGTTACTGTTGTTGTTGTTTGATGACCTGGCTGTGAGTCGATCAATCTCTGCATTCTTTCTTTGATAGCCCCAATACGGCGCTCTCTCTGTGAACCTGGATTTTTGTTATCCGAGTCCTTGAAAGACCAATGACAAAGTTCCTCGGTTAGTTAATGCGTCTGTCGTTTCGCCACCCGTCTTTGATCTCTACTGCTTGGCTTTGCTGCCGAATTTTGAGAATCTGCAGTCTTGGAGCGTCGCTCTCTCCATTTTGATTCTCGTTTGGGCTCGAGGTGTACCCAGAGCAAGATGCGGAGTAAGTAATCCAGCATCTTTGCGTAGATATTACCATCCCACAAGTTGGCAATATTTACCGAGAGCTGACACAGGTGTTGCATTAACATTGTGGAGATCCCGGAGAGGTTGGGGTTTCTGAATTTGTCCGCGAGATGCTCCATCAGCATGTTGAGCGTTGCCCAAGATTTAAGATGTGCCTTCTCTTTTGCTTTTGAAGTTTCACGCGAGCCCAAAAATTCCAGTATATGTGTCGGAGGTGCTTTTCTGTCAAGAGAGAGGCCATTGGGTCTTTGTTAACACCCTCAGTTCCAAGAACTGCCTCAAGACTCTCTTGTAGACCTTGCGGCAATGGTGCAACGCTCACGATCGACTTGGCGTTGCTCTTGCTGCAGTAACCTGCGGGGAAGAGCTTGAGCACATCGAACTCTGTAGTGCTCTTGGGAGCCTTCTGGTGGAGCTCACCTTGGACGGTCTAAAAAAAAGAAGAAAAAAGAAAAAGTTAGTAGTGTGATAGACAGTTGATTGCAAGGAAACTCAAAGAAAAAATAATAAGATTGACAACTTACCAGGTAAGCGACTTGGAGCACGAATGCAGAGAGCTCATCAACAACCTTTGTTATATCGTTTTGGCGACTCTCGGCAATTTGGATAATATCCTCGAGATGAGCATATAGCTCTGGGCGCACAATGCTCTTTAGAGTCGTGGTTCACGTCCCAATGTTTTCGTCGTCGTTCTCTCGGGTACTATCGTCGTCATCGCTGTCATCTTCGGGGTCGTTAGGGTTCTCGTCAGGGCCATCATCGTGTCCTTCCCTTTTTCTTTTCAAACGCGATGACAAGGCTGTAGATGACGCCACGATGGCCTCTCTGGTCGACGCATCCCAGTCAGTGTCAAAACGCTTTTCGACCGTGTTAACCCAAAGAGATTTAAACGACATGCCAGGCTCAAGGCCGTGGCGAAGGTCATCAACTGATGTGTCCTAGTGTAAATCCGGCTGCTCTTCCTTTAGCAGATCCAACATCCTTTTCCGGAAGTCCGATGGTGTATCCTGTGCCAGTAGTAACTCCTTGACGGCTGTCTTGGTTTTCTTTGGTTTTTTCGACTGATTGATCTTGATCTGAAGTCGCCCACGCCTATCAATTTTTTGAGAAAGGGCCAGTAAGTTTATTCGTTTTCACTGAGGAGCAGTGAAATGATTGACATGACCAATTTCCAACTTACAAAGCTTGAGCGATGGCAACGTGGCAACGACCTTTGTCGACATTGGTTTTTCTATTCCTAGCGGCAAGCTTCCTTTTCTCTTTTCTAAAGTTGGCCACTCTGATCAGACTCCATCTCTCGACCGGGCTCTGTGTTTCTTGAGAAAACTGGTGGACTGTAGGTACCAGCTCATGAAACTGACTGACTCCTCGAAAAAAGTCGACTCTGTGAAAGATTCCGATGGATGGCCTAGTTTGGCATCCATCGCCAGGAAGTCGGAACTCCTTACACTTTCCTCGAGTGGAGAAGATGTAAGTGTTGGTATTGAATTTTTTTGACAGAGCCTCCTTGATGAACGACGACCTCGGGGACAATGGGATGGTGTCTCATTGAATACCAGCTAGGCTTGGCATTCGTCAGGACCACTGAGGGCCTCCGAACATACTGTTTGGTTCCCCCTTTACCGGTCGCAGCACGGGACCGAACTCAATGAGATTCCTGAGGGTTTTCCTGAGGTTCTCGTTGGCGCTGCAGCCTGTTGGGCGGGCCGCAGCTTGTGAAGACCTGGCATGGTCCAGTGAAAAAGGGAGAGGCTGCGGTGCAGCATCGAGCCATGGGGTCTCAAACTTGATGTTGTCCATGAGGGGATAATAGTGCAAATGAGGTGAAGGGGTGAGGAGAAGAGTTTAAAGAAGGGGTGAGAATGGTATGGAAAGAGAGGTAAGGAATATTCGTGGATATTTGTGAAGTCTCAATAAAGCTTGTGGATGTCCTGATCAATGCGGTGGCTGAGCCCGAGATATAAAGTGCTATGCTTGAATTTTCTCGGCCCCTCTTTCTCTTTCCCCTTCCCCTTCATCCCTACCTTGTCAATTGGACGCGCACCACGCTATTTTGTCTCTCATGTCATCAGATGCCTCTGCCATTGTCGACAATCCCTCGAATGAGGCTAGGGATCCAGCTTACTTCGGCTACTACGCCATGTTGCAGCACCAGGTAAACTCATCTAGAGTGATGAGCCTAGAGGTCACAGTAACGCGCCCACGTGCAAAGTCTCGATAAGCTTCATTTCTTATGTTCTTCAAAACAGACAGACTTGCTCTTGGCTCTCTCTCTGAGTCTATTCAGACTGTAGGCGGCCTCTTTTTATAGATCTAGCGTGTGTATGCTTCTCTCTCGCTTACTTTTCTTTTATTTTGATTCTACAGCAAAACATGCTTCAGGATGCTGTTCGGACTTCAACCTATCGATCGGCGATTCTACTGAACACCGATTGCTTCGAGAACAAGCTTATCATGGATGTTGGTGCTGGTATGGACATGAAAGTACTTTCTCTCTATTATTGGGGAGAGGGGAAGGAGACCATCATCAAATGGAGTGCAAAGTACTTCACATCGAGTAGCCATTGGATCTAACTCTGGACCTATTTTCGTATTCAATCACTTGCTAACAAACGTGTCGCTGGGTGGTACATGATACAACACGACACGACATACTGTGATGTGTCGACGTCACATTCCATAACTCCTGTTCGCTCATCAGGATCTGGTATTTTGTCCTACTTTGCTGTCCAGGCTGGAGCTAAGAAGGTCTACGCAATTGAGGCTTCGGATATGGCTCAGAAAATGAAGAAACTTGTCCAGGCAGCATCCCTTCCTGGAGGACAGGCCAAGAATGAGTTTCTCAAAGATCGGGTCGAGGTTATTCAAGGTATAATTAACATTCCCCGTGTCAGAAACAATAGGTTTGGTTAGGGAAGACGGCTAGCTTCGCCCGAGGTTATGCCGCAAGCCTTCTGATTTCCTCGTTGTTTTCGTTTAGCCAAGATTGAGGATCCTAGCGTGAATGTGCCCAAGGTTGATACAATTATTTCGGAGCCAATCGGTAACAACCTATTTTCAGGATGTGCTCATTGCAAACTAGCCTGTACAAAGCCTTTTTATGCTTACCGACTGTTCGGACGAATTCCTGTCTCATTTTTTAGGCGTTCTTCTTGTCCATGAGAGAATGGTATGATTCTGTTGATGCTAGACACACAAAAAGATGGGAGAGGGGAGGTGGCTCTGCCATCGATGAGTAAGACTCGACTTCTGCCTTTTTGGATTAAGTCATATCATTCTTTATCTCGATGAAAACGATAGATTGAAAGCTTTATTTATGCGAGAGACAAGTTCCTGAAGCCTGGAGGACACCTATTCCCAAACAAGGGGACCATGTACCTTGCGCCCTTCACAGACGCGTTGTTGTTTACAGAGACGATGGGAAAGGCTCGGTTCTGGGAGCAAACTACATTTCATGGAGTAGACCTCTCGCCTTTGTATCCCGATGCCAAATCCGAGATGTTTGGTAAGACCTATCCCTTCTCCTCCCCTTTTACCGCTGAATCTCTAAGGCCACTTTTAAGCCTTTGAGTTTGCTCCGCTCTACAACCATGAACAGGATCTAAGAGGAATGATCCAAAGTCGTCATCTCTTCCTTGTCATATTCTCCCCATTTATGTCGCTCTCGATTTGTCATGTGTTGACGACCCCCTTTGCCATTATTTTTAAAGGCATGCCTGTGGTAGGTCACTTCGATCCCAAGTCACTCCTGGCAACACCTACCTTGGACAGTGATGGGTATGAGCTTGATTTCACCACAATCACAATGAAGGCTCTCCGGGATTTTGTAGTCCCCATCTCGTGGAAGGCACAGTACACAGCCCTGATGCATGGTGTCGCTGGTTGGTTTGACTTGACATTTTCGGGAAATACCGAGTCAGAGACTAGCCAACCGATCGAGATGTCGACCTCACCTTCAGCAGAGAAAACCCATTGGCAACAAGTCCGATTTTTGTTCCGGGAACCACTAGCGGTGAATGCAGGACAGCAAATTCGAGGATGGATGCACTGTGTGGTGAACGACATGCGGTCGTATACGGTTGATATCGAGATTATCGCCGGTCCGCATGGTGAGCTCTCAGACCCAAGTCAACCATTTGAGCCATTGTTAAAGAAGCAGACGCAAAAGCGCCGGTCGCGCATGACTCAGAAAGTCAGCAGTGTAGTTGAAACTGTGGATATCGATGGAGCAGGCGTTGAAGAAGAGGTCATTGTGGAGGTTGAGGAGGGGAGTGATGAAGGAGAGGATGGCCTCCAGTTTACGAGACGGAGGGGCCGCTGGGAGTTGCACGAGCAGAGCTATAACTACTCCTACACAGGAGCACAGAACGACCTTTTGACGAAGCCGGAGCACTTGTGCATGTACGAGCCAGAGAATATTGATGATGCTTACGGCGGCATCTCGTATACCAACTAAAGTCCGAGATCTGCAGATTGACAACAGGGTAAAAGGCTTGGAGACTAGAGACTAGCAAGGCACATCATATCGTTTTCTTTCTTTCTTTCTTTCTTTCTTTCTATCTATCTTCCTTTTTTTTTTCTTTCTTTTCAGTGGAGTTGGCACATCTGTTCCCTTTTATGGTCGGATGGCTTGATTGCGATAGTAAAGGTGTTTAATTAACGCAACACTACAGTGCTGGAAGCAATGGATCTTGCAGGCGCTAATCCGATATGCTGTTGGTGTAAAACCTTAGCTCAAAGAATGGCAGGACAAGTAGAGCTTTGCTATACTTGTACTGGGACTGTCTCATGTTGAGAATAGGTAGGTGCGCCTGTGATGCTTTTGAGGATGGCTGTTGCCGAGATTGACGACCTAAAGATATTATTGCACTCTGTCAACTTGAACGAGCGGCTTTCTCTAGCCAAAATGGCGTGATGTATAATGTCCTCGAAAAAATGACCAAGGGTCAATCCTGACGATGAAAGGATCTATTTCGTAGATTAGAAAGGCCTCATTAGTTAAAGGTTAAGATCCTAAATTTGAAGTGAAGAATTGTTAGTAAGGTACCTTTCCCATGGCACAGTCTTCGTTCCCATCTACCGAGCAATTAGCTAGCGATTTGAAAGAGTTTTCTCGATTAGTAAGCTTGAGACATCCCTCGCCCCAAAAAAAAGACTCAGAAGTGCCAACAACGACAAGATCTTACTATTGACGTCAACCACATAGACCTTGCCAGTTCGCTGATCCTCCCTCAGATCCATACGACAGTAGCCGTTCCCTCCAAAGCTGACATAGATATCTCTAGCAATCGGCTGAAGCCTTTTTTGATCCTTGTCTGAACAGATTTGCATCCACCATGAAGCAGAGCTGACAGTCTCATCTAATCCATAATTATTATCGCCCCATTTCATGTCATGCGTCAAGAGACGCTCTCGCTCAGGGATACTGGAGCGGAAGACTCGCTCGAGAATATTATACACTCGGACTCCAGTCTCTTTTGATCCTGTAACCAAAGCTGTGTATTCCTGACCTAAGTATAGACAATTATAGATATCAAAGGGTATGAGAAGGCTTGAAATGAGAACAAAATTGGTGCCAAAAGAAAAGTCTGTTCGATACGGATTCTTACCAGTAATGTACTCTTCAGCGTATACAGGACCCCATATTTTCTTGATTTTCATCGCTTGAACATAACCTTCTTCGGGAGTATCAACAACTGACTTGGTGGATAGGCCTCTGCTGGAACTCGCATTAGCAGGCTTGATAAGCAGTGGAAATGTAAGCTTTGAAAGTGCATCGATAATCGCTGCTTTCCGGGCCCTATCGTATTCATCCTCAGCGCTATCATCCTTCTCTCTAGTAACGGCAGCCTCTCCTTCTCCTTTCTGGTTCCCTGGGCACAACCTTCGCTCGAGCTCGGCATTCTCATCATCGACAGATTTGAGAAGATCTCCTCGTCTCCAGTCACGACCCATGAATGCCCTCCACTGATCCTGGTCCGCGCTCGAATAGACGTCAAAGTATCCCGGCGTCGACGTCTGGGTTTCAACAAGGTGGCGCTTGATCCAAGCCTTGTCGCTGTCAAGATAATAAAGGTATGAATCGGCGCCAGTAAAAGCCAAGTGTCGTCGTTCAAGCTCCCGAATCACAGAGATTCCCGGCCAACCATCAGACTCCATCCCATCAACAAAGTTCAATATCACCGTCTTGAGCAACACTGCGCCTCCTGTTGATGCTACAGAAGTGACATCGGCTTCAATCTTGCTCCGAATAGATATGAGCGGTTCGACTTCTGCACAACTAATCCTCTTTTCATGCAAGATCTGCTGTTGCACGCATCGAGGGATGCAGGGACTTTTGGTGTCACTGACAAGATTTCCCATCGAATCATGGTCCAACTCAGTGGCCTCGATCTCGTCGAGAACGTGATTGATTGACTCCATACCAATGTAATGCCAGCTCTGACGAAAGACTTTGGGTATAGAGGCAATAGCCCTTTCGGTGTCCTGTAAGAACATGGATCGTTAAACACTGAAAATGACCAGAAGTCACTGAGACCCAAGCAAGACACCTATCTGATTAATTAACCAACCTGACGGTATTTAGGACACCACTCGGTGACCATTTCTTCGCCAAACGGGGATGTGGACCTGAAGTAGGAATCATCGCCATCAATATCATCCTTGTCTGGATCGATGTTCTTTATGAGTGCATAAGGAGCAAGCACTGAGGTGAAGTGACAATGGTTAGCATACCGACAACTGTTGTGGTTTGTGTACAAAGGGAGGGAGTATGTAGATGTTCTGCAGTAAATCATGCTTTATGTCCACTCTTCCATACCATGGACACTCCAATAGACATTTGGCTCCACCTCAGTCAGAATATCTCCTGAAATGATAGGCGGCATAGTGTCTGGCGAGTAAGTTTGTGATAGGAGGAGGACACAGAGGTGACCGAGTGGGGTTGTGTGGGTAATTTGGAAGCGAAGTAAAATGAGAATGGGAAAGGAGAAAGGAGAAAGGAGAGAAAGGAAACTGAGAAATGGGAGAAATGAAAAATGAGAATGGAGAATGGAGACGAATGAGAACAACAGTGGTGAGAAGAGAAGAGAGAAGAAAAAGAGTAGCAACTGAAGAAATAAGAAAATGGCCAAGACAGTGGGTAGGCCTTTTTGACACAATGTCCAAATCGGGTGGTCTGTGCTGGAAACGACCACGCGGGCTAAGAGTAAAAAAAAAAAAAAAAACTCGCTGTCTGCCTCATTCACTGCACCCCGGGCTAGAAGGAGGAAAAAAGTGTCTCGTCTCCTCACAGGGTCATATCCGAATCTCGAATCCCATTGCCTCTCTTCTCTACGCCACTTGCATCGCTCCCAAGACCTTTTCCTCCTCTCCTCCCCCAACAAGAATGACAAAAAACTACAGAATTAGCCAGCCTGGCCTTGATTAGCTGCAAGTCTTCAACGCACGACAGAGGTGAGTCGACTCTACCCTTCCTCTCTTCATTCATGTTGCGCGAGAAGAGCTGCATTTTCGGACTCGGGGCTGCTCTGAAGAGTTACTGATTGGTCGTCTCATGATGGAATAGGAGGGGCAGGAGCTGCTTCACGACTCCTTTGTTGTTTGCTTTATTGGATACGAAAACTCTTCTGAGATTACGGGGTATCCTACACGCATTGCGTGAACCACAGCGCCATTTTGGGCTGCTGTTACATATCACAGGAACTGTATGAGGAAAGCAGCGCCCCCAACAGCAGCCACAATCTTCGCATTTATGCCTAGAACATCCCCACTTGAAGGCGAATTTGTGGGTTTGGGCGTGGTCGTTGTTGAAGTCACGACTGAGGTCGTGATGACGGTAGGAACACCGATGGTAATGGTCGTGTCGATGGGCACAACGATAGTTGAGGTCTTGGTTGCAGTCATCTCCGTGGGTTTGCTTGGATTAGGGGAAGTTGAGCTAACGCCTGGATCCTCTGACTTTGTCGTTGCCGCGGCAGTGACCAGAAGAGTAACAAGAGCTGTAAATGCGGTAAACTTCATGATTGAAGGCAGACGTGCTTGAGAATATATAGTGTTCAAACGAAAATTGTTAGGGAAGGAAGGGGTAATGGAATAGAATGAAGAACTTGTCGTGGAGGCAATGAAATGCTTTTATAGACTGAGAGGATGTCCTTGCTCCGAGCATTGACCTTCGGACATGGTGCTAAATAACGCTGGTGCGGAGCCATGACAGGGTCATGACAAGATAATGCGTCAGGGTATGGTGCCACCAAGGAGGCTAATTTAGCATCTCCTGTGTTACCAAAATGAGTGCTAGATAGAGTATGACCACCTTTCTGCATGGGAGTGACAACAACGCCTTGTCATAGTTGAAGAACTGGGGTTTCCTACTCACACTCGGACCCGTGCATTCAGGAATAGCAGTGGTATCTGGCTTTAATGCCCAATGCCTCAGCTCTAAAAGGCATGTCCACCACCCATACCTAGAATGTCCCTGAGATCCTTCTTGACAGACTACTTTTCTACGGGAGGTTGCCGAGTGGTCCTTTCCCAGAACACTGGAAAAGATACAACTGGCAAAGCCATCCAAGAATATGATTTGCTTTTGGAAATGACTCTCGATTGCCCTACGCTGGAAAAATTCCAAAGAGTTGTCGGTCCGGTGGAACATTGGATATATTCGCGGCTGTTCTCTGCATGAACACCTTTGTTCATTTCGGGGATATGGAGTACGTACTTACTGATGGGATGGCGAAACAGCTTTGGATAAAAAAATGCGCACAATAATAATGACGGCTAAAGATTGCGATTCAGCTGGTTTGCTAGGTTTAACCCAACCAGCAGCCACTCAGTCCACTTGCTGTGCAAAGCTGTGGCTCCCAACCCACACAAACTCTCGAGTGCTCGCAAAAACACCTTGACGACTTGTTCATTTCTACTCACTGTTTCCTGCCAGCATCAACAACCCTCTTTCTTCGCCGACAAGGCAGCGACTAAGAACCGCTGCCTCCGACAACATGGTCCAGATCATCAGTACTCTTCTTAGAGCAACCTTCGTTTTGGCTTTTGTCTTTGACCTTGCTCGCGATGAAAATAGGGTGTCGGCATCGTTTACTCCACCAAAAGCCAGCGCAGTCGATCCAGACCCTCACCACTATTTTCAGAGAACTAATGAGAAGCCTGCAATCACGACCGTTAGGTCTCTTGGCGGTCCTGCAGACTTTGACAGTTTTCGGCAGCAACGACAAGCATCCACAACCCAGTTGCTTCCATCAAAAACAACCACCGTAGGACCAAAAATCGCTGCACTAGTTCCATCAGTGCCTACTTCTCACACACATCCTCTCCCAGGCCCATCAAACACCAAACCACCGGACCATCGGCCTTCGGTTAAGCCGACCCTACTTACAGACTACGAGTTTGAGCATCTCTGGGACCCGGTCCCCGACACACTTCGAGTGGGAGTACTACTGCCATTCGACGTCAACCCGAAAGAACGGGAATCAATGATGGCTCGAAAAGGACTCTCAGTAAGGCTATTGGTCTCATGATTGCACCTTTTTCTAAGATTAGATCAAATATCTCCTTTATCAACTCAACGTTCATTTGTCGCTAATACTCTCCAGGTAATTCGCATGGCGGTGAACGAAATAAACGAAAACAAGATCATCCCGGGTAGGAATCCCCAACAATATGTCTAATTTTGCGAGACCATCTCAGTCATGACAACTATCCGGCGGGTTACTGACCTACAAACTACATAATAGGAGTCAACATGTCTGTCATGGTACAGGATAGCCAAGAACCTGTCAGCTTCAACACGAAAGGGGGCGCCGCCGCTATAACGGCTACTGGAAGACTCCTGGGAGCTAAGGCATGTCTCTTTTTACCTAGTAACAACAACACAATAATCTCACATGTCAACTAATGAACTCTACCTTCTCAACACGCATCATATTTTTAGGTGGGCGGTATCATCGGTGACATTAGCGATGAACTAACGCAGTATGAGGCCTTGATCACCAGCAGTGTTAAACTTCCTCAATGTTCATTTGCTGCAGGTAACCTTCCTCATTGCTACTCAAATTAGAGATGTATGCGCTGGCTGTAACAACTGCACATTTTTGCCACGGACTTCTCTGACCTCTCCTCGCCATTCTAAAACATATCAATAGCCAACACTCTACTATCCGATCCAACCAACTACAGCTACTTTTTTAGAACGATCCCTTCAACGATCATTCTTTTGGATGCAATTCTGCAAGTGGTGTATCATTCTGGCTGGCGCCGCATCTCAATTTTCTATGAGATAGAACTGATAGGCTGGTCCAGTAGGTTACCATTAGACAAAACAGGGACTTATGTGTACATTTCACCCGCACGACTATTTCGGTAAATAAGGATGTATCTTCAATGAACAACTCTAATAACTCGGCGCCTATACTTTCCTTTTTTTTTTATTTTTCTGTTTGTATATATATACTATAGCCCGAGAGTACTTTGCGGATGCAGCAAAGAAACTAGGGATATTCATTCTTACGCAAGTACCGCTATCCACTGCTGGAGTACCTCTGGATCCAGACTACGGATTTGTGAAGACTGCCATCGATAGCTCTGAATCGAGGATTCAAGTTCTCTTGGCTACGGGTCAAACTCAGCTTGATGTGCTAAAAGCGATGAGGCATGTGTCTATTTTTTCCTCACTCTTGTTTACTGGAGTAAAAACGTGTAAATTAACAAAGCTCAAACGCCCACTTCATGCCATGACACTCGATTCAATAGAATGGGTGGATATATGGGACCTGACTATGCGTGGGTCACACTGAACGATATTTCTGGACAGCTTCGTAATATGGAGGATCATGAAGGATACGATGGCCTCATTATGCTCGATAATGGATGGATACTGGACGGCTACGCTCCATATGAGGAGTTCAGGAAAAAATGGATGAGCTTGAACACTACAGAGTAAGGACCTAAGTGTAACATACTGCAAAAAAACCAGAGTATGATCTGATTTGGCTTTTTCTAATATTCTTAGGTATCCTGGGGCCGCAAGTTTGTATATGGCTAGCAATGAAGCTCTGGCGTATGCATGTATCATGATGCTAGCCTACACATATGCCGACGTAAGCTACCCTTCTCTGGAACACGAAACGCCTTGAATGAATGCAATGAGACCTAAATGTCCTTGCTAACTTTGAATCCTATCAGCTTGTCCAAAGATGGGTTCCAAATCCCTCTGAAAGAGTACCAACGAATCCTGTTATTCAGGATATCATGTCAGGGTATCATACCAATGAAATTCGTGTTGCTCAATTCTACGGCAGCACTCCTTATGTGAGCCCAGCCGGCCCCATCCTACTTGATGTTAATGGAGACGTCAAGGAAGGGTAAGTGGATCGCAGCGCCTGAAGTCATAAACATTTGTTAAAAGGTTTTTTTTTTTTTTTTTTTTTTTTTTTTTGGCCATTGACTATATCTGTCCCTCTAGTCTATATGACGCATACTGCTTCCAAGATGGCTTGCCTATCAGATTTGCGTCAGTGCTATCTGAAAGCTACACGCAGCTGACGCCCACTCCCTTCAAGAAGGGCTACCCTTTACCTGACGACGCCCCTCCATGGGCAGGTAATTCGCTTGGCAGACTATCTAGTCAAACAGGAATTCAGATCATTTGCTGACAATTCTGTCGCCTTATGTCGCCTCCAACTAGTCAAAAATCCAACATGGAAGAATGAGAGTGGAATCATTCTTGGAGTTCTTGCAATACTGGGGATACTAGCTACATTCATATCTGCATACCTGGTTCTCTACTACCGGCACAATATTGTCATGAAAGCTTCAAGGTGGGCACATAAAGGATTTGTCTGATACCTCGTTAGTTTGATCAACTCGAAAGATGCTGACACTGAATCTAACCTCCAAACGTATCTCGTCAACAGCCCAGCGTTTTGCTTGTGCGAACTACTTGGAATTCTCCTCGTTTACATATGGACTCTACTTCATATTGGACTTCCGACATCTGGTACCTGCACCGCACAGTCAATCATCTTGCCTGCTGCGATCACACTTTTGACAGGGTAATTGGATGCTATTACGAATTGCAATAGAAATAGGTCGCTTCACTCCTCCATACGATAAGAAACTCTGTTTATTTCTTTTACGGATGCTGATGACTCCTTCTTGTCATAATATTCATCGGGTGGTGGACAATAGCTCACTTACAGTCAAAAACTACAGGATCTACAGGATATTCAACAGCGTCACCATCGCTAATCAGGCATTCCGGACTCGGTTACTACTTCGATTTGTCGCTGCAGCTGTCATTTTAACGGAGCTACCAGTCATTGGAGAGATCATTTTCGATAAGCCAGAGCCACAAATGGCGCAGATTGGAAACGACCAATGGGTGAAGTGTGGTAGTGAACCCACTCGCAAATGGTGGTGGTTTGGCGAAGCGATCGTTCCGGTCTTTTTAATCATTTTTAGCGTGTTCCTTGCCTTCAAGACAAGGAATGTTGTCTTTTTATGGAATGAAGCGCGGCAGATATCACTGGTCATCTAGTAAGCACATGTTGATGCATGGTCAAAATGTCTTTTACCTTATATTGTATTTTTTAACTCGACAACTACAATGTCTTCTTTTTTTTTTAGCAACATCTTCTTTTTCGGCATTCTAATTGTAGTGGCTCAGTTTTTCAACCCTGAACACTATATTCCAACATTCTACGTTACTGTCGCTGGAACTTATATGGCAGCAACCACTTCGCTTATCCTGCTCTTCTTTCCGAAATTCTGGACTCTTAAGAAAAATCGCTACAAGTGTGAATCACCAGTTATCAGCCCATGGAGCGGCAATAGTCATGGAGGTGGACAATTTGGGGCTGGAATCGGGACTGGTCTGAGAGTAGGAAATATTGCCAACAATATGAGACAGTTTGATGCGTTAAACCGTACTCCGCGGAACCTTGAAGAACACACGGCTCCAGAGAACCACACAACTACATACGCAGCTGAAGATACAGGAGAAGCCAGAACAGGGTCGAGCCCAAATTCAACACCAGTAGGATGGCAGCCCATTCAGGCACCCGTGAAGGTTCGTCTCCAGCGTGTTGGACGATGGGGTGCCTCGGCGTTTTCAAGGAGAGGATTGCGGGACTCCGCTAGCTTGCGAGTGAGCCCAAAGTCTGCAAGGAGGAAGTCAACTATGCCAACTGCAATTGATCTAAGGCCAGAAGACGAAACAGTAAGGGCTATTGGAAATTTTATTGACCAAGGATCCAAGGGAATCGCTTTTGACCAGACTAGCCAAAATCAGAGTCAAGAGCCAGAGCAACCCAATATTGACAATTGGGACCGCAACTCAGCCTCTGAGCGCAGCGTAGAATCCCAAGGACATGGTGGAGCAAACAGTGTATGTGCTTGTACGACATCGGGCGCTGGGTGTCCTTCGACAGGTCCACAAAAGATGGTAAGCTTTGGCCACTAAGCTTTCTGGTGAATTGAAGCATATCCTGGACACTAGCATCCTAAAAACTGTGCTAATACTTACTCGTATTCCTGGCCGATAACAAATCCTCCCTAGTTGGATACATTCGTGGTAAGAACGGGAGAAGTAGTGAAGATGCCCTGAGTACTACTATCTTGTCTTTGCTCTAACGTTTCATGCTGATGGCTACTATCTTTCAGTATCTCTTGCCAATTAGACAGCAGAGAAGCGGCATCTTCGACCTTTTCTCTCACTGGGTTATGGCTACATTACTTGTTATCCCTGAAGCGCAGGCTATATTGGCGGTTGATGTAGGTTGAACTAACAGATTTGGAAAATCGGTTGCTCCTTTTGATAGCATTGCACTGATGATCTTAGTGTGCACAAGGCTTAAAATTGACCATTCTTCACATCGTTTGCTGTTAAAAAAAAAAAAAAAGAACGTAGGCGGCAAGTCGTCAAACTACCTAATGTCGTCAATGACTCGGTCACAGTCCGATGAGCTCGCTATCATAATTACTACTAGTAGCGCTGGAACGCTCCTGATTCGGTTCCCCTGCAGGCGAAGTCTGCGTGGATGGCTAAATCTCTTTTCAGAAGAGGATAGATCGGTTTTGGAGTCACGCGCAAGAACCAACTCGTCTTCATCACACCCCAGAAGCACAAGCTCGCCTATGGAGTGGTTTGCAGGAGCACATTGGAGAAAAGGACCACGTCATTCAGCACCTGAACCGGTGCCATTAGAAATACTTGAGGCTTTACCACTGCCAGGACCTCAACATACGCCAACGACGCGCAAGATCCGATGGAGTTCCGACACATCAATTCCTAGAACTAAAAAAGAGGTTGAGACGAGATCTGACCATGATTACCACGTAGACTCCTCCACTCTAGGGAGCTCTCTGTCTAGGAGGCTGTCAATTGATACAAGGAAACTCGCTGATGAACAGATATCTGACAGAGTCTGTAGGGAAGACACCCAGAGAGAAAATATGAGAAATTACAGCATTAACTACGGCTCTAGCCACGATGTCTACCTGCTAGAACGCGCGCTCGAGACAGATGCTTGCTCAAGCGTCGTGAAAGACTTTGAAGCAAATATCTCCAACCCACAGCAATACAGTCCTGTAAATTCGACTTCAAGGATCCCAGCAGACAGTATACCCGCACCACCTTTCGATGATCAGTCAGGCCTACACATGAATCTCCATCCTCTCGACATGGACCTACCATCATCAACCATGCCTTTGACAACCGAGTCAGGAAAACTTGAGTCCACAGTTCAGCGGATGCACTATAATATGCTTCCGAGGATGCCCAAGAGCAACATCGAGGGCAAAGCTGACCAACAGATCTTGCTCTCAAGTAGCAATCGACGCAGCCAGGCCGTCACCAAATCAATAACTATACAACGAAAAAACGATGTCCAGGAGAGTCAGAACAAAAAGAGCGCCGAGCCAACGCAACGCACTACGACCTCGGCCTCCCAATCTAGCTCGGATAGCGATCGTGTAATATGGGAAGATATTTTAGGCGAGGGAGACGACGACGATGATGATGATCTCTACGACCCAGAGTTTGGCATTGGTGGAAATGGACGAAGACGGAAAAAATGCATTGGATCAAAAGGCCAAAGTAGCCTCACTTGCTGCAACAAGGGGGCAATTGCTACTATACCCTCTCCAGAAGTCCTATCTGCAGCAGCAGCAGCAGTAGCAGCAGGATGGTCTGAGGCTGATGCATTAGCCGCGGCAACAACAAACCCGAAAATGATGTTGACACAGCTTCCACCAACCTTTACTGGAAAGGGAAAGGAATCACGAGTACGTTCTAACTCATTCCCACTTCTTGAAGATAGTCTTGAGAATGGTAGCTCGCACTCGCGCGGTACACATGCCATGGATGATCAATCTGAAAAGCGAAGAGGATCGACTGGTACAAAAAACAGTTCATCCCTGGGTTTTCCATTTTGGCGTGGATTCGGCAGACAAGGATAAATGGACCATCTGATCTCATCCGGCTACAATTAAAAGCTCGTCATTTCTGGCTTGTACCGCCTTCAAAATCACTTGCAAAGGTCAACACTCTTGAGTTGTACATTGAGATTCAATAGACAGAAAACTATTGCTAAAATAAAGAGAATGTTATACCACCGCCCCTACCACACTTTGCATATAATTTTTTGCTTAACAAGGACCCATTATGCGGAACCTGATTTATGTCTAGAGTGGTCGCCTCTTGGAAAACTAAAGGCTCGTGTTGGCAGACAGAACCCTTGAATAAAAAAAAAAAAAAAAGATCCTTTTAGCCGATATATACAGATACTAAAGAAACAGCATATCCAAATAAACCGATCACCATCGCTCGCGCTCGTGAGCGATTGTAATGCCATGCCAACGCATCTTAACATGGACATACGTCTCGCGATTTTTTTTTTGGGGGGGGGTAACAGAGACGGTCATGTGGACATGCAGAGTTTATAGAAAGCCAGGGCGGTTGTGGCACAACTCGGAACCATAATCGAGAGTACGCCTAAGCAGGTTGCTGGGCCTGGTTCCTACGTGATCTCTATGTGGTCCCTACGTGATCCTGCTGCGGTCATTTGTCGTGCATGAGTCAAGTACCAGCCCTCAGTCGCTCCATCTTGTTGAATTTCATCTTGGCCTTGGCCAGGACACAGGCCAACATTGCTGCATCCGCTTCCGTGCACACTTCTTTAAGACCTTAGCCTCGGTCTTGGTGGATTGGTCAAGTCCGAGAAACCATGGTGGCTACGTTGATGTCCTCCGACATCATTGCGTCCCTCGGCGCGTTTGCTCACCGCTGTGATTCGTATAGACTTTTTCACGTTCGACTGTGGTCTTACACCTTTAACCCCAGAGATAACATTTTAACCCCCAGAGCTGCGTTTGATCATACTTTTCGATGCCCTCAAAGAACTGTGCTGCCATGTACCTTGCTGTCTGAGTTGATATCCTCTATGCATCTGTCTTCATGGATCGCCACGTCCAATACTCCTCTCTCTCTCTCTCTTTCTCTCTCTCTCTCTCTTTCTCTCTCTCTCTCTCTCTCTTTTTTTTTTTTTTTTTTTTTTTTTTAACAATCTGGTTGCTACTTGGTTTTTTTTTTTTTTTTTTTTGTTAACAAAGACCCCACGTGGGCATGTAGAGTTTATAGAAGACCAGGGCGGCACTGGCCGCCCTGTTGCCACTTGGTACCAAAACGGGATTACACCCGCGAAAAAAGAGGAAAATTTTTTTTTTTTTTTTGTTAACAAGGACCCCATGTGGGCATGCAGAGTTTATGGTATACCAGGGCGGCCGGGGGGGCCCTGTTGTTGTCACTTGGACCTTAAACGAGAAGGAATCTCGCAAATGGATACTACAGAATCTAGTCTACAGTGTCCATATACTCTTCGGCATCACTCACATCGCATGAATGGGTCGAGTATTGTCCGCCCACCCCCTACGTGGCCTGTTGCGCTCATTCGTCGTCTTTTAGCCGGCGTCCATTGTCAACTTTTTTTTCCAGCTTCCTAGCCGCTCCATCACATTCAGCTTAGTCTTTCCCTGCACATACTTCAGAACTGTTTCATCCGCCTCTCTGTACGCCTCTCTGAGGTCGGGCTTCGGCCGCTGTGGACTGTTCAAGTCTGAGAAATCACTGTGGCTAGGTTGGTGTCTCCCATCACCATTGCGTCTCCCCGGCGCGTTTGCTCACCGCAGTGATTCCTTTCGTCTTTTCCCAGTCCACTGTGGCTGTACACCTCTGTCCCCAGATCTGCGTGCGTCCAAATTCCTCAATGGCTTCGATAAATCGAGTCGCCATATCCTTCGCTATCGGTTTTGTCGTCCTGTGCATTCTCTTCCAGCTTGTTATCATCACTTCAGGTACCATTCCCTGATACGCCTCCATGATTGTGTGTTGCGGCTCTGCATTCCTCCTGTGCCTCGATCTCTGTTCAACCTCCCTGGGTCTGATCTCTTCAACTCCTTCAAAGATCCCCTCCAAGGAGTCCCAAATATCCCCTTCACTCTTCTCCGTGAACGTTGGTTTTTTCCTCTTGGGTGAACCACCGTTCCTCCTAGCGTCCCTCGCTTCCTCCAACCACGCCTTGCACTCTCTCTTCCACTTCCTCTTTCCACTCTCCTTCACGGCCTTCACCGCCTCTCGCCACCCTTCCTCCTGCTCCTCCTTTGTGGCCCTGCATTCCCAGATGTGCTCCATCGTCTCGGTTTCCTCCTCGCAGACCCTGCACGTGTCGGTATCATACAGGTCTGGGTGTCGCTTCTTCATCTCGCTCAGTGTCGGAAGCATCCCGTGCAGCTTCTTCAACCTGTGCGATCGCCTCTGGCAGTCTCCTTCACTCGTGTAGAAACTCCTCGGTGCGTTCCTCTCGTGAATGATCTCCAGTGTCGCGCTCCACTCGATTGCTTTCCAATCGGAGATGTATCGCCTCGTCCTGTTCTGTCTGACCCAGTGCTGGTGGGCCCTCGCTGCCGACTGTAGCTTCAAGACTTGGCGAACATCGTCCTCCACTGCGTGATCCATGAAACTAGCCCTGCACCCATATCCATCCTTAACCAGCTTTGGAAGCTCCCATGGGATCCTAGCCGTCCGATGTGCCTTGGACGCTAAGCGGTCTGCTGCTTCGTTACCTGGATTTCCTGAGTGGCCTTTTACCCACTCTACCTCAATCTTTCCACCTTGGTCGCAGTAGGACTGGTGCACCCATGTCCACCATTCAGCATACGTCGCTCTCTGCTTCATCCTCCTCGTGGCGTCCACTCTTCCCTTCACCAGCTTCTCAAACCCCTGGACCACAGCATCGTTGTCGAGCCTGATTGGCGAAAAAAAAAAAAAAAAAAAAAAAAAAAAAGAGGAAAAAAGTGGTTGAATCATGGATGCAGACAATTTCAGTATAGACTTGCGGCTGGGATCTCGGCTCCCAACAGGAAGCGGCGAATCAGCTTGTCTGATCAGCTTCCGATTCGGGGATCTAGCTCAAATGGTAGAGCGCTCGCTTAGCATGCGAGAGGCACTGGGATCGATGCCCAGGTTCTCCATTCTTTTTGCAGGCCTTCTGCTTTTTTCGTGACTTCGAAAACTCTAACCGTCGTACCATGCGACGATCTTCATCCAACATACTGGAAGAGCCCTGGAGCCCCAGCATCAAGATGGTAGCTCTTTTTTTTTTCGAAAAATCTAACTGCTGGATCAGTCCGACAGATAATATTCGTCACCTTCCATTTTGATCACTTAACAGTTGGATCCTCAACCCACCTTAATCGTCGGGTCACTTTCTGGTCTATTCGTCGGACACAAACACATTCCTTTTTAGTCACCTATCTATCGGATTCTTCTCTTTTTTTTTTTTTTTTTTTTTACAGGCCCCGTTAGGGGTTTTATTCGTTCTTCTCTGCTTATTTGTCGGATACTTTCTGTCTATCAGTCGGACACTTTTTTTTTTTTTTTATGGGCCCCGTTAGGGTTTTATTCGTCGGCGCGCACTCATACCACGGTCTGCGGACGTGGCCAGCTAGTTCACAAAAACTACACTATCCTACAACAGAAGAGTAGAGAGAAGAAGGAAAAGGTGGAGGGTGACCCAGAAACGATATAGCTACTAGAAATATAAATGCAGAGAAAGGGAAAAAGACCAGGTACAAAGAGCACCCGCAGAGGGGGCAAGTCAAAAGGCAGGATCTACAACTAGGGGGCAAAGGGTCCGAGGGGTCCAGGAGCTGCGAGAGCGGCTCCCAATCAAGCAGGTCAACGTCAGCGACGTTTGCTCGCCTGATGTCAGGCGGCTTCGGTCTTGCGCGCGAAGCTGGAGGAGTGTACTCCCCTGGCATGTCTAAAAAGGGACCATAGCCAGGGGTGGGCCACATCCAACCAAATGTCACCTCCTCTTTGGACACCACAATATACGGAGGGTGATTCCAAGTCTTGTGCATTCGCTTGTAATTGGCATCTGAAGTTGCTGCTGGGTTTGGGTTCGTTGCTTGCTGTTTGTTGTCCTTGAGGAGAGCTTGTTGGAGTGCTGTGTGTGCACGGAGCTTGAGGCTGTTGACGGTGAGCCAGAGGAGGTCGTCCGCTGTGCCATCTCTCGGGGGTTGTCCCGGGAGTAGCTTGTGGATGGCAACAAAAGTCCTCCAAATGCTGTACAGGACCAACGAGTGGATGTGTACTGCGATAGGGGGGGCAGTTTCTCAATTTCTGGCCATCCCAGCATGCAGTTGTCAGGCAGACTGCTGACGACCATGCCAGGGACGAGGGGGTGGTGATCCAGGAACGGGCGGCCTTCCAGAGGGGGCCCAGACTGCTCCACAGTTGGCGAAGGCGTGTCGAAGGTCCCTCTATATGAGGCTCCTGATCTGGGTAGTCAATGAGGCAGCGCTTGCACTTGCCATTGACGTCTTCCTTCCCACTTGGCTCTGGCCTTGTCGGTGGTGATTGCATGGTGAGCGAGATTGAAAAGAAAAGACCTCTCTTTTGGTGTCCTGAGGGGGTGGTGTGTGCGCTTGAAGACAGTCGGACACACTTTCAGAGTGCTAAGGCCCGGGACCAGGAAAAAAAAAAAAGAGTGCTCCATCCCTTCCAGTTTTTTTTTTTTTTTTTTTTACAGGCCCCATTAGGGGGTTTTATCCATCGACGCGCACCCGTCCCACGATCTGCGGACGTGGCCAGCTAGTTCTCAAAACTACACTACCCTACAACAGAAGATTAGAGAGAAGAAGGAAAAGGTGGAGGGCGACCCAGAAACGATATAACTACTAAAAATACAAATGCAGAGAAAGGGAAAAAAGACCAGGTATAAAGAACACCCGCAGTGCCATCTCTCGGGGGTCGTCCTGGAAGTAGCTTGTGGATGGCGACAAAAGTCCTCCAAATGCTGTATAGGACCACGGAGTGGATGTACACTGCGATGGGGGCAGATTTTCAGGCAGACTGCTGACGACCATGCCCGGGACGAGAGTGGTGATCCAAGAGCGGGCGGCCTTCCAGAGGGCCCACACTGCTCCACAGTTGGCGAAGGCATGTCAAAAGTCCTCTATGTGAGGCTCCTGCTCTGGGTAGTCAATAAGGCAGCGCTTGCACTTGCCATTGACGTCTTCCTTCCACTTGGCTCTGGCTTTGTCGGTGGTGATTGCATGGTGAGCGAGGTTGGGAAGGAAAGACCTCTCTTTTGGTGTCCTGAGGGGGTGGTGTGTGCGACTGAAGATCATGTCCCACCACTTGTCAGGATAGAGTTCCTGCCCTTTCTCCTACGCGCGTGCGGTCTGTGGATTCTTTAGGGTCTCCTCAAGAGGAAAAACTAGAGGAGGACGTAAAAGAATGGAGTAATTGGTTTGCAGTCTGCTCGTTGGCGCGCTCTGCATATCCCTTGAGAGAGCTCAAGGGTGAGCTAATAGCAAACCACTCGATAGGAGTCTCTACGATGATATCTCACCTGGTCGAACAATAAGAAAAATAAGGTCTTTTCACTCTCTTTTCCCTTCTTTTTTACTCTCTTTCTCTCTTTTTGTCAAAGACTGACTGCACCGTGGTATGAGTGCGCGCCGACGAATAAAACCCCTAACGGGGCTTTAAAAAAAGACTCGACTGCACAAGCTCAGGTCAAGCTTTTCATTAGGCTCTCACACTCGTACTCTCCATTTCAACGTTAGGCAACTCTGGTGTATCACAGGACATCCGGTAACGTCTTGAGCTTAACTTTTTTTTTTTTTTTTTTTTTTTTTTTTCTCAAATAGTTACGCAACAACTGACTTAGGCTATTCAGCACAAAGCAGCCCCTTTTTGAATTTACCGAGGAAAAAGTAAAACCAGTGCTCGTCTTCTTTCGCGCGAGATCCAGGAAGCTGAACAAAGAGACTGGACAACACGATGTAGTAGTATCTCAGGACTAGTAGCTCATTTTTGTGGGATCTTTCAAAGGAAGAATATTGCGTCAAATGCTTGACTGGAGAACTGACAGGTAGCCAACACTAAAGTCGTCGTGGCGGAACTGTGGGTCAAGGCACCACAACCGTTTGGAGGAAGTATACTCAGAGAACAGGAGGTAAAGTGGCCTATGTCCGGAGTTGCTTTCCTCGATGTGGTATGTGTCTAACTGCAGTACAGCACTAGAGTTAAAGGATGAACTTATTTTCACACATGTGTGAGCGTCTTAATTTCACACACATCCACATTTGCACGGAGTTAGTACGGAGATTTTGCATGGAGCTAAGTGCAGAAAACTCAGAGGGGTCTAGAAGTCAAATTGTGAGCTGGAAAATTACATGGAGTTAGTACGACCATTTTGAAATTTGGTCTTTGGGCTCCTAACGTACAAGACTTAGGCCCCATCTCCTAGAAATTCGTCAGGAGGCGTCGGGCGATCATCCCTACCAGACGATTTCAAAAAGCTCGCAAGTTGAGGCACCCAACCCGCTTTAATCGGCAAAAAGGGTAGATAAATGTGAAAATATTTTTTTCAGTGCTCAAAAGAAAAATCTAACAGCCATTCCCAGCCTTTTTTTTTTTTTTTTTTTTATCAGCCTCGTGAGAGGTTTTATTCGTCGGCGCGCGTCTTTCCATGCTCTGCCAAGGACATGGCCTCCGCTGCCTCTTTTTGAAAGAAAACCATCTAAACATAAAGGGGAAATGGCGGGGGACGACCTAGAAATGATATAGGTGGAGATAAAAATACAAAGCAGATGGGAGAAATCAAGATGGGGCTATCAGGGGGGCAGGGTTTCGCCTTTTTGGATGTGGCTCACCCTTGGCTACGGTCCCTTTTTGGACATGCCAGGGGAGTACACTCCTCCAGTATCGTGCGCAAGACCGAAGCCGCCTGACATCAGGCGTGCTAATGTTGCTGACGTCGACCTGCTTGGTTGGGAGCCGCTCTCGCAGCCCCTGGGCCCTTCGAACCTTTTGCCATAGTTGTAGATCCTGCCTTTTGACTTACCCCCTCTGGGGGTGTTCTTTATACCTGGTCTTTTTTCCCTTTCTCTGCATTTGTATTTTTAGTAGTTATATCGTTTCTGGGTCGCCCTCCACCTTTTCCTTCTTCTCTCTAATCTTCTGTTGTAGGGTAGTGTAGTTTTGAGAACTAGCTGGCCACGTCCGCAGATCGTGGGACGGGTGCGCGTCGATGGATAAAACCCCTAATGGGGCCTGTAAAAAGGAAAAAAAAAAAAAAAAAAAAAAAACTGGAAGGGATGGAGCACTCTTTTTTTTTTTTTTTTTTTTTCCTGGTCCCGGGCCTTAGCACTCTGAAAGTGTGTCCGACTGTCTTCAAGCGCACACACCACCCCCTCAGGACACAAAAAAGAGGTCTTTTCTTTTTCAATCTCGCTCACCATGCAATCACCACCGACAAGGCCAGAGCCAAGTGGAAGGAAGACGTCAATGGCAAGTGCAAGCGCTGCCTCATTGACTACCCAGATCAGGAGCCTCATATAGAGGACCTTCGACACGCCTTCGCCAACTGTGGAGCAGTCTGGGCCCTCTGGAAGGCCGCCCGTTCCTGGATCACCACCCTCGTCCCTGGCATGGTCGTCAGCAGTCTGCCTGACAACTGCATGCTGGGATGGCCAGAAATTGAGAAACTGCCCCTATCGCAGTACACATCCACTCGTTGGTCCTGTACAGCATTTGGAGGACTTTTGTTGCCATCCACAAGCTACTCCCGGGACAACCCCGAGAGATGGCACAGCGGACGACCTCCTCTGGCTCACCGTCAACAGCCTCAAGCTCCGTGCACACACAGCACTCCAACAAGCTCTCCTCAAGGACAACAAACAGCAAGCAACGAACCCAAACCCAGCAGCAACTTCAGATGCCATTACAAGCGAATGCACAAGACTTGGAATCACCCTCCGTATATTGTGGTGTCCAAAGAGGAGGTGACATTTGGTTGGATGTGGCCCACCCCTGGCTATGGTCCCTTTTTAGACATGCCAGGGGAGTACACTCCTCCAGCTTCGCGCGCAAGACCGAAGCCGCCTGACATCAGGCGAGCAAACGTCGCTGACGTTGACCTGCTTGATTGGGAGCCGCTCTCGCAGCTCCTGGACCCCTCGGACCCTTTGCCCTAGTTGTAGATCCTGCCTTTTGACTTGCCCCCTCTGCGGGTGCTCTTTGTACCTGGTCTTTTTCCCTTTCTCTGCATTTATATTTCTAGTAGCTATATCGTTTCTGGGTCACCCTCCACCTTTTCCTTCTTCTCTCTACTCTTCTGTTGTAGGATAGTGTAGTTTTTGTGAACTAGCTGGCCACGTCCGCAGACCGTGGTATGAGTGCGCGCCGACGAATAAAACCCCTAACGGGGCCCATAAAAAAAAAAAAAAGAAAGTGTGTCCGACTGATAGACAGAAAGTATCCGACAAATAAGCAGAGAAGAACGAATAAAACCCCTAACGGGGCCTGTAAAAAAAAAAAAAAAAAAGCAGAGAAGAATCCGATAGATAGGTGACTAAAAAGGAATGTGTTTGTGTCCGACGAATAGACCAGAAAGTGACCCGACGATTAAGGTGGGTTGAGGATCCAACTGTTAAGTGATCAAAATGGAAGGTGACGAATATTATCTGTCGGACTGATCCAGCAGTTAGATTTTTCGAAAAAAAAAAGAGCTACCATCTTGATGCTGGGGCTCCAGGGCTCTTCCAGTATGTTGGATGAAGATCGTCGCATGGTACGACGGTTGGATAAAGCTAAACTTCGGGACTCCCGAACGTTAGTTACCGTTCGGGACTGTCATTTGCCACTTAAAATTCGGGACCCACAACCTCTTAAAATTCGGGATTGCGGTCGCTTAAAATTCGGGCTGGCCAAAATTTAAAATTCGGGAACCTTAATCTTCGGGATCGAGGGTCGGTAACTCGCACCACTAATACCTTTCTCAGCTCCTCCTGTGGCTCGCCTCGCCTAACAGAGTCCATCAATGGGGTTGCTAGTTTTTTAACCTGCGTCTCTCCAACCTCCTCCTAGCCTATCTTTCGCTTCTAAACCCATCGGTTGATGGCTTTTTAGTCTTCTCTTTTTGGTTTATTCTTCACAGTGTTGTTGTTGTTGTTTTTTTTTTTTTTTTTTTTTTTAACACTTGTTTAAATATCTCAGCTGTTCCCTATATTCTTGTTGTTTCACTACCGCTTGCCTTCGGTGGGGCCGGATATGGTGTAGGACGCCTATAATTATGAACGAGACTTACTAGAAAGTAGCACATTAGCCTAATGGTCAACACTCATCCTGATTGCACTATGATGGACGAAATGGTTAACTCACAAGGCGTCCGTGGACTTGCGCCTGCTGGGTTCCCTTTCACAAATCCAACTAATTGTTCCAAAGTACGCCCCAAATACAACTGGTAGTCCTCTATTCGCTCTTGTCTTTCGTCCATTCGGCGGACATACCACAGAACATCATCTAAAAGTTTCCGTAACACCTAAAGTAGATTATTGTTAGTATCTACCTTCCAGTGCAATAATTGAGTTATTCTCATTCTCAGCATTTATTAAGGAAGCAGTCAAGAATACCATCCCGGAAAACAATGGTCCCTGGTGACGATATCGCTGCAGGACTTGTCTCTCGGGAAGGACTCTTATCTTGAGCCTGAGATGGGCTTGGAAGTTCGCTGGATGCTTGGTGAGGCTGGGCCGCTGCTGGTGCAACCTGTGTTTCTGGGGTTGCAAGAGCAGCCTGTGTATCTGGAACTGTTGAAGCAGCCTGGAGAGCCAGCCGTTTGGCTACTGTACAAGATTCATAGTGACGCCTTACAGACCCTGCGTTAAGGATAAATGATTTTTCGCACACGCAGGTGAACTTGTAGTCTTTCTCCGAATTTCGATGGATTTCAACTGTCTTATTCGTAAAGGGACAAGGGAACTTGGCTGGTTCATTGGTGTGGCATGCTCTCCAATGAGATTCCTCAGAAGTACAAAAGTTCTCCCTGTTATCATCATTTAGATTTTTTGCACATTTATGAAAGGAGCACTGGGAGACCTTTGGCATATTTTGAGAGAGAAAGAGAAGTAGAGGAAGGGCGAGAGATAAGTTGGGGGAGAGTGTGTGTGAAAAAAAAGAGAGAATGTGAGTGAGTGAGTGTGTGTAGTGAACCAAGGAGCTGAATATCTTGTATTTAAGCCTTCGACTTAAGAAAGACTGATGAGATGGGAGGAGTATGTGCTGTATTGAGGCATTGAGTGCGGGAAGAACAAAAACCACATTGAAGCATTGAATAGGGGCAACCTCGCATTGAGACATTGAATACGGGAAGCACAAAAGCCACATTGAGGCATTGAATGCGGGAAGCATAAAAACCACATTGAATAGGGGCATGGGTCGCATTGAGACATTGAATGCGGGAAGCATAAAAACCACATTGAATAGGGGCATGGGTCGCATTGAGACATTGAATACGGGAGGAGCAAGGGTCGCATTGAAGCATTGAATGCGGAAAGAACAAGGCCGCATTGAAGCATTGAATGCGTGAAGCACAAAGTCGCATTGAATGCGGAAAGAACAAGGCCGCATTGAAGCATTGAATGCGGGAAAGAACAAGGCCGCATTGAAGCATTGAATGCGGAAAGAACAAGGCCGCATTGAAGCATTGAATGCGGAAAGAACAAGGCCGCATTGAAGCATTGAATGCGCCAAGAACGTAAAAGGTCTGGGAAGGGCGGCCCGTGCGTGTCTAGAGTGAAGCAGCGTGGAAGCTGGACCCATCGAAAGCAAAAAAAAAAAAAAAAAAAAAAAAAAAAAAAAAAAAAAAAAAAAAAAAAAAGAGTAGTGGTACCTGATACGTTACGAGACAATAAGTTCTTTTATTAAAGTTATCTTCGACAAGAGAGAGAGAGAATTATGTGGATTAACAAGACTAGCCGTGTCTTTGATTGAGGGTGATATATTTTGAGGGTAGGGTCAGAGAAGTCGGTGAGATTGGTGTGTAGTTTATTCAAGGGCTAGGGGCCAGTATTTATACTGGCCCCTTCTTCGCCCGCCAGGGGAAAAAAATGGTCCTGTCTGCAGCTCTCGCTGCAGACGTCCTATAAACGTCTCATCTGGCTCTCTATTTTGGTTCCTATTTATCGACTTAGCCAAGAAAAAATGTTGTGATCCACAACAGAGGGCAAGGGCAGGACAAAGAACAGGACTTAAGCTTCTTGATCAGGACTATCTCTTCTATTTTTTCTGGCTGCCCGTTCGCTCTGGACCTCATACACTGACTTAAGTCTCTTAGAGCGTGGCCGACCTCCTACTTTGGGTGTAGCAATTTTGGGTCTTTTCACAGGCACGACACCGCGCTTGTGTGCATCGTACTTGTCTTCCAACCCAGAAATCCACCCGGAGACCATCTCAGAATCACCCGCAGACACCGTGTCTATTCCGTCTATGAATGCGTTGGCCTGGCGCTTCAATAAATGGCGCCTGCTTTCATCCTTGACTTGCTCCAGGTTTCTCATTGAGATATCCTGGATCTTTGTCGGCGAAAAATATTTTCCAGACATTGCATAAAGTTGGCGCCTGGTTCCCCAGCATCCTCTCTATCGCCTTGCTCGTCATCATAACCGATAAACGAGCGGTCTCTGAGGTGGTCGATCGAGTCACTCTGCATATCCTCCTTAAACCACCCTCTGAGGAAGAAGACTGACATGGTACCTCGCCTCAGGAGTCTCTCTCATGACCTTGAAAAAGTGGCGACAGACAATCCCAACCTTCTGAAGGCGCAGACAGCAACAGAAGTAGCTCCCATCTTTCAAAAGGAAGAGGAGCTGCTGTCGACTTTTTCTTGCGCCACTCAACATGATAGGCAGACGTGACATTATCTCTGCCTAGAGTAGCTAGGATAACCCTCTGTGCATGCTCACGGAGCTGTTGAGAGGACTTGTCACATGCTCCATGATCTTCCTCATCGCTCTCGCAATCGTTATTCTTGTTGCAGTTGGCGCCTCCATCGTCTTTGTTCTTGCCGCTGGTGTCAAGACTGCCGTCATCACTGCCGTTGCTTTTAAGACTGCTGCCATCATTGTCGTTGTTGTAAAGGCTGCTCTCATCATTGTCGCTGCTGTCAAGACTGCTGTTATCGTTGTCTCTGCTGTCAAGACTGTTGTCATCGTTGTCGCTGCTGTCAAGACTGTTGTCATCATTGTCGCTGTTCCCAGTGATTTCACTGTCAGTACTACTTTTTCTTGTGCTCCTCTAGCTCAACTGGACGATCTTTTTTTTAAAAAAAAAAAAAAAAAAAAAAAAAAAAAAAAAAAAAAAAAGTTAGACTTTTTAGACTCCAGAATGGTACTCATTTTTGATTTTGAGATTAAATGTCCAATCGTTACCTCAAGACTTTCAAGATCAGTAACTCGCGCATCATAGAAGTAGGACAGTGCGATCTCGTCCATCATTGAGAAGCAGGCAAAATCTCCGAGGAACTCAAAGTTCTCATCAACTACTGCCTTAAATTCTTCAGCAGCGTGTTTGGAGTGTAGCCTTGGGATACTCCTTTTGTACAGGAGCGTCTCACGCCTGAGGAACTCACTGTGTTCACGTTCGACAGCCGCAGCAAGACACTGGTCTAATGAGGATCTAGTATCAAGGTCTTTTTTCACGAGGTCGTGCATCTTCTCCACCCTCTGTGTAGTCTTGGCGCCGGCTGTAAAGTGGTAACCCACAAAAGCGCGTGCCCAGTTCTTGCGTCTCTCGAGAAGCCTCTTGAGGTGATCCTTAAGTTGGCCACTGCTTCCAGCCAGGTTCTTCAAAAGGTCCCATGCACCTTGAAACTCGTCAGGAGTAATACTTTGCTAGCGCTCTCCTGAACATCTTCATCACTTCTGGTCGCCGAGCCCTTGGACAATGTTTCTTGAGATTCTCTTCAATATGCCAGAGGCAATTGATGAGAGTAGTATCGGGCAACTCTGACAAAATGGCGGCTTCCATAGCTCTAGCTTCGTCGACCATGATAACCGTTGGGCGTTGGTTATTGCCTGCAATAAGAGGTGTTCGAGGATCCAAGTATAGCTCTCAGTCGTTTCTTGCTGGATTAAAGCAACAGCTGTTAGGCGGGTTTTGCCATCACAGTCAACGACGACGGTAGCGTTAAGGTAGAACCTGAACCGGTTTGAATTGAAGGTGCTGTCATTCCAAACAACATCGTAGTATCTTGAGTGTGTGTATGTGTGATGAATTATGAACGTATTAGATTCCGTCTTTGCAAAATGTAAAATGCTCTATTGGTACTGAAATAATTGTTTCTCGTCGAATATTCGATTCGAAAATTTTTACATGGCTCTAGCACGGTGTCGAATGTTCGATGAGAACCCGGTACTGATACACTGCTAACACATACCTTCGGTACAATAGTCTCTGTGAAGGACTCATCCAGAAGAGCCGGGTTAGTCGGTTCTCGTTATCATGATCCCATGCGACATACCACGCACCATCTTGCCGCCGCTTTGCGAGTAACAGTTCAAGGACGGCTTGAGCCTCGTTGAGCCCAGCTTGAGTTCGAACCTGATCCAATATCTCATCACAAGCATTTCTGTACACGTATTGAACCCTTTTGCGATCGAAAACTTTGTCAGGAAAAGTTCTTTTGAGAGCATTCATGGTTGCAGCCATGCCTGCTTTGTTAGTTGCATTTCGCCGAATCTCATCTTTGTGGTCATCGTTCAGTGCCCGTGCCTGTCGGCTGTGATCGTTTGCTTGTCGATCCGAAGGATGGCAATGGCCATCATCCCTGGCCTGGCGTCAGGGTGAGTCCTGACCTTGTCAACAGAGAGTGGCCCTGTGAACGAGCCTTCGTGAACCAGCTGGATCATAAACTTGCAAACCACATCGTTCGGATCCTCTGTCGCGTCGCTTTCTGGGGTCGATAGCCTTCGCAGGAGCACATTTCCCTGCCCTAGAACATTCAAGTTGCCCTGGAGAGAAGGGAGCAAGAGGTTGCATTAGTCCACGGCAATTGATCCACACACCCTGCAGCGAGTACCAGAAGTCGACATACTGTAATTTAAAGACCTCTTAGAGCTCCCTTTGCGAAGTATGTTGCCTCGCTTGAGTGCCCATTCACCAATGACTTTAAGAGCATGGTCAATGTCAACGAACTGATCGTTTATCCACGGATACTCCTCGTCACCATTTATTCCGTCCTATTTTGTGGAAGAGATCAGTTGAAGGTAAGAGCTTTTGAACTAAGACTAACATGCTCTGTTGTCCTGTCGATCATTGGCCCTGAGCTTTCTCTCTTTTTTTTTTTTTTTTTTTTTTTTTTTTTTTTGAAACGCGAATTAAAAAAAAAAAACAGTGCCTACCTTCGCGAGAGTATCATGCGTCTCTGTGTTGCCATGTTCTGACTCGGAATACTCCGAGTCAGATTTGATCGATCGTCATTCGTCTCTTGACGTTCCTCTTCGATGGTCTCCTCTACAGCGCTTGCTTTTATCACTCTTGGCTATTCTTTTCCTCCTTTTCAAGCGACTTTTCGGAAGTGCTGAGTTCATCCTCACGCACCTCTTGGCGTTCTTCTTCGGCGGCCTCTTCTCCAGTGTTTAATTTTTCCCCTTTAACTTTGCTCTTCTCGACAAGTTCTTCTTTTTTTCATGAGACTCCTCGGTGACCGAGTCCTTATTCTTGGGCGTGACTTTTTCCCTGGGGGTACTTTTGATGAAAGTAGCCTACAGAATCCATTTTGTGTCAGCATCTGGCGTATGGAGACTTTTTTTTTTTTTTTTATTATTATTTTGCAGACATAGGGGATGAATTTGTGAATGGTTGCTAGCAAAAACTTACTGGGCGGTAGACTGATGTTGCGTACATTAAGTACTTCAGTCGATGGAAGTCGCTTCGCTTTTTGTGTCCATCGCTCTACTGACGGTTGCACGTAGTGCTCAATAGCATTAAGCGCTATAATGCCGCAAGAGCTGCTATCGGTTTGTTGCGAGACTGGGAATCTAACCGGTTCAAAATTCCACTCTTCGGAGCGGATGCGTCGATCTCCAATGCAGCAGGATTGAAGCAAGTGTCTTGCAGCATCGAGCCAGCAGGCGCGCGCACGGCGGAGGCGTCCACGGTCCAATGAATCACCGAAAAGAAGTCTCTTGAGCGCAAGGTCAAAACCGAAAACGGCCCAATGGTTAACAGTGTTTAGAACTGTGAACGCCTTGGCACTACAGCCCGGGTTGGCATCCGCATAGTCTTGCAAGTCGAGCATAACCTTGCGGCGATCTTCTTCCCAGGCAACGGTTACAGATCTCTTGCACTCAATAGCGTCGACATGGGCTCGTACTAGTTCTAGCGGCAGAATGAGGAACTTGGACTTGCTTGTACCCTCGTGCTTTTTTTCCAGGGTGTGGAGGATGGTATCGATCTGCTCGTCTCCGAGCCACACACCTGGGCGGAAAAATGAAACTTGGTGCATCGTGAGGCTCTTGGAATGCTTGTAAAACGAAGTGAACCTGAACGACATTGGGTTTTTTTTTTTTGGGGATTAATTCCAAAAGCTGACGACAAAATTTGCCAGTTCTAGGGTTCTCTTGGTTGTTCTTGAGCCAAGCAATCAGGGCTTGCATTTCTTCGATGGTGTCCAGAGCATGATTGGCGCGTTGTAACGCTGCAAGCCCAGCGACATCGACAGTACCAAAGCAAGCGAACTTGAGGTGCGCTCTGTTCTGCGTTTCCCCGAGTAGCATGTAGGCCTTGTTGACTGCGAGGTTGTCCGGGATGGTGGGTGCATCCTTTATCGCCGTGTCTGTCATAACGTCGGCAGGATCGACAGTGGTTGAATCAAGCAGAGCCACTTGGAACGACTGTCGACCAGGAGCCCACTTCTTGGAATAGAAGATCTTTGCTGACATGCCATACAGCTTCTGGTAGTCATAAGCCCCTAACAGGGGCAGACTCGTTGATCTCGATAGCGGTCATCTTTTTTTTTCTTGGAAGTGGTTGTGGCTAGGCGGGTGGATGTGACAGGGCGGGTGGTTGTGGTAGGTCAAAAAGATTGATGATCTTTTTTTTTTTTTTTTATTTATTTATTTATTTGTTTTTGTTTGTTTGTTTTGTCCGTTACTTTTTTGTTTGAGAGCCCATAATCGTTACCTGGGACCTGCACTATCACCCTGGGAGTGCACAACATCGCACTGACAGCCAGAGCATCGCAGGAAACCCGCGTAAAAAAAAAAAAATAACGAAAGCAAGAACACGTAGACACGAAAGATGTAAATTGCTCCCGAAGTTTACAATCCCGAATTTTATGACGTGGCAGCCCGAATTTTAAGCGACCGCAATCCCGAATTTTAAGAGGTTGTGGGTCCCGAATTTTAAGTGGCAAAATGACAGTCCCGAACGATAACTAACGTTCGGGAGTCCCGAAGTTTAGCTTTGTCCTACGACGGTTAGAGTTTTCGAAGTCACGAAAAAAGCAGAAGGCCTGCAAAAAGAATGGAGAACCTGGGCATCGATCCCAGTGCCTCTCGCATGCTAAGCGAGCGCTCTACCATTTGAGCTAGATCCCCGAATCGGAAGCTGATCAGACAAGCTGATTCGCCGCTTCCTGTTGGGAGCCGAGATCCCAGCCGCAAGTCTATACTGAAATTGTCTGCATCCATGATTCAACCACTTTTTTTTTTTTTTTTTTTTTTTTTTTTCCTCTTTTTTTTTCGCCAATCAGGCTCGACAACGATGCTGTGGTCCAGGGGTTTGAGAAGCTGGTGAAGGGAAGAGTGGACGCCACGAGGAGGATGAAGCAGAGAGCGACGTATGCTGAATGGTGGACATGGGTGCACCAGTCCTACTGCGACCAAGGTGGAAAGATTGAGGTAGAGTGGGTAAAAGGCCACTCAGGAAATCCAGGTAACGAAGCAGCAGACCGCTTAGCGTCCAAGGCACATCGGACGGCTAGGATCCCATGGGAGCTTCCAAAGCTGGTTAAGGATGGATATGGGTGCAGGGCTAGTTTCATGGATCACGCAGTGGAGGACGATGTTCGCCAAGTCTTGAAGCTACAGTCGGCAGCGAGGGCCCACCAGCACTGGGTCAGACAGAACAGGACGAGGCGATACATCTCCGATTGGAAAGCAATCGAGTGGAGCGCGACACTGGAGATCATTCACGAGAGGAACGCACCGAGGAGTTTCTACACGAGTGAAGGAGACTGCCAGAGGCGATCGCACAGGTTGAAGAAGCTGCACGGGATGCTTCCGACACTGAGCGAGATGAAGAAGCGACACCCAGACCTGTATGATACCGACACGTGCAGGGTCTGCGAGGAGGAAACCGAGACGATGGAGCACATCTGGGAATGCAGGGCCACAAAGGAGGAGCAGGAGGAAGGGTGGCGAGAGGCGGTGAAGGCCGTGAAGGAGAGTGGAAAGAGGAAGTGGAAGAGAGAGTGCAAGGCGTGGTTGGAGGAAGCGAGGGACGTTAGGAGGAACGGTGGTTCACCCAAGAGGAAAACCAACGTTCACGGAGAAGAGTGAAGGGGATATTTGGGACCCTTGGAGGGGATCTTTTGAAGGAGTTGAAGAGATCAGACCCAGGGAGGTTGAACAGAGATCGAGGCACAGGAGGAATGCAGAGCCGCAACACACAATCATGGAGGCGTATCAGGGAATGGTACCTGAAGTGATGATAACAAGCTGGAAGAGAATGCACAGGACGACAAAACCGATAGCGAAGGATATGGCGACTCGATTTATCGAAGCCATTGAGGAATTTGGACGCACGCAGATCTGGGGGGGACAGAGGTGTACAGCCACAGTGGACTGGGAAAAGACGAAAGGAATCACTGCGGGTGAGCAAACGCGCCGGGAGACGCAATGGTGATGGGGAGACACCAACCTAGCCACAGTGATTTCTCAGACTTGAACAGTCCACAGCGGCCGAAGCCCGACCTCAGAGAGGCGTACAGAGAGGCGGATGAAACAGTTCTGAAGTATGTGCAGGGAAAGACTAAGCTGAATGTGATGGAGCGGCTAGGAAGCTGGAAAAAAGTGTTGACAATGGACGCCGGCTAAAAGACGACGAATGAGCGCAACAGGCCACGTAGGGGGTGGGCGGACAATACTCGACCCATTCATGCGATGTGAGTGATGCCGAAGAGTATATGGACACTGTAGACTAGATTCTGTAGTATCCATTTGCGAGATTCCTTCTCGTTTAAGGTCCAAGTGACAACAGGGCGGCCCCGGCCGCCCTGGTATACCATAAACTCTGCATGCCCACATGGGGTCCTTGTTAACAAAAAAAAAAAAAAATTTTCCTCTTTTTTCGCGGGTGTAATCCCGTTTTGGTACCAAGTGGCAACAGGGCGGCCAGTGCCGCCCTGGTCTTCTATAAACTCTACATGCCCACGTGGGGTCTTTGTTAACAAAAAAAAAAAAAAAAATCCCGTTTTGGTACCAAGTAGCAACCAGATTGTTAAAAAAAAAAAAAAAAAAAAAAAAAAAAAAGAGAGAGAGAGAGAGAGAAAGAGAGAGAGAGAGAGAAAGAGAGAGAGAGAGAGGAGTATTGGACGTGGCGATCCATGAAGACAGATGCATAGAGGATATCAACTCAGACAGCAAGGTACATGGCAGCACAGTTCTTTGAGGGCATCGAAAAGTATGATCAAACGCAGCTCTGGGGGTTAAAGTGTTATAAAAAAAAAAAAAAAAGCTCTGGGGGTTAAAGGTGTAAGACCACAGTCGAACGTGAAAAAGTCTATACGAATCACAGCGGTGAGCAAACGCGCCGAGGGACGCAATGATGTCGGAGGACATCAACGTAGCCACCATGGTTTCTCGGACTTGACCAATCCACCAAGACCGAGGCTAAGGTCTTAAAGAAGTGTGCACGGAAGCGGATGCAGCAATGTTGGCCTGTGTCCTGGCCAAGGCCAAGATGAAATTCAACAAGATGGAGCGACTGAGGGCTGGTACTTGACTCATGCACGACAAATGACCGCAGCAGGATCACGTAGGGACCACATAGAGATCACGTAGGAACCAGGCCCAGCAACCTGCTTAGGCGTACTCTCGATTATGGTTCCGAGTTGTGCCACAACCGCCCTGGCTTTCTATAAACTCTGCATGTCCACATGACCGTCTCTGTTACCAAAAAAAAAAAAAAAAAAAAACGACCTCCTTGTGAAGGTTTTATTGGTTAGCATGCATCCGTACATGATCTGCAGACATAGCTGGTTTGAGCATTGAGTGAGTTCAAGCTTGCCCAACACATGTAAGACGTGCTTTAGCGTATTCTATCGTTGAGAGTTTTGCTCCTAAAGAAACACCTGTGAGTAATGCGGATCGTAGGATTTAATTTTCCCGATTTAGAGCGGCAGGAACAAGAGATGACTCGCTGTCCATGACTCAGAGTGTCTATTTCAGTCGTTGGGCATGTCTGGACCTTGATCCATCGTGGTGGGTAGCCAGGAAGCAGACAAAGGCACTTGAAATGTGCAGACATTGATCAAACATGCCTCCCGCCAGGCTTTGTATTAGTGTTTGGTGTTCTCCGAGCATCACTTGCAGGATGACATCGTCTTGCACAATGCATGCACTTTGTTTTTGAGCACACGAGGAAGCAAGTAGCCTTGTTTGTACTACAAAATATGAGAGGAGAGGAAAAAAAAAGCTTGGTCTGAGCAATCCTCATCGTTCGTCTGTTCGGTGGGGGTTGTAGTCTTGCTAGTGTAGGATGGATCCGTTGGAACTCAATTGTGACAACTGGAGGGAGAAGAGTTGATCCGCACGGCGATTAGCACGGCGTTTCTGTGCGGACGAGGCTGGGCGCTGTAGGCGGGCGTTCGACAAGACTGAGCCCCAGCCGGTGCCCTCGGGTGAGGACAAGAGACAAGAGACAAGAGACGGGCAGGGCCTAGACGGAGAGAGCACCAAGACAAGGTGGGGTGATTATGTACGCAGACGACGGCGCTCTCTTCTGAGTGATGGGTTCGCAGCCAGCTGGCCAGTCACCCTGTGCGTTTGTTCATTTTAGCGTCTCCTCGGGGTGCTCCTCGACTTCTCCTTGCCTGTTTTGTCTGCGACTCTTCCTCTCTCCTCTCCTTCTCTCTCTTTCTCTTTCTCTCGCTCTCTCTCTCTCTCACTCACTCTCTCTCTCTCTCCGCCTTTTCCTCCCTACTTCCGTCCTTATCACCTAAAAGGACCATCACTGGACATGCCCACCATGAGCAACAACGACTCTGTTGATGGTGCTGCCCAACAGCGCCAGCATCCCATCATCAATGGATTCAAGATTCCTCCAAAGCCGCTCACAATGAATCCCCAGCCTGCGACCATTGCCAATGGAAGTAGCCACGGTTCCGAGGCTTCAAACGGACTGCTCTCACCTCTAGTCCCCCCAACTCCAACACAGCCTCGCCAGAAATGTAATCTCCACCTCTCATTTGTCTCTTTATTGAGTCTTCATGGCATCCTTTGTGCTAGCTCTCAACTTCATGGAGCAGGATCTCGAATCTCATTCACTTGTTCACCAGTACATCTCTCTTTGCTCTTCTCCTTTGGGTGCCCCGATAGATATCATCGGAGTCTGTGCGATGGACGACAAGGCCCGATCCAAGCCTATGCGAAATATCCTGGATCGGCTTTTGAACAGCGGCCACTTTGAAACCATCATCTTTGGAGACAAGTGCATTCTTGACGAAGGTAGAGTCCCAGCGACACCGAGTATCCTATTCCCACACTCTGATGATTGCTTTGCCTCGTATCAAGAGTGGGTCGTAGTGATTTGGTTCTTTTTGGCGGATCATTGTTGTAACTGTTCTCTTGGGCGCGGGCTTCATATTATTGCCCAGTACCAGAGGAGGGAAGCATACAAAGCATGACTACATCGTCCCAAGCCTCGTCATTCGTCTCTCGTCCCTCTTTTCTCTCGCTCTCGTTGCTAATATCGTTGCGGTCTTGCTCTGGTCTGCTAGATGTTCAAACCTGGCCAGCCTGCGATTTTTTTATTTCGTTTTTCTCCAAGGGATTCCCGCTCTACAAAGCAATCGAATATGTGAAGCTCCGATCACCTTTTTGCGTCAACGACCTTGACCTTCAGACTGTCCTTTGGGACCGACGTCTTGTCCTTGAGATCTTGGACAGTGTAGGGGTACCGACGCCCCATCGTCTGTCCATGGATCGGGATGGTGGACCCAAGCTAGACGCACGGACACGCCAAAAACTGAGGCTGAGAGGAGTGAGCCTACAGGAGAATAGGCCAGTACCTACGTTTAAAATCATTGATCAAGACACTATTCGGATTGGAGAAAGGGTCATAACAAAGCCTTTTGTCGAGAAACCTGTATCGGGTGAAGACCACAACATTCATATCTACTACCACTCTTCTACAGGCGGTGGTGCTAGACGACTCTTCAGAAAGGTACTTGGAAGAGAATTACTTTATTTGCCGCCTACTGTATTTGAAAAAAAAAAAAAAAAAATCCACTTTGCATTGACAAATGGCTTCATTTTATCAACTCATCTAGGTGGCAAACAAATCTAGCGAATATGACCCTGATCTCAACTTGCCAAGGATGGAAGGCTCCTATATTTACGAAGAGTTTATGGACGTTGATAATGCTGAAGATGTCAAAGTCTATACCATCGGAGAGACTTTTGTACACGCGGAAACTAGAAAGTAAGATACCGATCACAGATCGCTTTTCAAAGTGGTTTCTCATTCAATTGGCTTTTACGCTTCTATGGACACTAACAATCTCTATTTCAATCTATAGATCGCCAGTCGTAGATGGGCATGTACGCAGGAATACTGATGGCAAAGAGATCCGCTATGTAACACAACTGACGCCTGAGGAGAAGAAGATGGCAACATCTATTTGTAAGGCATTTGGCCAGCGTGTCTGTGGGTTCGATCTTCTACGCGTCGGAGGCAAATCTTATGTGATCGATGTGAACGGATGGTCTTTTGTCAAAGGAAACAACTACTACTATAACAACTGCGCTAGCATTCTCCAGGATGTCTTTCTCCGCAATGCTCATCAACGTAAACTGTCAGAAGTTGTCTTCCCCAAGGAACTGAGTGCCGAGAATGCGTGGAGACTCAAGGCCTTCGTGTCGGTCTTTAGACATGCGGACAGGACACCCAAGCAAAAGATGAAGTTTTCATTTAGCTCTGCGCCTTTCCGGGAACTATTGAATGGAGGTGGCGAGGAGGTCATCATTCGTCAAGCCCGTGATCTCAAACTGGTCTCTGCCGCTGCAGAGCAGGCAATGGAGGAGGGACTTGAAGACACTAAAAAGTTGATGCAACTTAAGAATATCCTGGACAAGAAGTCAAATCTTCCAGGAACCAAAGTCCAAGTCAAGCCGTCGTATTCCAAGGGCGCTGATGGCATGACACAGACCGTCAAGCTGAAGATCATTGTCAAATGGGGCGGAGAGGTAAGTGACCTAAGTCTTTTAATTAGTCTGACTAGAACTTACGTTGGATGCACTAATGCTCATTGGTTCTTTGTTACCTTTGCTTTGAATTTCTGCTGGGCTAGTTTACACATGCGGCAAAGTATCAGTCAAGAGATTTGGGCGACAATCTTAGAAAGGACTTGCTTATCATGAACAAGCACGTTTTGGAGGACGTCAAGATCTATACGTCTTCAGAACGCCGAGTCCGTGCAACAGCCGAGCTGTTCACACAGCGATTTCTTGATATTCGGGAGGTTCCTAAAGACATGCTTTTAATTCGCAAGGAGATGTTGGACGACAGCAACGCTGCCAAAGAAAGGACGGATGAAGTCAAGAAAGAGCTCCATGATCTCCTACAACCTGACCACGCAGAGGAAATCCAAAAATATTGGCCTAAAGGTCAAGAGGATCCCGGTCAACTCGTGGATGATATGATTGTCTCCATGAGAGTATTGCGGGGGATTATGCGGAAGAATTTTGAGCAGATGGATGTGAATCTGATCCAGAAGAACTGGTGCTGTTACGAAAGCCCAGCCCTATTCTATGAACGATGGGAAAAAATTTTCGGCGAGTTTGCTGATGGAGACCGGTCGACGTTCGATCCGTCTAAAGTCTCTGAGCTCTATGATTCGCTGAAGTACGATGCGCTTCATAATCGACCATTCCTTGAGAGCATATTTGTAGACAGAGATTCGGATACAGGACTGGGACCAATTAAGGAGCTTTACACCAAGTCCAAAATCCTGTTTGATTTCGTGTCGCCTCTAGAGTACGGAATCAGTGGGAAAGAGCGACTCGAAATTGGCTTGTTGACCAGCTTACCGCTTATCAAGCAGATCGTGGAGGACTTGGAGTCCTGTAAGCGCACAGCTGCAGCCCCGTGCACAAGACTCTACTTTACAAAAGGTGAATATACAATGTCGATATCGTCGAAGAGATTTGACTACTCAATCTTGTTGTTTCTGAGGCCAAAACTAACGGCGTTTTTTAACCTCCATGTATACCATAGAGTCACACGTTCACACGTTGCTCAATATCGTCTACCTTTCTGGAATACCTACGCGCATCAGTAAAAGCGAGATCCCTGAACTTGATTGTAAGGCATAAGTTATTGTACGAAAGAGACTCTTGGGATACGAGCCTAGTCAATCTGTGATTATTGACTGAATGTTTCTTTTCACTATTATTTCTAGATCTGACACAGATAACATTTGAGCTGTACGAGAGAAGTGCTCCCGGGACACCGGTGAGCTCGCCACTCACAGGAACCCCTACAACTGCCTCATCACCAAACGGAAGTATCGGTCCTAATTCACCCAGCACCCCAGAGTACTCGCTTCGGATTGGGTTCTCTCCTGGAGCAGGCAATCCGAATATTCTTGATCTACAGATGGATTCCAAGCACTGCCTTTCTGTTATGCCGCGCCGTAATCTCACAGATCATTTGCCACTGGAAGCGGCGTTGAGGTATTACAAGACTCAGGTGGGAGATCCCAGATACAAATCCGTCAATCGAAAGATTCGTGAGAGCAGGATGCTGGGACACAAGCTAGTTGTGGCAAACGAAGGCGAGGAATTGGCAATGATCCAAGATGAGGCTCCATTGATGGTTGTTGGCTCACCAATGGGTCTAGGTGGTGTCGAGACCCATTTTATGAGCCATGCCAACCGCGCTGCCTCGGATTCTGACGCCCACGGGAATACCAATCATAGTGAAGATGGAGCAGATCTGGCTAGGGTTACTGAGGCAGTCTCGGATCTGAAATTGCCATCTAATCTTTCACAGGACGAAAAAAAAAAAAAAGTCAATGGTGCATTGACTCATAACGTTCGGGAATAAGTGGATTGTACGATAGTTATGGAGACTCAAGTGTGCATTTTATTTCAAAGATTTCACCGTGCCCGATAAAAAAAAGTGCTTGTTTGCAGAAAACTATGCAAATAGATGGTCCATGTGTAATGACCCTCTGTCGAAAAGATCACCAAAGATTTTTGAATACAATAAAAGGATGGGTATCGCTAACTGCTTTTATACAGTGCCAGAGCTTTTGAAATCGTGGTTTACGGGTTTTGTGAATGGTCTCTATTGGAAATCTACCACGATATTGTGCTTAATGACTTGACGCATGGTATGTGTTGAATATGAAGTCAGTAACTCCTTTCTTCACTGGATCTGGTAGTCAACAGAACAGGCGCAGGAGACTAAATGTGAGTTGGCAATATTGATGAGCTGGGGCTATAGAGGTTGCGAGAGGCAATGAGTGCTGTCAAGGGTTTGAAGGAAGACATAGTCTACCATTTGAACAAAGAGATGGATTCCCAACACAGAAGAGATGGTTCGCAAAGTAGTGGTCAAACAAGGGCTAAAAAAAAATACTGTCATCGATGCGCATTTAGAATGTGCATTCTTCTTTTCTCTTTATCATCTCCCAAAGCATGGTGTGCGTGTCATGTTGGACTTTGGTTCTACATTTTTTTCTCTCATGGAAAACTCGTATTCTCAAGTACCCATGGTGAGAAGAATAAGCTTCACCCAACTATTGCTGGTGCCAGTCCAAAGAACGTAGAAAGATGAGAATGTGGCCAACAATATTCGAGGTCTTGCAAAGGCCCTTCTTGTGTGGAGAAAGGCAGTCATCTTGCTTAAGATTGCTAGAGTGCTGGCCCTGATCTCCTTGGCCATCTATGGATTGAACTGTGCTGGTATCGCTTATTGGATTGTGGAGCATCTCTTGTTCTTGAGTAGTCATTCCACATTGCTTCATCCATTCTTGTACGGTCCATTCAAGTCCAATGGCTCGACTCACGATCTCGATCTGGCTCTCGTGAGTTAGATCTAGATATTGATCCACCAAGTTTCCATCAATTACATGCTGTCCTGGTGACGAGAGTGATCGATAGCGGTCGTGCAGGTTGCCGAGAGCAGGACGACTCGGGTAAAATGTTTGAAGAACAGTCTGAACAGAAGAAAGGATCGTGAAAATAGTAGGATCAATCCTCCAAAAGCCAACCACACTGCCAAGGAGCGAGCATCCGATCAATGCTTGAGAGGAGAGTCTTTGGTGCGGCCACTGAGAGTCAGAGGAGGAAGACTGAGTTGGAGCCGATTGAAGTAAAGTCCCTTGGCGAAGCATTGGGTTGATAGAGTCATATCCTTGATCAGCGAAGCTAGAGTCTTTTTGCTTCAAGTTTGGGGCACTTGTGCCTGTCTCTGATCCTGAAGGTGTCCACGGCAGTAAGACCCGCGAGGTCATTAGAGTTGCCAACTCTTGGGGTAACGTAGTAGATGAGCGAGACGATACTCCAGATCTTAAGGATAGGTCGAGGTAGTCGGGTTGCGTAAGTAGCCGGCCATCATCAGTATCGCCTTTTCCTTCAGAAGATACGCCACCCATTGCAGAGGATCGTTGGATTAAAGGGACACCTCGTAACGATCTCTCTTCAGTATGCCAGACATTCGCAATCCGTATTCTATTCATTGCCTCCCCGACATGGAAAGAAAATCGGTCCACGAGTGATCGCTGATGTGTAGGACCATCTATTGAAAAGATCAGAAATGCGATGCCGTTAATAAAATGAAAAAGTAGAAGTCATCTTATCGAACAATCAATTTGCTGTCACTCATTGTACCTCGCGAATAGCCAACACCAAATATTCCTCCAGCCATGTCAACACCGATCGCAAGGTCAGGTGAAATTGCCAAGCAGTCGGACACCACCCTAGCGGATCGTGCGCTAATCATAAATTAAGGATAAGCCAACTGTAATTAGCAAAGTTGTTCTTTCACCACTACCCACCCGCCCTACTCTCACGCCCTTCCTCTCCGATTTGCCTGTCTTATCCCATGAACTAGGAAAAGGTAGCATGGTGACCGTATTGATAGCCATTTTCAATACCTTTTAAAGAATTTTAGCTTGTCAAAGCTGCGTTCACCGGCTACTCCGGGCTGATACTCGTAAAAGCTGATGGATTCGCGGCGGGAGCCAGTACAGATCATGTTTCCATGTGTCGATATTTGGACTATAGGCCATCGTTCACGGTAACTGGCTCTTTCAACCAACCTGTGGACCAGAAAAAGAAATAAAAAATGGGGAATAAATTATCACAAAGCAAAGAGAAGCGCACAGAATCCAGTTCGCAATAGGGTCCCAAATATTGACTGTTCCCAACTTTAGGCTTACGTTTTCTTTTCAAGGTCCAGAGCTAGCAGCTTGAGTACTGGACCATTCGATATCAATAGCATCCTATTGGATCAGCAATATGAGAGTCTTTCAACTACAGTTTGACCGACTTAGACTAGAATAAATTATTCGGGAAAGGAGCAGCCAGCTGGTCAACCACTTACATTTCCTTGAAAATAGAAATGGCAAACACAGGTGCTGACATTGTCATGGCCCATCGTAGATCCAATTCGAATTTCCGATGCCGTCGATCTTGTTTCTAGTGAATAGGCAGTAGCATAAAGAATAACAATAATAAAGGTCAGATTTTTGGGAGGGGGATGGAGCTGTGGAATCATCTACTATCTCGTAGTCCGCCTCTGGCCTGCTACCCAACACAGCCTTGACCAAAAATACCTTAGATTGCTTGACTGACAAAACTACTAGTCGCCCTGTCCTAGGTGCCGAAGCAGACATCTCCGACCCGGTTGGTGAGAAAATGCCTGTACCAATACACAAGTAAACTGCATCCGTCTTGTTTACACGAGGGATTCTCCATTCTTTTCAGGACGATCATTTCATCGAGGAAATGGGAAAGAGTTGAAATGAAGAAGAGAGGACAGTGTCAGGAAGATGCTGTAAGTTTGTAAATGGCGTTGATTAGACTGCTCTTTGTCGTAGGACGCTTTGACCATACCTGTCATACTATAAACAGACTCTCCCTGTTTTAGTCCAAACTGTGCAACGATGTGTTGTCGCTCACGGCCTGGCTCGCTGGACGATCTATTGACAGAGTATAAATCTTCAGTGTTAGATATAGTGTAAACCACAGGGTTCCTCAGGCAGCTGCTATAGATACATTATGTTACCTTTCGGGATCGATTAGATAGACAGTTGATTCTGCAAAGGGGAACTTTGCTCCTACGCATGCTACAAGTAGGAGTCTTTTCGATGTGATATCTAAGATCCTTCGAGGTGTCTACAAATTCAGAGGAATGGAGACCTGTTAATCTGGACGCCCACACCGAAGGTCAAGTTACTAAACCTAGCTTGAAGAAATAAGACGGCTATACCTCTCCAAGCATGAGTTTCTGTCGAGTGTACTTCTGAGCGATCTCTAGGTTGACCAGCTGCATATCTAGGTTGTCCACGATAAACGAAAACTCAGAAGGCGAAGACTGAGTTTGCTTTGTTGATTGGAATGAGCACGCTTGTGACACCTTCCAAAGCGAAGAGGCCAGCACAGCAATGGTTAGTGTCTTGCTATTAACCAATGTGCTTCATACGAAACAAGCACATTGCTGTTCTTACTCTGCCTCATTCACTTACTTCTTCATCGAACAATACTGGCTGAATCTCCAGGTCTTTTTCATATGCGAATTGCCATAGTTTGTCTGACATGACAAGAGCCTTCGAGAGGACATCGTCATCGGTGTATGCAAATTTCACAGGCAAAATTCCCAACTTGAACAGGCGAGGCGAGGAGAGCACACGCGCTGGCAATACTAATTGTGTCGGCCGGTGCTCACCCATGGGCATCAGACAGTTATATGATAAAATACATCCATCACGAAGACCAACCAAAATTTTCCGTCTTGATCCGTTTTTCAGGACAAAGATTGAATGTGGGATAGTGACATTGTCGCTCCCAGTCTGAGCTAGTAGGTCATAAGGAAAAGATGGATGAAATGAATACGCATCTCGGTGCCTGACCAGAAAGCGCTCTCAGAGCTAAAGGCAAGCCAATATATTTGCATTTGCTTACCTAAAGACTCGGTATAGACGTCGAGAACTCCATCCCAAGTGATCTCAAATAAAAGCACTGATGGCTCTAAAGTACCAATACAACAGAATACACGGCTATGACCCATGGCACTATCAGGGCCTGTCTCTGAAGAGCCTTGATTGGCATGACGATCTCTCCAGCAGTAGATGGTTGTTGGTTCTGCTCCAATTGCCTTTGAAGCCACTTCTTGAAAGCCATGATCTGAAGAAATGTGTGAGCTTTGTTCCAGTTCGACGCCAGTGAACTTCAAAAATATGACGGAGCTAACTCCTGAGCATACTTGACCAAAAAGAAGAATATTATCTGTAGCCCAGCAGGCAGAAGCAATCACTCCTGCTTTAGCCATCCACGTATGTTTCTTTCCTGACGCCATGCATGTTGCAATCACTCCCAGTCGATGAACTTGAAACAAGACACCGTCGGAAAGGCGACCGGCGCACACAGTGGCCTGAAAAAGATCTAGCCCGCTAGACTCGCTGATATCCTCCAGACTTCCTACCCAGTTCCCCCCACCAAAAAAAAAAAAAAAAAAGACCCAAGAATTGATGGAATGAGTTATAGGTATGCAGCACCGGGAGATCGTCGTCAGAGAACAGGTAGCCCTTCTGACAATGGTTCTTACCTCTATCGCCTCGACGCATCACTTTTGTACTCTGAACAAAGGATACAACAAGGAATGTATCAAAACTGTCGTCCTGATTCTCTTTGGCACTCCAAATCCCAGTCGCGCCTGCAAAGTATTCGTTTCCACTGCTGCCTGAGCTCTCAGTTGACACACCGTATCGAATCCTTCTGACTGATCCCTCAGTTCTCATCCCTGAGCAAACAAACAGTGTATCTCTCCCCGGAAATGATGGCTCACGAGCGCAGAAATCCATAATTGGGGAGCAGTTTTGAAGTTCTGTAACCGCAAAGAGGTCAATGCCAGATTCCTCCTCTTTGATAGCCAGAATGTTGCCATCTCCTTGATCACTCGAGTACATTAGATAGTCTGTGTGAAGAGTGATTTCTTTTCCATTGGATTCATCATGAAGAGACTCTGTGACGAGTTGTTGTCTGGCCAACACGACCATCACATCTCCTACTGGCTTATCTCCCGAAATGAGCTCAAACGCCATTGTGAGCGTAAGGCCATGGATATTGATTCGGTAGAGTTCTGCTGTGTCACTTCCCAGGTACACTGTCTGGTCTACAGCTGTATCTGGTGAACGAGGTGGTGTAGCACAAGCCGATATGAGCGGATAAAATCCAGCAGGAGGGTGAGCAGTGGTGTGACCAGTCGGGATTTCGTTCCCTTCCCGTTTCAATAACTGTAACGATCCATGGTGGGAATGAGTTGCTGGGGTTGTGGGCCCAGAGTCTACAGGTTTTTGCACCGTAACCAGTGATACTTTCACTTCCTATGAGTTTTTTTTTTTAAAAAAAAAAAAAAAAAAAAAAAAAAAAAAAAAAAAAGAAAAATAAAATCGCGGGGAGCTGGTGGTGAGTCACTGTAGTCCTTGTTACACATTGAATGAAAGAGCGACAAGGGAAGAGAGTCGGATCCATACATCGACGTAGATCATAGCACATGGGATGTTAGGAAGTGCTTTGAGATGGAGAACAGAATTAGCTGAACCTATGTCGATCTGACTTGCTCCGCATTGAATGGAAAGAGGGCCTAGGAGGTGATTCCGGAGGTCAATGTGGAATGTTGCGATATGGTATTCTGACGATTCCATGCTGTTTGTTGATATTGCCGCGGATAGGAGAGCATTGCATAGGTGAGTACATATTGACGGGGAATCTTGGCGATTTGGGCGCACAAGGACACATTAGACTTACTTGTAGAAGAGCACCGCTAGAATAGCCGTCTCATCCACTTCCTTTGGATCCGGTGACAGAAATTCCATTCCAACAATTGTACCCTTGAGATCAATGGTGGATATCTGCAGTTGTTGGGATAAGTACAAAAGTGAGCATACAAATCATGCTCGTTTTCTGCAGGCTCCAAACCCAAAAAATGCTGTGTTCCCTACCCTTTCTATTGGATCAAAGCATGTTCTTGTAGTATTCCTTAGGACGACTAACTTGATGCAGTTCTGTAGAGCCGAGACGGCGATAAGGCGGTTTCTAATATCAGGAATGCATGCACATTAGACGCCAAATCCAAAATCCAAGAGTTTTCTCACGGATTAAGTTTGGTTCCTACGTTGGATCAACAGCAAGTTTCGCCCCGACATGGGAGCAGTCGAGTCCCGGAGGTGAAATTTCAATCTAGGCAATGAAAATAATGAACGTCTTATTAGGTCCCGGGGAAGATGAAAAAATAAAGTCCAGCAAACGTTCGGTCTACATGTGAATAGTGAGAGATTCTAACCTCCTTGATAGTGTAAAAGTGTCCACGGTATCCGGAGGCAGTCTGATTGCCTTGAAAGGTGAGAAATGACAACACTCCTGAATCTGATGTTACAACCAGGATAGTCGGAGAGGCTGATAGCGGAAGATATCCGAGCCTGGGCAGTTCATTGCTTCCGTCAATGTCCATTGAATCGTCGCTGCTGCCATCCCTTTCTTCCACGTCAAACGTGCAGTAAAGCGGCTTCATATCTCTGATCATTCCAAAAACTGGCTGCTCATGAACCACTTCAAGTGTGCCTGTTGGCCCTGAATCCTGGTTACTTGTTCCGGCTTTGAATCTACAGAGAGAAAGATATGTCCCCTTTTGGGCACACGTGTCGCGTTTATGAAAAGGTTAACTCATGTTACTGCCAGTCTGGCAGACGCCTTTTTTTTTTTTTTTTTTTTTTTTTTAGGCTGAATGAAGGTCATTGTTTCTCCTTACCTTGCCAAACACAAGGTCCATGTCGACCAGGGAAAGCGAATCGATGTTGTCTACATGGCATCTGTCACTCCGCTGTGGGTCCGTCCAGTTTCCAACACATGCCTGATGAATCACTCCAGGTGGTTGAAGATGCTTCGAAAACACCCTGATCTTGGAATAGTCATTCTCCATAGCGTGTCAACAGGTTGAGTGAAAGGAAGGAAGCATGTCGCCATCCTGTCACTCTCTTGCTCATGTGACGGTCGCTGTTCCAGCCACACGGAATAAAAAAAAAAAAAAAAAGTTTATATGATATGAAAATGGGGAGTAAAGCTATGTAAGTGTTCGTATTCTATGCAAAAGTGTTCGAGAGAACAACGGCGCCTGCAACAACAGCTACTGCAGTCAAGGCACTGCCAGTGGAGCCTCCCATCACACCCGCATTCAAGCGAGCCAGCTGCTCAGTCGAGTTCGGGTATCTGGAAACGCAGACTTGCTCAATCTCACCGCAGAGGACACCAATATCGATAAAGTGGGGGTCCAATGGGCTTGTCTTGTTGTTGAGTTGGCGCGCGTAGTATCTGAAGATAGCGGCAACAGTATCAATGTCCTCAGATTCCTTCATCAGCCAAACAGTCTCTCCTTTACGGATCTTGATGTTCTCATGGGTAAAGATCTTGTAGTTGTTATGTACCATTGTAAGGGTTGCAATGGCCATGACCTGAGGAATAGCACAGAACTTGAAGCACGATGGGTTCTTGATCATGCTAAGGTACTCGAGGACATCCTTGATGTGTGCCATAGCATTGAAAACCATATGGTCCAAACACTGGAGAGCCTTTGTCTTGTTCTCTGGCTTGGCGAAGTCTTCCATTGTATCAGCATATTGACCCCAGATTTCCTTGGGCCAGAAGAATCTCTTGTCGCGCAAGTCCTCCAAAAAATCGCGAGTGATGTTTGTCTTTTGCAAAAAGAGTCCCATGGAGTTGGACAAATCCTTTCTCTTTGCAACCATAGGCGCTACAATATTAGTCGAAAAGGAATGACGGCAAGCTATATTAGTCTCATAGGTCTCAGCAAGTATAGACATCAAAGCAAAGACTTGACGACAAAGCTTACATTCAAATCCACATGCGCTAAACATCTCACTCAGTCCCAGACCGACAAGGCCAGCAACGTAGTGGCAGTACTCGTCATAGTCGGCGTTCGTCTCGACGTTAATTCCCGCAGTTGCATAGTGAGCCATACCATCCCCCATACGCTTGGTGATATCAGCGATAATGGACTGATAGGCTGGCTTCAGGAGCAAGAATGCGTCGATAACGGCATCAAACTCGACCAACAGTTGACGGTCTTTCTCGTTGGGTCCATCTATGGGATTGAGTAACAAAGGACATTAAGGTTACACGTTTGTTCGAAGTGGCTCACTATGCTCTCCATGCTCTTCCGTGCTCTTCACTGTTCCAATGCACTTCTTTGCTCCCATTTAACTGCCATGGCGTTGTGACCAAAGCTCCCGGCTGGAACTGTGCGATGTAGTCTGTGCACGTACTCTTATTGAAGGTCCAACCCTTCTGGTAAATGATTTCGTGAAATTTCTTCAGATAAGGGATCTTAATGTCGAGGTCAATGGTCATGTCGTCCTCTATGAACGCAGGAAGGGACGGGGGGTGTTATGGACATAGTAGGCTGGCTGTTAATAAGAATAGTAACAGCTCGGGAAGATTAGGCAAACAGACAGTGGAAAAAGAGAAGCTCACACATACCAATGGTGTCCAGACCACGAAGGATCAAGTAGAACAAGCAAATCTTTGTAAAAAAAAAAGGTCGTTAGGCTTGCTGTCGGACAACGTCTAATTCTGAAAGACCCCCCCTCGCGCACAAAGCAAACCAACAAGCCCGCAGAGTCAGGAATTCTTACCGGATCTTTCAGTTCCTCGTCTAAATCTTGGATAACAGCGGAAAAGCTTCGCGAAGTCATGTTGAGGTGATGGTAAATTCTTTCCCTGTTCTTATTGTTACTGTAGTCATGCTTTGCCTTGGGAGAGAGCTTGTATTGCACCAGTGCTACTACCTCGGAAGGATGGAAGAGCGAAGCAAGAATTGCAGATGCCATTGCAAAAGTGTAGAAAGGGGGGAGGAAAAGGAGAATGCTATATGTGAGAAGACAGCTAGAACTCGAGCAGGTGAGCAAAGAGAAAGAGATGCGAGGAGATGACGGAAAAGAGAGATGCGGAGAGATGACTGAGAAATGATGAGTGGAGAGAGAAAGAAAGAGGAAGAGAGGAGAGAACGGTGGGAAAGAAAGGGAGAGATGGGGAAAGGAAAAAAGAAAGAGAAGCGAGATCGATATGAGAGGAAGAGCAATGGAAAGGATGACTGAACAAGAATGGGAAAAAAGAAAACAAAAACCGGTGGTAAGGCGCTGGATGGGCTTTCGCTCAGTTGTGCCTGTGAGTTGTTAGCAGCAAAGCTCTATGTCGCAAGGGCACCTGTCAAGGTATCACGCACAGGTGAACTCTGATCTGTAGTGCTCTCCTCCGCCGAATGCCTGCTCGTTTTGCTCCTCTATGGCCTGTAGGTTACTACCGTTGGCCAATAGAATCCGTAGGCCAAAAATCAGGCCACCAAGACCATGCAAAAAAAAAACGTGACAAATCTGGCTTGATTCGAAAATTAATGGGTCCCGGCCGCTGACTATCGCACATCCACCTGAGAGGTGACGGCGCCCAAATAGCGTAGGGGTTATCGCGTTTGTCTTGTAAACAAGAGGTCCCTGGTTCAAATCCGGGTTTGGGCACTTCTTTTGCTTCTCATGCATTTTTTTCCGAGCCCCGTTCCCCACCTTGAACTTCGAAGTGACGAGGAGCTAGGCTTCAAGAGCCCTGGACGTCAGTCATCGTTCAGGACTATCGTTTTGCCTCTTAAAATTCGGGATTGTAATTTTCACATCTTACTTGTTCTTTTTTTTTTTTTTTTTTTTTTTTTTTATGGGCCCCGTTAGGGGTTATCTTACTTGTTCTTGATCTGAGAGCGAAAGAAGATTGGGTAGGAGGTTGGACGTACGCACGCCAACAAACTAGACCTTAGCGAAAGGACCCTAAAAAAAATAGAAACTCATTGACCGACTCTGTTTGGCGAGGCGAGCCACAGGAGCGTTTGAGACGGATATTAATGAGGCGTTATCCCGAATTATAAGCCGAATTATAAGCAGCTGTGGATACCGAATATTAAAAGGCAAAATGACTGTCCCGAAGTTTAGCTTTGTCCGGTTCCTCGATCCCTCTCTTTTCCTTTTTGTACTCTGGGCAAATGTTAGGACGCTTAGCTGTAGTCGGATAGAGGTTTGTGTATTTTATGGTAACTAGTTGCTAAGCGAAAGCCCGAACTACAAGTGACCTGGAAAGAATGCTACTGCAAATACAACCTAGTCGAAAAAAAAGGGTCCCAAATGCCAAGGTCTTAAGTGTAGACTAGGTTTAAGGACGGCGGGAAAAGATTAGGAGTAGTCAAGTTGGGATGCTTGCTTAAGTTCAAAATATAAACATTTCCAATTCCAGATTGACTCTGGAGCTATAAATGACTCCTCCAGCGGGTACTTTCATTTAAAAACTTGGCTTTCGACCAGGTAGATAGGAAAAGCAGGGAGATGTGTTTGTAGTACGACTGCATTGGAAAGCAAAGGAAATGTCGGTCTTAAGCGCTAGCACAAGTTCAGTGTAACAGTTCCACCTCAGCTCGATGCAAAGCTAAGGACAACTTTACCCAAATGGCAGCCTGATAACCAAAGGATTTTATCCCGAAGCAGCCTAGCCATCCACATAGAATTCTAACACCGTCTGCGGCGTTAGTCAGTCATAGGTCATGAGTTTTATGATGTGTCCGCGTGTCCTCAAGGATCCATTCAGAAGAAGAAAAAATCAACATGTCTGTCTACTCAATCAAGCAAGGGACTTGTGATCATAAATTAGTTTTATTCCATGCGGCGCATTAGTCTGTAGTAGATGCTGTGACTTCACGCATCAACTCGATAAAGTTACATAGTTGTTAGGTGTTGTACAATGCTTTTTTTGTTTTTTTGAAGGGGAGGGGAGGGTTTCTATACATCATGCTTCTCCCCGTATCCGGAATAGTTAGGTGGATCCTTGGGGCTGTCCTTGTTGTTTGAGCCATGTTTCGAGACTGTGAAGCCAATCTAGATACTCTGCCTCGCTGACAAAGAGACTGAACTTTACTTGGTTCAGGAACTCCATCTCCATTACGTTGATTTCCTTAACGCTAATCCCCGTCACCTCTGACCATGTCTTATTGGTGAACGTGTTATCGTCCAAGAACTTGTTGGCGAGCATTAGTGATACTGTGAAGAGACGAAATTCAGAGCCTTGTTGTCCGTGAATTGACGGGTTATTCTTCAGTAGTTTTTGAATGTACTTCAAGGAGAGCAGGATAACTGATGATGAGAGTTGTGTTGCTGACAGGACCTGTAACAAGTACAAGATAGGCGCTAAATTAGCTACTAGCACGAACCACGCGGTGTACTGCAACTTTCGGCTGCATTTCATTACTGCATAACAATCAGACAAGAGTGATAGTAAGATACCTTCAAACAGAATTTCTTAAAGGCGGGGCCAGCCGAGGACGGCACAGTCATCCGGTGCGGTACGACATTGTAGGCGTTGCTGGAGGCGCCATTGATATTTGGACGGGTGTGCCAAAGGGTATAGACCATGACCGAAGCAAACTCTGCGAGCTGCAGAGTGCTTGTCTGGGGACTGATAACGTGCTCCATAGAGGGACCACCTCGGTGATCTCGCCCTGCATCTCGAGAGTGCTGGTGGTGTTGTTGTTGGTGCGAGTGCTGAGGCTGTGCCTGAGACTTTACGGGAGGCTGTTGTTTATGGGATTGCATCTGCACTTGAGCTTGGTGCGATGTATGCTGCGCTGAGGCCGAGGCCGAGGTACCGTGGGCATGTTGCCGCTGTTGTCCCTGGAAAGAGTGCTGCATATACTGTGGTTGAAGCTGCTGAAACTGCTGGGTTTGTTGCGAAGGCTGAGTGTGCTGCTGGCTGTGCTGACTTGAGACGCGTTGCTGAAGCTGGGCCTGTTGTCCGTATTGTTGCTGTGACGAGCTATGCTGTTTGTAGACCTGTGAGGTTGGTACAACCTGGTGTGAAGTCGGCACTTGCACTAATGGAGTATGCTGGTTGGATATCTGCTGACCCCGCTGTTGTTGTTGTTGTTGTTGTTGTTGTTGTTGTTGTTGTTGTTGTTGTTGTTGTTGTTGTTGTTGTTGATGGTGGAGTATCTGAAGGTGAGTTTGGGACGGTGCTTGGCCCTGAGAAACGAGGGGCATGTAGTGGGGTTGGGTGTACTGGACCCGCTGCTGGTGCTGTTGCTTCTGCTGGGGATGCGCCTGCATCGCCGCCTGCTGCTGGTACACCTGATGTTGTTGGTGCGACGCGGGCACCGTACCAGCGGAGTGATACTGAGGTGCACTATATGCAGCTGGTGCAGACCCAGGGGTCTCGACAGGCATCTGACCGAGTCCTGTTGTCGCATAGAGAGGAGCGCCAATGGCGAGTGACTCTAAAGGTCCGACACCTAAAGTTGAACGTCCGCTGGGATACTGGATCGGATGACCCAAGGGGATGGCGGTCTGATAATAAGCGATGGGAGCGTGGGTGTCCATGATGACGTGCAGCGATGGTGGATAACTTTGACCCGAGGCTAAGCGAAGCGAAAGCGAGGTGAGGCGAGATGAGGCGAGATGAGGCGACCAGACCCTGCGCGATGGGGTTCCTGCAGAGATGCCCGATGGAGGCGGCGAGAGAAGGGAGCGTGGGGATGAGAAAGAAAGAGAGAAAGAGAGAGAGAGAGGGAGAGAGACAGAGAGAAGAGAAGGGGAGAGGAGAGAGAGAGGAGAGGAAAGGAGAGGAGAGGAGAGAAGAGAGAGAGAGAGAGAGAGAGAGAGAAAGAGAAAGAGAGAAAGGGAAAGAGAGAAAGGAAAAAAGAGAAAAGGAAAAGGAGAAAAGAAAAAAAAAGTAAGAAAGAAAGAAAGAAAGAGGTCGATGCTGATGAACTCGCTGTTGTTGCTGATGACCCGAACGTGCAACCAGGCACACGGTCGCTTAGCCCGGCAAGACCATTGCATTGGTCACGGTCAGAGCACCGGTAGGTGCAGGTGCGGGCGCGCCCCATTCCGCTCCAAAAATAACACCCCTCCCGCCCGTCGATGCACCATCGTCCATCCTTCTGTCATCATCTTCATTATCGTCATCATCACCTCAGGGACTGCGACCTATCTCTGCCCGCGTCCTGCTACCCGTCTCGTCCTAGTCGGGATCATGCGCATAGTGGCCTTTTGTTTGATAGACCTTATGCTGAAGGATGGACTCTCTCTCTCTCTCTCTACGATTCATCCCAGTTTCCTTGCATCATGTTCATGCGCCCTCACTCGCATGAACTTCGACATTGCAAGTTGGATCTACAGGGAAACACCGATGACAAACGGAGGAACGTCATGCATAGACATGCCCGTGGCCTCGGGAGACACGATAGGCCTAGACGAGGCGGAAGTGAAAACGTGAGGGTCTGTCTGTCCGTCCGTCCGTCTGTCTGTCTGTCTGTCTGCCTGTCTATCTGTCCGTCTGCACAAAGACTGTCGTAGAAAGGAGACATATACACTCCCACAGTCTCTCTATCTCTCGCACGCTACATTTCCTAAAGGCCGTGGTGTGTCGATGCTCCAGCTCCTGGTAGAGTTACCTCCCCTGATTCCGATCCTTTTGTGCCCGCTGACTCCTTTTTTTTTCCTCTTATTTTTTGGGCTGTCTTCTCGTCGTTCTTCGGACCTTGCGCCCCGCAGTACAGCTGACAGAGCCAGGCTGCTGCGCGGGGGTGTTGAGATCGCATACCTTCTAGCCTTCGAGGTGAGCTCGGCTCTGGGGCTCAATGGCAATATAGCATTGCAGCCTAGGCAATATATCTATGAAGATGCGGAGCTGCGTGCGAGGGTGTCGACATGGGGCTCGGACAACAATAGGACTGTATCCGTTCGGAGTCGCCTGGTCTCAGAAACCAATGTGAATAGTAATAGGGATGCTCATCGAAGGCGATAGCGATGGCAATGGCGATGGCAATGACAATAGCAATGGCCATGGCCTTGGCAATGACAATGGTGATGAGCCATGAATTAGTGAGGGAGAGTATATCGGTTTGATTCTGTTCCCCGCCGTCATGCTCGCGCTCTCTCTCTCACCACTCAACACCACATTCAGGGTCCTACGCCAAGGAGCATGCTCTCGTCAGCAACGCCCGGCGAATTCTGGCAACGTGCTCTTTCGAGCATCGAGCGAGTACGACAGCACCAACAACAGTCATGGGCAGAAGGCAATTCCTCGGCCCTTCTTGTCTCCGTCTTGCCCTTCTATTGTTTTCAATACGCGTTCCACCAACGGTTGGTATCTCTGACTTGTCTCGAGTCTTGCATGATATCTGCTGTCTTGCTCCTTGCTTGAACTTCAGACTACCAGTCTTCATGCTCCTTCTGCCGAGTTCTTTGGCCGTGACTATCGTTACCTTAGCCATTGCATCGTCCATGTAAATCCTCTGCATGAATCTGCGTCTAAAGAAGAAGGAGTACGGGGGTGAGGGGTGGGGGTGAGCAGGGGGAAAACAGGCTGGTGTTGTCCACCCATCTTCCCGCACACATCTCCGCCTCCACATGCAGCACAAAGCAAGGGACTCCAGAGACGCGTCCTTTAGCCAAAAAGAGACAGAAAGAGCGAAGAGTACACATTTTCCCCGACCTAGGACGCGTGTCTAGATAGCCGTTGCAACAAGATTGACTCCAGCTGCTGGAAAAGGGTGTCATGGAAACTGACAAGTTCACCTAAAACTGGATAGAGAAGAGGTCGCGGACCCCTTCCTTGACATTGAGGACGCACAAGATCGAGCAGGGGGTAGAGGAGACACGATCTCTTGCTTTTGGGTAAGATAAAGTTGCATTACAACTCTTTCATCCCATGGTAGGGAAAACCCGCAGGAAGTCGAAGGAAAAAGGAAACAAAGCACAGCTTCCCTTTGTCTCGGGATGGCGTGTCTCTCGCTTCCACGACAGATGTGAAGCATGAGATGGGTCCTCCAAAGTCAGTAATTGCTATAGCTGGCTTGTGTTCAAGTCGCATACGGGGAGACGACCATGTCGCTCTCGCTGACTTTGTGCGCTGTAGGAGATCCAGAGCCAGGAGAGCCATGTCCTCTTGGAGGAGAGGCTTTATTGCTTCAGTAAGTTTTCAAAATCACACTGATCCTTAGGAAAAGGCTCAAGAATCCCAGATAAAGAATGCTGACTCTGGTTCTCGATGCCCGTAAATGTGTCTCATCCAAAGTACTCCTGTTGTAATCTCTGCAGGTAGAGCAATCATTGATCAGACTGTTAGAGTAGTATGGTCAGCTCTATGCCTCGACCAACAAGTGGCGGTCGTATTTGCCAGAAAAAAAAAAAAAAAAAAAAAAAAAGTATATTCTGTTCTCCCATTGATAACATGTTACTTTCTCCCGTCCTCCTGGGCTTCTCGTCCCAACCCTAGAATAGCCGAAAAATTTGCTTCATCCATGATCCGACGTGTGACAGGGCGACGACTCAGGAACAGACTCCCTCGCCTATTGCCCAAGGCTTTGTTCTGACCGTTGCATGAACAGAGGCAGAAGGGAGTAACATCAGGGATGGGACACATACTTGATCGATGTCTTTTCTTTCATCCGACACCTTTGGGAACACGGAATGTACAACAGACAGGTCATGGCCACCCGCGGTAATCACAGACCCCCTTGTTCCTGCCATTTCGGTTTGCCTTCTGCAAACGGCGAATGGGTACAAGTACACACATGTCGGCATGGACTTCATGCAGCTGCATGGGCTTCCTGTTCTCTTCTGTCATTTGGGGTTGTAGGATTAGGCTGCATCGAAGCATTGTCAACTTCCCTGTGTCCACCTTTTGCTTGCGGTGGGAGGAAGGACCAACTGAACTGAGCGCAGGCATGAAAGTCAAGGGTGCAGCCTGTGCAAGGGAAGACGAACACACCCATCCAGGGGTGAGGGCAGAGCAACCGAAGGAATACATGAGTGGACTCCTTGCTTCCTGGCGTGAGGAAAGATGAAAAGTTGCGGTACACATGGTGTTGCACCGCGTGAAAGAGCAGGTGCCAGTGTGCTTGTTGTACATCAACTGTAGAAGCGACTACAGCGGCAGGGGGAAAAACGGCAAGAGCCGCAACAAGTATCAGCGTTAGTAAGGGTAGTCGCAAGTTGTGCGTTGTATAACCCAAAGAAGACGGCGTCTGGATGTTGATCTATCTTTCCTCCTCCTAGCCCGTGCTTCGTATCTTGTCAGTGTCTTAACCCCTCACTATTCTTCTCTCCATCGTTTTTTACTCCTGCTCAACTATGCTCAACTCTGCTCTGCCTGCTCTATCATATTAAAGACAGGAGAACAACAAATACGGATTGAGAGAGAGAGAGAGAGAGAGAGAGAGAGAGAGAGAGAGAGAGAGAGAGGAGGGAGGGAGGAGAGAGCGCGTGTGCGTGCGTGTGCTTTATGTATGTGTATGTGAGGGAGAAATAGAGAGTAAGCAAGAGAGAAAGAGAGAGAGAGAGAGAGAGAGGGTGGGGAAATCGAGGACGAGGGGCAACCATGTTGTGTTGTTGCTCTGTCACTTTTACCTCGTCTTTGTTGTTCTGAGCGTTCGTCCGGGGACACAAGGGTTCTCCTGAAAAATACAGTTGGGCAGGTCTCTTTTAAGCAACTCGTTCTCCTTTCTATCGCCTCGACATCCTCTTCTTCCTTTCCATTTCTTGTTCTTCCTCTTCCTCTTTACACTCACACACCTTGAACCTGTCGGCATCTCTCTACTCCTCGGTTGTGCACCCTATCCATAACTAGCCTTGATTGTTCAGACATCTTTCATTGAGCTCTACGCCTTTTCGAACCTCTTTCCCCCCACCACAGCCTCCAAGCTTGACATACTTTGATCCACGACAGTCATCGATCTTTCACTGTTTGTTTTACGCAGAGCCATCCCTCTTGTGATCCTGCCAGCTCTCGAATTTGTTCGACAAAGAGAGCGCTTCCAGCTCGCTCGTTCCACTTTTGACACCACTAGCTAGTCTGTTAGAAATACTCTCGATTGAGTACCTGGCCCTGGCATCTCCATCTCTCTCTGCTCCAATTATTTTCCTTTGCCGCTTTTCTGGTTCACACACAAGATCCCATCGAAGGTGACTCCTATTTTCTGCTCTACCCTGGCCTGACGCAGCATATTTCTCCCTTGACGACCAAAAGCAAGCAAAAAAGGAAGACAACAAACCAAGCAAGAGTGAACAACACAACATGCGCGAGTACAGGCTGGTAGTTCTTGGTTCTGGCGGAGTCGGAAAATCAGCGCTGGTAAGTTCTCCACCGTCCCATCACCCCTCTCTCCCCAACCCAATGCTCCCCTTGCCTCTCGTTTCTCTCTCTCTCTCTCTCTCTCTCTCTCTCTCTTCCACCCGGGTGAAATTCGCATGTAATGGATCTTCATCCCATATACCCTGGGCCCTTTGTTTTTCTTCCACACCTGGTTATAAAAGTACTGGATTATCGAGACGCCTGGACGAAGCAGGAGGAGGGAGGATAGAGAGTGGAGAACTATGGAATGCATGGTAAAAGCACATCCGTCGCCCCATTGCCCGATCGTTTCATTTCTCAGCCATTTTATTTTTACACCTGTGAATTGAAAGTGGTGTTATGAAGAGCGACATGCACCATGTGCCCCGGGTGTCCCCCCCCCCATTGTGCATGGTGTCCTAACAACCGATTCACTATATTAACTCGGATGACATGGCAATGGGGTGAAAGGAGTGATGGTTAAGGAGCCAAAAGCAAAGACAGAGAGAGCAGACAACAGGAGGGAGACTCGCGAAAGGGGATTAAATGAAAAGGGATCATGGTTGAGTCACTAGAGCTCGGTGGTATTCATGCATTGTCGTCTCGTTTATTCCCTTCTCATCTATCTCCATCGTTGCTCTCTCTCTCTCTCTCTCTCTCTCTCGTTCTTACCTTCTCGCCGGCTTGCCTTCCCTGTCCGCAGTTTGCAAGGCGGGGCGGGGTAGCATAAACAATTGAAAAGGGGATTGAGCACAGTGGGAAGGAGAATGGGGGATTTGGGGGTGGGGGGGTGGTATGGGAAAGCAAAATTGGTCATGTTCAAGATAGACAGAGAGCGAGAGAGCAAGACTGTGAGTGTGCAAAGTGTCCAAACGCGACTGCCCAAAGGAAAGACGGGGGCGAAAATATGAGCACAATTCAACAGAGAGGGTGTAAATGATCGTTAGGTTTAGAGACGACAACAGAACTGGTGCATGAACGCTCGTTCTCTCGAGCATTTGGTCCAAACCATTTTGCTCTGTCCTTTAGCCTGTTGTCATGGCCATTGGTGGCTCGCATTGAGCGTGTTCTGGACATTTTGATTACAACGACTGGGCATCTCCCTAATCTCCCTATCTACGCAACCCTGTTGACCTGTTACTCTCTCCCCTGCTCATCAACAACCCTGCATGGATAGACGGTCCAGTTCGTACAGTCCGTATTTGTTGAGCGATATGACCCTACAATCGAAGACTCGTATCGGAAGCAAGTCGAGGTCGATGCTCAACAGTGTATGCTGGAGATTCTGGACACAGCAGGGACCGAGCAGTTTACAGCAATGCGCGATCTTTACATGAGGAATGGCCAAGGATTCATCCTTGTCTACTCAATCATTGCCGCAGCAACTTTCGAAGAGCTCAGGGATCTTCGTCAACAGATCTGCAACATCAAGGATTCGAGAAATGTAAGTTCGTATAGTAGAGTCGTGAGAAGTGAGTGATCATGGGATGAGAATCCACAATGGCCAGTTTGTGCCTGAGAATTAAGGTTCCGATCCTAATTGCTTTCCTGTGGAAAACCAAGGTACTCATTGCATGTTTTTGGTTTGGTTTGACTCTTTCATAGGTCCCAATTGTTCTTGTAGGCAACAAATGTGATCTCGAGGAGGACAGAAGAGTGTCGTATGAAATGGGCGAAAGACTGGCTGAGAGCTGGGCATCAGCAAAATTCTTCGAGACATCTGCGAGGACTAGGATACGCGTTGACGATGTCTTCAACGAGCTTGTCCGTTTGATCAATAAGCAGAGTCCAGCATGGCCAGAGCGCCAACGACATAAGAAGAAATGTACCCTACTCTAGTCTTTCCAAGACAGCTTGGAAGCTTCTCTGCTCGGTCCTGGCGTTCTTATCATGCAATTTCTACTGCCCAAATGTCCAAGTGCCCTTGATGACCTCCTCCCCCCGACACGGCATAAAGTATTTCACTTTCTCTTTCCTTTTTTCTTGATCCTTTCCAACTCTACGGGACATCAGACATCCATCCCACGCCACACAATCCTTGCGGGACTTTTCATTCCTGGCACCAAAAAAAAAAAAAAAAAAAAATGCAAACCTTGTCGTTTCTCAGACTCATTGTATTCTAGGCGGTTTCCTTTACAAAAGTGCAGCCCGCATACCCTCTCTCTCTTCCACCAATAGCAAATAAAGCAATACACCATTTTCCGTGCCGGTTGTTGCTCGTTGATGACGGTGGGAAATACAAGAATGGCGCGGGTATTCATACTGTGCAGTGCCTCTCCTCTCGGTAAAATGTTCTGTGTCAACGGAAGCATGGTATTATAAAGAATCCTGTATTGAATCGAGCTCATCCTCCTTGTCTGCTCGTTGGCACATCTAATGTATGTCAAACCATATTGACGTTAACGCCATGGCTTACTGAGGAGAAAGCCGCCCAAGTACGTTTATGTGCATAGGAAAAGGGGGGAGGGGGAGGGGGAGAGGAAAGGGAGGGAGAGAGCAAACACAAAGGGTGTGCCATGAGGCACATTTGGTGTGACAGAACACCCAACGCCATGTAGCCCCCTTCTCGTACCTTTTTGAACTTTTTGTAAGGGAACTTGGGTGCAGCTTCAATCTCATCTCGAGGCAGTACCCATTCCAAGTAGACCCAGAGTAGATAATCGAGTGCAATCATGATGCAGAATAGCTTCCCGACAATTACTCCACAGCCATAGTAACTATCCCAGGGCCGTTGGGTCGAAGCAATTGAAGGGAAGAGGAGAGGGAGGGGAGGGGAATCAGAGCAAAATAAAAGTTACCACATGGTGTGAGCAGACCAGTTTACATTCCATCATGATCGCACAACAACAAAGGCGCTTTTTGCTTTACCTCCGCAGCCTCTCGATCAAGGGTGGGTCCCTTGTCTGGGAAATAGCATCGTAAACCTTTTCTGTCCTTTCTGCAACGTTCACCCAGCTGTACATGTCCTTCAGCTCATCGTTGAATTTGGCAGGTTGTACCTCCTTTCGTTGAATCATTTCAATAGATCGATCCAACGCTGCTACCAGGTCTTTTTTAAACAAAAAGGCAAATCCGTGGCGCAAATGAGTACACAAAATAGTCATCAAAGAGGCAAGCATGCAGGCTATTGCACTCACCATCCTCCTCTGGCTTTGCAAAGATCATCATGTGCCTTGGCAGCACCTCAGGAACTCCGCCCACTTTGGTGCTCACTACCAACAAGCCAGCACAAGCTGCTTCGACAATACCAATGCAGAACGCCTCTGTTAAGCTGGTGTTCAAAAATATTTGTCCACGCACGAGTGTCTACACAATGTCGGGGGAAAGGAAAGACAATGCATCAGTCATCAATTCAGAAGGCAAAAGTTTAGATTAAAGGTCAACATCCTGATGTTTAAGGACCTACGTTTCGAACTTCGTGCGCCTTGATGGATCCCAAAAACTCGACACGGTCATGGAGCAAGTGCTTTTCCCGCATCTGTTCAAGATCAATTCTCTTTGGGCCATCACCTCCAATAACAAATCGGACCTTGGAATGCTTGCGGCAGATCCTGGGGACAACTGCAACGAGAAGGTCCATACCCTTCCGATACGTCTGTCTGGAAATGACAACAATTGTCGCTAGTAAACAGAGATAGGCGGCGGCGTCAGTTTACATGATTTCCTATCACACTACTCAGCTGATGGATAAGCCGCTCACAAGGGTGGGTGCTGTTGATGAACTTACTGACATTAGGGTCCTGCATGCTTGGGTCTGGTTTGAATCTCGAAGCAATGACAGCGTTGGGTATAACCGAGACGTTCTGCGGAGTGAGTGCGGCACGAAGAACAGTGTTTTCCTTGCTGGGGGTCACCCAGGACGTGTGCAGTGGAAAGGAAGATAATCTGGTTAGTTTTGATCGTAGACTTGGACACCTTCTAATAAACATTTCTTTCAGCTCTCGAGTTTCTTTTCTTTTCTTTTCTTTTTTTCTTCTTGGTACCTTGTATGAGATACACAAATGACATGATCAATGTCAGATAGCGTGAATTTGAGGAATTTGTTCATGACAATACTGCTAGGATCTGAGAACCCAAAGAGAGAGTGATCTGTGAAGCAGGTTTTAAGGCCCATTGTACGGGCATGAATGATGGCCTCATGGCACATCGAAGAGAAGGCTTGATGGCCATGAACAATCGAAATACGTTCTCGAAGGACAATAGAGCGAAAGATAGGAAAGAAACCATAAAGTGTGGGTGGAGTCGCAGCTTGGAAGACAACCAGCATAGGAACATGGTAAACCTTGAGTCCATTGGTTAGACATCGAACACCAGTCCGACCGCCGTAAGCATGGGTGATAATGATGACCTTGTGTCCTCGTTGGATCAACCTTTGAGATAAATGATACAAGTGTGATTCCACTCCTCCAGCATTCGGATAGAAAAAATCCGATACCATGCTATCCAAAAGCAAATAAAAGCAGAGTGAGAGAACAGCCAGAATAATTTGAGTGGGACGGCACGGTTATGTCTACAGAACCAAGACGCACGCAGAGCATCACTCCATTGTTTAAGACAGGCAACCATTTTGGAATGAATCCCTACCAAATGTTGTATGGCATTAGTGTAGACTAGGGCTCAGTAAAGGCCTCTCTCGTGATGAATAGGCGGTGTGCTAGTTCGTGCTCGAGTCTTCGAAAACAGATGATGTCCAATCTCTCGGGTATGGATTGTCTGGTCGATTGTGCGACGCCCAAAAAGCCAGGGCTTTCTCAAATTGGAGACAGTTGCAGGTTAGACTTAAGGAGTGTTTGAGCAGGCCCCATGTCATTGTTCTCAGTAGCAATCAGGAAATCAGTTGCAGCCCGTAGGATGGCAAAAAGGTGGGTATAGCTCCCTACTTAGCCATATCAAACAGAGGGCGGTACTTTGACTAATACTTGGGACCCCGGCAAAGAGCTTTGCCTTCCGAGGCTCTGCCTTCCTGAACCATTTGAAGTCGCGTCTTCAGTTGGGTCTGGTCGGTCTGGTGGCTTGGTGATCGAGGTTGATCCTCTTCAGGTCTGTAGCGAAATAGACTTTGGAGAGCCATCGCAGCACTTTCTCCTTGCAAGCTCGACCAGATAGATCTCCTCACACCTATTCGACATCATGCCAGGAGAGAGAAAGACTAAAGGAAAGCGAGGCAAAGCTGCCGCGCCTGCAGACAATTCTAATCTTATGGACATTGTCCTCGAAGATTCCATCAACATCGTAAGCATCCTCACAACCATCAACCATGTCTGGGTTTGTGCATTAGTATTGAAATGCATCTCTGGAATTAACCCTTGAGCGATTCTCAATTATAGGCGGAAAAAGACCTTGCATTTGAAGAAGACCTGCTAAGGAACCCATATTCGCTTCGACATTGGCTACGCTACATTGATCACCACTCGAGCTCACCCATTGCACAGCGTTTTGTTATTTATGAGCGTGCCGTGAAGGAGTTACCGGGTTCATACAAATTGTGGAAGACATATCTTGATCAACGGAGCCAACACTTGGAGAAGCGTGGTTTGTCATATGTTGAGGCTCAAGATGAATGGGAGAGTGTAGACAGCTGTTATGAAAGATCCCTGGTGCTACTCCACAAAGTAAGTGAGCAAATGCAGGTTCTCGGGGATTGTGTTGTACTTTGTGAAGGTGAGTAAATGTATTAAAGGATGTACCCCCGCCTTGCCTTATTTCCGTTTATAGATGCCAAGGATCTGGATTGACTACCTGGAGCATCTCATGGCAACTCCCAGAATCACTAAAGTGAGGCGGACGTTCGACCGAGCGTTGCGAGCTCTTCCAATTACACAGCATATTCGTATCTGGGGAATTTATTTGGACTGGGCAAAGAAGATTGGTGGCGAAACAGCACTAAAGGTTTACAAAAGATATTTGAAGGTATGTTCATGAATTATGCATATTTTTATTCTTTTCAACAGCGGTATGAACTGGCGTTGATGCAGAGAAACGAGGAATTATTTAATTGACCAAAGTATTCCTACACGATCAACCTCAAAATAGTTGGAGCCCAATCGTGGAGAGGATTATGTTGATTTGTTGATCTCTATGGAGCGTTATGATGAGGCAGCTGCGAGACTCTGCAAGATGATCAACGACGAAAAATTCCAGTCTCTTCACGGAAAGTCTCACTATCAACTCTGGCGCCAATTGTGCGATATTATTTGTACACATCCAAAGGATATCAAATCTCTACCCATTGAAAATATTATTCGAAGTGGCATCAAGCGTTTCACGGATCAGACCGGGCGACTCTGGAACGACCTTGCAAAATACTGGATTCTGCTTGGACATTTTGAAAAGGCGAGGGATGTATATGAGGAGGCAGTTACATCCGTGATGACCGTCCGCGACTTTACCCAGGTCTTCGACGCTTACGCAGAATTTGAGGAGTCGGTGATCAGTGCTAAAATGGAGGCTGCCGAGTCTGCAGAGGCCAATGGAGAAGAAGTCGACCAATTGGATCTTGATATGCGCTTAATGAGACTCGAAAGACTTATGGAGAGACGCCCATTCCTTGTAAATGAGGTCTTGTTACGTCAGAACCCCAACAGCGTTCATGAGTGGCAAAAGCGCGTGGAGCTCTGGGGCGACAATGGCCAAAAGGTTGTCGACACATATACTCAGGCTGTCACGACCATTCATCCCAAGAAGGCCGATGGAAAGCTACACACGCTTTGGGTCAATTTTGGAAAGTTTTATGAGGACGGAGGCGATATCAAGTCTGCTCGAACCATCTACGAAAAGGCAACCAAGGTTAATTACAAAACAGTCAACGATTTGGCGGATATCTGGTGCGAGTACGCCGAGATGGAGCTTCGAAACGAGTAAGTTGTGTGCGTCGTCTGAGGGAACTTTACCGAAGCCAGGGGGAGCCATCTTTTCTTTTTTTTTATCCATGCTGATCGGGTTTTTTTTTTTTTTCAGGAACTATGATGCTGCACTTCAAGTTATGGCTCGGGCCACGATACCTCCTAAGCAAAAAAATATCGCTTTTCACGACGAGGTAAGAGGCAGAAGAGTTATAGGTACTTGATTTGCTGAGTGGCGTATCTGTACAAGATTTGACTAATCCGACTATTCTATCGATTAGACTCTACCTGTTCAAATCCGAGTATTCAAGTCATTACGTCTGTGGTCGTTTTATGTTGACCTGGAAGAGTCCATTGGAACAGTGGAGTCTACCAAGGCCGTTTATGACAGGATCCTGGAGCTGAAGATTGCCAACCCACAGATCATTGTCAATTATGCCAATTTCCTGGAAGAGAACAAATTCTTTGAGGATAGCTACAAGGTCTACGAGCGCGGAATTGATCTTTTTGGCTATCCTATTGCCTTCGAGCTTTGGAACACATACCTCGTCAAGTTTATTGATCGTTATGTAAGAAGCTAGAAGTAATTTTTTTCTTAGGTGTCGTCTCCTTTTGAAAGTCAATGTGTTTCTCACCTTTCCAACTCGATACCCTTTCTTTCTTTCCTTATGTTAAAATAGGGTGGCACCAAACTCGAACGAGCACGCGATCTTTTTGAACAGGCAGTAGAAAAGCTCCCAGCCAAGCATGCCAAACCAATTTACTTGATGTATGGCAACCTAGAGGAGACTCATGGATTGGCACGACATGCAATGAGTATCTACGACCGGGCTACCAAAGCAGTTTCCGACGAAGATCGGGCTGAAATGTATCATTTCTATATTGCCAAGGCAGCAACTATGTTTGGAGTCACGTCCACGCGTGAGATTTATGAACGTGCGATTGAGGTCTTGCCCGACAAGGACGCAAGGGTGATGTGTTTGCGATATGCAGAGATGGAGCGCAAGTTGGGCGAAATTGATCGTGCAAGAGGCATTTTTGCTCATGGGAGTCAATTCTGCGATCCAAGGGTAAGTGACTTCTGTTCTTTGTTTTATTTTCTTCTTGAGCAATTTGTAAAGGGTTGTCAAACAAAGTATCGTGGATTAGCTGATTAAGTATACAATACGATTTATGTGTTTATCTATGTATACCCTCTCTATAGGTTGCACCAGAATATTGGCAAGCGTGGCATGACTTTGAAGTCCAGCATGGAAACGAGGATACTTTCAAGGAAATGCTTCGTATCAAGCGAAGTGTTCAAGTGCAATTCAACACAGATGTCAGCTATATTACTGCTCAGATGATCCAGAGTCAGGAAAAGAACAAGGCTGCTGCCAACAATGTCGATGGTTCCTCAGGGGATGCAATGCAGACATTGGACCGAATGACCTCAGGAGGACCTGGTGGAATGATGTTTGTCAAGTAAGTGCTAGCCATTTTTTTTTTTTTTTTTTTTTTTTTTTTTTTTTTTTTACTAACATTCCTTGTCTTTCCTTCTCTCTAGGTCAAAGACCCATTCCGTAGAACCCACAGTAGCTCCATAAAAAATCAGAGTGGTTTTGTTTATGACCATCTATTATATGCTGTTCAACTGACGACAGGTTGACAAAAGAACAAATATTTGCTAATCTGAGGACTCTATCGAGCGTGCCATCTCAATGGCCTCCACAATACGATAACAGAGCGCGCGTGATAGGATAGCACTCTTCTCCTCTGGTGTGACTGATGGCGAACACTTCATGACCAGCTCAAATCCCAAGCAAACAATTCTGCTATGGCTCTGGACAGGGGCAGTATCGACCCTGTAAAGCAGATCAAGAGGGTCAGAGCGTGCGGGGCAATGGTCTCCTAAGATTCGTGAGGAAATGGTCGGGATCGGAACAGGGCACTGCTCTGCTGAGATGACCATTGCTTGCTCACATGCGAGGAGTGTCATGAGGAGCTGTTGGACATGGAGTCTGTTGAAGAAGGATTCGTTCATGCCACTATCGACAGACTCGTTTCCAAATGACAGTAGGTAAGAGAAGAGCTGGATAATTGACTCGAGCGATGATAAAGCCCATGCAACGTTGACGCTATTGATTTTGATGACGCCTAAAAAGAAGCAACGATTGGTGTCAATATCAAACCTTTTTTGATGGGGGTGGGATGGGGGTGAGGGGTGAGATGAGGTGATAACGCAGTAGTAAGAACATATGTGACATACTCATTTGCCGAAGTAGGGTACTGGCGATGTTAGCCACTTGGTTTCTCCAGACGCCATTCATCCAGCGAACACTCTCCTTTGGACAGGATTGGATCGTCCGGAGAAGAAGTCTTGCCGGCACCAACGAAAACTCATTCTCCTTCGCCATGATGTTGAAAGCTGCGAATGTATGCAACCAACTCAAGAAGGCGCTTTGAGTGATTAGCTGAAGAGAGACCTTTGGCAATGCGACCGTATTGAACAAGACCTAATTATATCGGGTAGTTGTCAAATGGGAGGTTAGAGACTGAGGTCTTTTTTTTTTTTTTTGGCGAGAAATATCTTCTTGTTTCTTTACCTCGATCACGATCTTCTTGGACAATGGCTCACTCAGCTGAGAGTTGAAAAAGGCTACCAGTAGATCGATAATATGTCGTCTCTTGTAAAGTTTGTAGTCCTCGGACGACTTTGTTGAAGCCGCCAAGAGTCGCAAGAGCCAGACGCGTTCCTTTCGGTGATGATCGGACGACGAATTAAAGAGACTGTAGAACATGGGGATGTCCTCAAAGTCAATCGTTGGTCGTTGCAAACAAAACTTGTTCACATGTGGATACATAAAATGGTCCGGTCTCAGGATTGTCGCAAGAGCATGGATTACAAAAGAGGTGATGGCGGCTGGAACTCGAGGAGCAATCATCTCTTCACGACCCACGATGGAGTTTTTGAAGGTACTCAAAAGAAGCTGTAGTTGATTTTTTTCTCTCATGGTAGCATGCTATACCGAAAGGGTAAGGAATTGTCATCCGATCATCGGGTCTTGTTAGTTAGTGGGTTCTATCCAATGTGTTGATAAAAATTGAAAATATTGTAGAGAAGGCCTTACCGACAACATCACGTAAAATTCGTCCATCAGTGAGTAGGCCGCTAGACGCATCTGCTCATCGTTTGAAGAGAGTGCAGCAACGATCATGCCCAGCCCATTGACCTCAATAAGTCTTCGGCAGTCCAACTGGTTTCCAAAAGACATGAGTGTTGCAAAAAGTGGAAGCATGAACGAGGGATCATAGACAGGCATTGGATCCAACTTCAAAGCCTCGTCGTTGTATTCCTTGAGGGTCACTTGGGGGGCATCACTCTCCAGGAGTCGATCTTGAGGAAAGTGAATAACCGAGGTCATCATCGTATTTGGGTCAATCAGGTCCAGACTTTCACTGATCATGGCTTGACCAAAAAGGGAGCTCGAAGACTTGGAGTTCTCAACCCCTAAACCCCAGATCGGGGCACGACCCGAGATAGAACCGGCTGTCTGAGACTCTGTGATTCGAAGAACAGCAAGTAAAATCTGGTCGGCAACGCTCGTGGAAGCAGAGTAGCACGAGAGAAGTGTGGGAAGGAAGCCTGCCTTGCAGCATGTCTGAGGCTCGAGTCTGGTCAGGGTATAGATCAGTTGTACAATTGCCAGGCGACTCTTGTAGTTTTCCGGGATCTTATACTTGTTCGATGGTGCCGTAGCCATGACTGATGACGCAAAGAGCTTGTTTTTGAACAGCGTTTGCAAGATCTGAGGAAGTACGGATCCTTGAGAGCTCTAGAGTTAACAAATTATAAGGATTCGTTACTAAATGTTTAGCAAGTTCGAAAAAAAAAAAACAACTGGAAATCATACTTGAACACATGGCCTACTGTTTACCTCGGTGTAATATTTCTGAGCAAGGCAGGCCGAAAAGTGGATCAGCTCTACGTTGTCAAGCGCCTTCTCGATTGCAAAGGACACAAGCTCAAAAAGGACCTTTTGGTCGATGTAGAGCTTTCTCTCCTCAACATGGGATTCCAATATCCTGGTCAAACGTTCGGATACTGGCGAGAGCCACTCAACTTCACCTTGAACATCAATGACATTAATCAGCATACGGACAGCCTTTTCAAACCATCTAGACATCCGATCCTGTCTCTCCAACGGTCTCCAGTCATCGTCCAATTTTTTTGTTCTCTCGATCAATGACTCAACCATCCGCACCGTATCTAGGCCAATTCTGGGTAGGTTCTCAAAAAGGATCCAGACTTGATTGACCTCATCCTCGTCCTCTGGTGGTACAGTGAGCGCCGTGAGGATTGCCGCGATCTCGGAAAGCATGATAGTCACTTTGGAGCAGTACAATGCCCCTCCAACACTCTTTACGACAACTGACAAGAGCTGTGACCGAAGTGAGCTTGCTGCACGGTGATCAGTCTCTATTGCAGAACTGGACCACTGATACTGCTCTCCGTCAAAATAAGCCATTCGATTCATGAGTGCGTGAAGCAATGCGATGAAGTCGGGCTTATCGAGTCTTGATTCGATTTCGGACTCTGACATGTCAAGAATTTTCTCGATCAACCGTCCACGGAAGTCGGCAGACGCTGTCACCAGAGAAGCTAGAATGAGATAGCGTTTAGGGGCGCTATTTTTCAGAATAAAATCCACCAACGATAGGTCCAGATCCTTCAGCGATGGGTTCTGAAGCGCATCCTGAGCTTGATCGAATACACCTGGGATCGACAAATCTAAGGGCTCAATGGTGTTCGCCATGGCATTGGGCCAGAGACGTCCACTAATAACTCCAAATACAATATCATCCAACTCTTCTGAAGGTTGCTCTTTCCAGAGATCAAGCAAAGCCGAAGTTGACTCTGTTGGAATCACATTTGCAGAGTCGTGTTTTGTGGTCAATTGTTTTAGGGCTGTTGACAATAGTGTGTTAAAAGCTGGTGTTGCCGAAAATCCAGAGTGATGGTGCAGGCTCAATAGCGTCTGCAGAATGATGGTATGGTCCGATGCGGAGCACATGAAAGCCAAATCAGAATAGTAGTGGACGGTCTATTTAAAAAAAAAGAAAACAGATAAACCATTAGCATCATCCTTATGACTCCTATTGGCGGCAGGAAAAGAGGGGATTCTCTCTAACTATTTTCATTTTTTTTTTTTTTTTTTCACTTGAGTTACCTTGGCTTGAAGTGCTTGAATACCAAGACGCTTTATTTTCTCGAGTTCGTGAAGGATTTGATCCACTGTCTTGCGAACAAAGAAGCTTGCAGCAGTCAATCTCATCGACTCGTGCTTATGTTTGGACGCGGACGTCGTAGTCTTGGTGGTTGCAGAAAGCAGATTCACAATGCTGGAATCAAGCGCCATGGAATTAAGGGGGTTGGACGACTCTTCGGTAGCTTGGAAAAGGTAGATTTCTCGAAGAGCATAGTTTTCCCAGAGTTGGAACTTAAATTCCGTAAACAGGTTTTCCTGTTGTCGACAAGCTTCCAGCATGCATGTCAAAAGATTAAAGCAAGCCTTGGCTGATTTAGCGTCGATCCTTCCGCTGCTGATCCAAGACACCAGGCGCGAAACAACCAAGCGACTATAAAGTGAGAGGAGGCCCAAGTCAGAGCGCTCGATCGAGTCCTTGAGTAGTTTTTGATACGAAGACTTGACCAGCTTTGATGGACTGAGGTTGAGGAAAAGGATATGGAAAGGAAGGGATTCCAACACCTGAAGTACAGGATCATGATCCTTTGAACCAGAAGAGGACTGTTTCTCAAGAGTAGCAGCAATATCCTTGATACTGTAAAGAGAAAAAGAGAAAGGTGACCTTGTTTGGATGTATGTTGCAACATGCGCAATGCAATTGATCTGTTGAGCGTGTTGAACTATTTCCTTGAAATTCTTGGTGAACGCTGCGGCAGTCTGATCTCGAAGAATTGTCGCAAAAACAGTGTCCTCACTCTGCAAAAGATCACCCATGGAACCGCTGGCTTTGGATTTAGTGACTTCTGTAGTATCAGGATTTGCGAAGTTACTGAATTCCAGGCAAGCCCGGGTGATAGCCAGGTACTCCTTTGTCTCAAATTCCTTGATATCCAGTCGTTCCTTTAGGGGGAGAGATTGAACCGCCTTTTGTTCATCGACAGTTGGATCTTGAATACGATTCAGACACTCAATTGCTAGAGCACTAGTTCTATTTTGGTTCCAGGCAAGCATTGGGAGCAGTCGACTTAAAAAGGCAGCTGTCGCACAGGCCGCCTGTTTAGTCGATTCCTTAGCATAAATATACTGGAACTGTTCCAGAATGGTCATTAGGAGTGGGCTGTAATGTTGAGCAAGATCTTGATGTTGAGATGAGGCGATGGATGAGCTCAAGACGGAAAGTGAGTCTTTCTGGTTAACGGGGTCCATTGCTGCACCAGTATCCTGTAGTTTTTTCAATACTGCGAGCGATTGGTCGACATATTTGTAAGGCGTCTTCAGACAACGGGCCACGCAGTCGTCCAAAAACTGGAGGAGAGAATCCTGGTCTGGGGTGATCACTCGATGACGGTAGCTTGTAGTAGGAATGGACTCAATCCAAAGATCTGCTTCAGAGGAATCATGCTGGAATAGGATGGACTCTCCAAGTAGTTTTGACAATAGCCGCTGCGTAAGTGTTTGGATGTTTGGATGCTTGGTCGTGAGGAAGAGCTTAAGAAGCTTCACCAAATACGAGGATCCATCCTGAGACTTATTGGACCACCTGAAATCATTAAAAGTCAACAGCATCTCGAGGAGGTGAACCAACGTTCCTGCCTGGATCGATGAGAAGTCGGAAGGAATGAGTTTTCCAATGTCGAACTTGGATTCACTAATGGCGTGTGGAAGGAACTGCTGATAGTACTTGATAAGACGCAGAGATCCGTTGTTGAACAGGTCCAGTCTGTGTTTCTCCTCGTCTTCCATAATCGCTGATGCCGATGACAATTGAATTCCATTGTAAAGCTGGATGATGATTTGGATATCTGGAACGCGCCGCCGGAGTTCAGCCAGTAGTTGGACGATTGCCTCTGCCCATTTCTGCGCAGGAGGATCGCTTGTGGGCGTGCTAGCAGGTGTTTCGTCAATGTCCATAGCATCTCTAGCCAAAGAGAGGTCGTCGTCATCACTCATGAGAGATTCCACGGCTGTCTGCATGACCGCAATGACCTGCTCAGCTTTCTGAAACACAGCTGCTAGCTCAACAACTGTGAAATAACGGACAAGCATGCTCGAGTGTTGCAGCCCCTTGCTGAGGATTGTTCTCGTGGCAGAGGTAGGCAAGATATTCTCAATGATAGTTGCAACAGGCGGTGGGTGGGATGCAAAGAGACTTGTGTGCTGGAGATACAAGTTTGGGACAGGAATCTCGGTAATTTTGTGAAGTAAGGTCATGTTGGCCAGCCATCTTGCCGACAACCTTGGCTCCAACTGTACACTAGCCTTTTGCCAAAAGCTGTTGATTTAATACGGATTCGATAGAAATAGCCAATTAGTATTATTATTATTTTCGCACCCAGCACCATGGGTCTCTGGACTGCCAGCGAAAAAGGGAATAGTGACTCCGTTTGACTTACGGACGAACCAATTCTGGGCATGCGGTTAAAATTGCAATCGTAAGCTTTTGCTGTAGAAGATCCTCTGTTGGCCGAAGGTGAGTCAGCAGTTGAGAGAGAGTCTTGTTAAAGATGTGCTTAGCGCCCTCTCCTGACATTCTTTCAGATGTCGCTGTTCCTGATAGAGTACTAGGAGGGTACCAAGCTGCATCCTGGAAGCACACTCCAATGCCTGGGGTGGTGCAGATGGCCATCATGAATTCATGGGCCAGCTGTGCAACTGACTTGTCTAGAGGAGCCTCTATCTCTGTCCTGCCATACAACCGCAATAGCCCTGAAAGGAACGAGGTGCTTAAAAATGAGATCTTTGCGCTCCTGGGGAGATCATTGTCCATGACAATGTTATTGAGAATCACATCCAGAACTTGTTTTATCAAGGGTGCCGAATCGAGATAGAGGTTGCTGAGAGACTTCTGGAACAGGTCTGGGATCTCCAATACTTCCTTCTTCACAGTGGCGTCTCCTCGGATAAAGAATGCCAGAAGGAACTGGATGTAGAGTGTCCTCGCGTCTAAGAAAGTAATAGAATAGTCAACATCGTGCGATTCTTAAAGAAAAGAAAACGAAAAAAAAAATATTGAAAACTTTGTCAGACTATGTTAGCCCTTTACCTAATTTACTGGTTGATTCACTTTCACCTTCCTTGTGCCTCTGGTTACGAATCTTTGTCAAGACCTTCAGACCAAAGTTAAACTCATCCTTCAGCTCTCTTGTTGTTGTATGATGGACATGATTCATGGCCGCGAGCAGACGGAGAGTCGCATGGACGGTGTTTGGTCGCCCAGAGGAGAGGTGGCGGTATATGACGCTCATATGATTTTGCAGGATGGATCTGGTCAGTTTGATTGCATTTGAGCGGTGAAGTGCAGTGTTGCACTGGTGGATGAGTTTGGAAAGTACTTCGAGGATTGGAACCTCTACTTTTGCTACCGCATTCTGCTGTTGCCACTCCCATATTTTGAAGAGTTGAGTACATTCTGGCGATTCCTCAACATAGGCGTATACGACTGTCAGGCACTTGGTGGCCAATGCACTCTCCTGTGGGTCCTTTGAATTTGGTCGTACATTGAGTTGTTGTCGGAGTCGCTTCAATCCTATAAGCAAGCAGATATAGAAGCTTAGCCGCCGTACAACAAAGAGGTCAAGTGAGGATAGACACTGAAAGAGACGAGTGATTGCCTACCAGCGTAGAGCAAGTCTGAATGCGCTGTGTCCAGAGCTTTGACGATGTCTTTTGCCTCTGTAAAATAGAGAGCCTTCTCGGGAGTCGCCTTATGGGCGGATTCCTCCATTCTGTTATTCTGAATGACTGAATGAGAGAGCAGGAACGAAGACCATGTGTCCATGGAGCTGATCTTTTTTGTGTTGGTTTGTTGGTAGTCTGGGAACCAGTCACATCTCACGTGTTGATGTTCAAACCCACCATACAGCACTAGTCAGTTATTTCTACATTGAAAGAGTGTCTCCGAGGGAAAAGAAGTCGAGTCGAGCCCATGTCCTTGGGTGAGCAACGAACTGTCTTGGTAGTCTTAAGCAGCGAGCCTAGGGTCCAAGATGTGTGAAAAGGCACCACCTTACAAATATTTGAAAAAAAAACCTTACCCTGGCATTTCACTGGTCGGTGATCGATCGCGACGACTTTGCCATACTTACGCAAAAGAAAAGATAACCAGGGGTTTTCATGTCCATTTGAGGTCAATGTTGCAATTGCATTTGATTGCCTACAGCAAGACGCCATTGTCAGCGCAGACAGCTTACGGACATACCTGAAAAACTATCTGTCCTTTCCGATCGGAGCCTTTGGATTAAACGATCGCCTATCGTCAATACACGCACCACTTTCAGTCGCGCTTTGTGCAAAAAGGCAAGTACAGGCGATAGTGCATTCTGTAGGATCTTTGCAAGTTTTAATACATGGGACTATTCTTTTTTTTTTTTTTTTTTTTTTTTTTTTGACAGTCTCGTTCACTTGGCTTCACTTCAAAACATGTCTCCAAAGACTTTGATGGCCAAGTGAACCTCCGTCGACTGTATTACCACAGATGCCAGATGTGCATCCACTGAGACGTTATGGCAGGACACAATATCGCGAACACGGTTCGAGGACATTTAGTGAACCAACAGTAACCCCTTCATCTCCAGTCTCGAGACAGCCAGGGAAGTTTCCCTTGAATGGAGAGCAGCTCTAATTCAAGCGCGAGTGCAAGTAGCAGTTCCCAGGGACAAACGCAGGAGTCTGGATACTAGAATTTAGGGTTGGTGACGAATTTAGCGTGTCCATTGTCTATATCCCCTGCACAACAATTCTCTACCTTCTGTAGATATTACATGTTCAAATAGGATTCGCATTTGTTTGTTTTAACATTTATACAATCACGATAAGGTGCATGCTGGTGTATAGCGGTTCGAGGTATTTGCCTCTATAGTGGTCGCCCTTTTCTTCAATCCTTTGTTGTTATCAAGATGTCGTTTACTTGGAGCTAACAGCAGACTGGAGAGCCTCAAGGACCTCAACCTCAATCTTGGCAGCGATCTTCTCCTCCTCAGTGGCTCCAGCATTGGCCAAACGCTGGGCCTCAGCAAGGTTCTGACGGATGCTCTATAGTGTTAAGAGATCGCAAGCTTTGGATTTAGTAACTGTCCTTTTTTGCATTTCGAGTCGGAACACAAGGGAATCGATCAGATCTCTAACATACCTCGATGCTGAACTCCTCAACGGGGAAAGCCTCAACGGCGTTGATGTTGAGAGTCGAGTCGGGGTTCATGGTGGCGAATCCTCCGGAAACTAAAGCATTCAATCGACAGAGATGTGGCCTGGTGTCAGTTTACACAAATAAGCGGCATATTTGAGATTGAAGGTAAAAGGTCGAGCATCAATAACTGTCCTGTTGGTCCATGAGTTCACTGTTATCTCCTCTGATAAAAAGAACCGACTCCTGATAAGGGCAATGGCGATCTGCAAGCGCCATTCGAGCGTCGAAGCTGCACCCGCATGACAGTTCCTGAAAAATTAACTCTATCGTCCTGAGAATCGGTAGGGATTGTGTTGGTGTTGGATTTTGAAGAATCTTATTACCAAAGAACTTCTTGGAGTTGACGCCATCAAGGACCTCAATAACTCCAGGGCGGAGCTGCTCAATCGAAGGGACGTGGCTGGCAAGGATACCCATATCTCCAGAGACAGCGGCGATGTTGACCTGCGAGACGGCGACATCCTTGAAAAGGGTCTAGTATTGTCCAAAAAAAAAAGTCGGTGGTTAGGGAGTTGTCAGTTTGAGCTGAAGGTCGATCGTTTTGAAGTACAGGCTGAAAGTCTAGTGTTGGTGTGCCTACCTGGTGAGGGACAGCAAAGGTCAAACGAAGACCAGTGGCGGCAGCCTCAGTGGCATAGGTGCGAGCTAAAATCAATCGAGGCAGATGGTTGAGAAGGAGAGAAGGGATGATGCAAAGTCAATGGTCCGTATATAACAGCTGTGGTGTAAGGGTATCGGTGACCAAATGGAGAGGTGGGAGCCTCATCGAGCGCGCCCTTCATTTCTCTCGAGGACAGAGGTACTCGAGGAGAGAAGAAGAGTTGATCAGCGGCTGGGGATGTAGAATGGCCAATGAAGTCATGTTGGGCGAATGGTTGGAATTTCAGGGGGAAGAGGTAGGTGCAGATCATACCCAAGCGGACAGGGCGGAGGGCGCGGACGGAGCGAGCAAGGAAAGACATGGCGAGAGTGGAGATGGTGGAGATGAGATTATTGGAATGTTATGCCCTGATACGATCCCGGAACGAGGGGGAGACACAGCGACAGGGGCACGAACAACAATGGCTTGAAACTCAAGCCACATAACGGTTGCTCCGCAGGAAATACGGCTCGATCGAATCCAGGAAATAAGTCAGGAGCGCACAGACAAGACGGGCTCGATGCATCCGTCTCGTCCCTTTCAGGTCCTGTCACTCACTCTATCCTTTCCCGCCCTTCACCTCTTTCCTGTCTCACTTCACTTCTCATTCCCATAGAATTCATAGATTGGTCACAACATGTCCTCCCGCTCCATTAGTCCTGTTCAACAGACCAAAGTTGTTACTGCTGAGGGCTGGTCCCCCAGTTCGTGGCAATCTAAGCCGATCAAACAGGATGTCGACTACCCTGACCAGGCTCATTTGAAAAAAGTCTTGGAAAAGATCGAGCGACTTCCACCCATGGTTGCACCAGGAGAGGTATAGCGATCCGCTCGTGGTCATAGAGGCCTTCTTTTCTCGTGGATGGGCCTTGGAGGTTGGAGGGCTATAAGAATAATGTTTGACCTCCGAACTCTGGTTTCTGTGCTTTAGATTCGCAGGCTTCGCCAGCAGCTGGCCGACGTCGCTCTCGGAAAGGCGTTCTTGCTCCAAGGAGGCGATTGTGCAGAGCTCTTTGACTACTGCGCTCAGGTATGAATGAAGTTGCTCTCTTGAAGCTGGAGCTCTGGGCTGTGATCTCCTTGTTGTAATACAGAGGAATTACGTGCTAGGAGCACTCTATCAGAGCGATGACTCGATCTCGGTCACAGTATTTTTTTCTGTTATCGATCCGCTCCACTTTGATTATACGGCCACAGACACTCCGCCGGGGCACAGTTCGCTAACCGACGAGTCCACTTTGACAAACCGGACATAGAGTCCTATTGAGGCCAAGCTGAAGGTCCTACTGCAAATGTCTCTAGTCCTGATCTGGGGTGCACGCATGCCAGTTGTCAGAATTGCCCGTATGGCTGGCCAGTATGCTAAGCCTCGCTCAAAGCCAACGGAAATTCATGAGGGCAAGGAAATTCTCAGTTATCGTGGCGACAATGTCAATGGCTATGACCCTGCAGATCGGACTCCTGATCCAGAGCGTTTGCTTGGGTAAGAACTCACCCTTCCCTCTCTAAGCCAGTTGACTGAACCCTTTGTGCACACGTGTACAGATCTTTAATCTTATGCTCACACCTTGTCTGAAATTCATTTCCAACTGTAGGGCTTACTTCCACTCTGCAGCAACTATGAACTATGTTCGCTCAATCCTTGCTGGTAAGGCCTTCTTCACAGGATATCTTTACTCAATACCACTATCTTTCTTTCTTTCTTTCTTTCTTTCTTTCTTTCTTTCTTTCTTTCTTTTTCTTTTTTTTTCTTTTCTTTTTTTTTTTTTTTTTTTTTTTTTTTTTTGAGACTAACAAGCTCCCCCCCCGAAAAAACACCTTGTCCGTTATTAGAGGGATTTGCCGATCTCCATCATCCATCCAACTGGAACCTCCATCATGTGAAGTCTGCCACACTTCGACAAGAGTACCAGACTATTGTCGACCGACTAACCGATGCCCTTGATTTCATGAAAACCATTGGTGCTGACCCTAACGGACCCGGAAGCCAGGCTGCTGCGCCTCCAAGCACACTCAACACTGTCGATATCTTTGTCTCCCACGAAGGCCTCCTGCTTGAGTATGAGCAAGCACTGACACGACTAATGACCGACCCAGCCAACCCCGCTCAGCAGAGATATTATAATGTAGGAACTCATTTCTTGTGGATCGGAGACCGCACAAGGCAACTCGATGGAGCACACGTGGAGTATTTCAGAGGAGTCGAGAACCCTATTGGAGTCAAATGTGGCCCTAGCATGAAGCCAGAAGAGCTGGTTGCTTTGCTGGATATCGTAGATGCGGACAGGCAGCCTGGAAAGGTCACTTTGATCACTCGATACGGAGTCGACCAAGTCGACAAGTATCTGCCTGGCCACATCAAAGCCGTTCAAGAGTCTGGACACGTCGTTGTCTGGGCATGTGATCCAATGCATGGAAAGTAAGTGCCTTTCAATCATCTCTTTACTGAACTCGTAGCCAATTGCTTTGATGTCGAAATTTACATACTTTCGATTTTACTAAACGGCGTTTCCATGATACATTGCCTGAACAGCACAAAGCAGTCCGTATCAGGAGTCAAGACTAGGCACCTAATCGATATCACGAAGGAGTTGTCTCAGGCAATTCGTATTCACAAGCAGCTTGGATCTCATCTTGGAGGTGTTCATTTTGAGTTGACAGGAGACCGTGTTACGGAGTGTGTCGGTGGATCGATGGAGCTGCTGGATTCAGACCTCTTGGACCGATATGAAACGCACTGTGACCCTCGTCTGAACTACGAACAGGCATTGGATATGGCATTCTTGATCGCAAAGTACCAAGAGAAGCAGCGAGGCTTTAGTGGCGTTATGTCACTTTGAATGCGTGCTTCTGCATGAGGAAAAGCACTCCCCTAGCCTCTTTTTCCTACATTGCCACGCTTTGTCGACCCCACGTCAAATAAAAATCTTATTTTCTGTGTGTGTGTGCGTTCGTCCTTGAAGTTCGACTTTTGACTGCTCATTTTTTGTGATGAGCTTAAATATGGGTCACCAACATCTGTTAGCAAGCTGATTCCTTTCGCGACTAACATGCTTTTCAAGACAGCAACAAGAAGCCAAGACCAGAGTCTTCGGATCTTCATCACAACTCCTTTCCGTGGTCCACTCAATCTTCCTGCGATATATGCTACCCCCGAGTCACCAGGTGTCATCCGTGGATATGTAGAGTTCAATGCACTGAATGATATCAAAGCAAGAGAGATGGTACTTAACTTTCGTGTCAAGAGCCGTGCAAGATGGGTTCGTAAGTCCCGTAGATTTAGATTTAGTCCTCCTTTAGCTGATCTGTACATTCTCCCCACTCATTAACGATCGACGGTATCTTCACTTAGGGCACTACGGCGAGTCAACAGTCGTCTACAACAGCAAGGAGATCCTCCAGCAAAGATCATGGCAAATTCCATTAGAACAAAAGCGTCCTGGACTGGTCCCGGCTGGGAGGATGAGATACGATTTCGAGGTAGAACTCAACCCATCCACGCCATCATCAATCCACGGTCAAAGAGCATGGTTGACTTATCGTTTTGCCGTAGAACTGAAGCGCGCCTTCCCGCGCCGCAATTTAAAAGAAGCACAGGATGTTTGGGTATTCAGTACTTGTCTACCTGAACCAACCTTAGATTACTCGCCTGCGCCTCACTCTTACACTGGCATCTGGGAGACCCATCTTCCATTTACTTGCTCGATCCCAAACGAAAATATTTCGTTGGGAGAAAGAGTGCCTTTATCGGTCGAGCTCCAACCATTCCTAGATTCCAGTGGCCACAAGGGCGAAAGCCTGGTCATTGTGTCGGCAGCGGTAAAATTGAAGCAGTACACGCGGCTATGGCATCGATGGAACGTCAAGACAGAGACCAAGGAGCTTTTTAATGTTCCCTTTAATGGTGGATGGCCAGAAACTGCTAATGGTTTCCAAAGGACTCTCCATGTTGATATCCCCCATGCCCCAAGGCTGTCTTGCACAACAATAACACGGCCAGTCCGGAAAATCCACCGCTTGAAGTTAATAATGAAGATCAAAACAAGTGCAATGACAGACAAACAGGCAAAAGAACTCCGAGTTGAGTGTAAGTATCCTTGTGCTACCTTCTCTAGCTTGAGCTCTCCAAGGAAGCTGAACTTACTCTTTTTCTCCGTCTTTTTTTTTTTTTTTTTTTAACAAACAAAAGTGGACGTGAATATCACAGCACCAAGACCACCAACGGATGCTGCTTTTGAGGAGTTACCACCATATCCATATAGTGAGGACAGCGACCACCAAGCTGGGAATGGTAGCGATTAGAACTTGACAGTCTTGTTAACCAAATATGAATAAATTGGATGTGTCCAGATAATTCTTTACTTTTCCGGCTTTCGACCTTTCAATGGTGTGGCTAACTTTGGATGCGCCAATATTCGTCCAAAAAGGACGATAGGGAATGTCATTGCTTTGAATGGTTTTGGCTAGTGATGAAGGCTCGTGACAAGAGTCGACTTCGCCGTTTTGATGCGGCCGTGCTTCACGGATTTCTTTAGCCTCTTCTATCCTACAGAGCATAAGTGCCACAAAGCCCTCGCCCATTGGATTTTGCAAGGACCCTTGATTGGAAGGTTCTAACATGTGCGGCGTCTGGTTCTGGTGTGACTGTGATCATTACGGCGTCGACCTTCAATTGAAGCCCAGAACCCGCTCTCGGTTGCTCTCAGGACATATAAACTCACAGCCACGCAACCCTTTTGCCTCAGTTACACCTTTTCTTCTTCAACCACCAACTCTCACCAACCCCTCCCATACCGTCCCTGTCCTCCTTCCCGTCCACAGAGATCCACATACTCATAGGCATCTTCAGTCATATTCGACAATATCCGATACCACAAGCAAGATGGCCATCCTAGATTTCAGCAAGGATAGCAAAAAATCCATTAGCCTTCACTTTCATACACAGCAGATTGGCCCAGAAGGTCAACCACTCTATTTTCACACCCCTGAGACACCAGCAGGTATGAAGAGCAAAGGTCCTTTATTTTCTTTCTTTTGTCAGGATCAAGAAGCTAATATCTGATATGATTTGGTTTTTTTTTTTAAAAAATGACAGTTGTTCGTGGTCATGTCGAGTTTAGGACAGTCAAGGAAACCAACGGAAGCGATATCAACTTGGGATTCACAGCAAGAGCAGAGTCCAAGTGGACAGGTAAAATGCATTCTCTGCAAGCATAGACAGTCAGACAATGGCTGCATAGTATGGGAAAATCGACTCACTAACGATAACAATTATTGTATTCTCCTACCAGAACACTATGGACAAACGACCGTTAGCTATCATGAGCTTGAGGTTTTGCAGGAAAAGACTTGGGATATCAAACTGAACCGCACAAAGCCCTCAGTCATCGCACCAGGAGTGACTAGATATGAATTCGAAGTACAACTTGATCCAGGACTTCCTGCAACTGTCCGTGGTCAGCGCGGTTGGTTCCATTATCGTTTCAAGGCACACATCAAACGCGACTTTCCTCGGCGGGACATGGCGGTCAAGCAATGCGTCTGGGTGTATAGCTCCTGTCTCCCTGCTGCCAACACCATTGAACCAAAACTGTTCAAGGAAATCTGGAACGACGTTCTACCATACTCAATCTCAATTCCCAATACAGTCTTCTACCAAGGCCAGACCGTGCCCATGACAGTTACATTTGAGCCATTCCTCAGCAACAGCATTCACTATGGTCAGGAGCTTATTATTGACAGTGCAGTGGTCAAGTTGAAGCAGTACACAGCCCTCTACGAGCACGGAAAGCTCCTTGGTAAGAAGCGGACGGAGAAGAAGACGGTGATCAATTTGCCAGTGCTGGATATTTGGCCGCAGACCAGCCAGGGCTTTTCTAAGACAATTATGGTTGAAATTCCAGGAGCAATTGCGCTGGCGGCATCGCTCCAATCAAAGCCCGTCGTAAAAACCCACTGTTTGAAGCTCATCATGATGGTCAGGACAGGCACCATCAGTGCTACCGAAGCGAAAGAACTACGATCAGAGAGTAAGTAATCTAACAGATAGGGAAATGGAAACTTGGGGAAAGTTTGGTTCAGTCGATCACTTTCTAACGACTTTTTTTTTTTTTTTTTTTTTTTTTTTTTTTTGTTTGTTTCCACCAATGTTTAAAATTGTAGTTGCTGTCACGATCACTGCCCCTCGCCCGGAACACCTTCACAGCCCTGGTCTTGATGTTTTTCAGAACAGCGCCCCTCCACCTTATCAGATCATTGACGATAGTGATGACGATGGAGCATCTCGGCATTCTACATCTTCATCAGTACCCGTATACGAATATCCTCAAGACATCAAACACCCATTGGGACCGAGATAAAGTCAAATCATACCCTGTTGTGCTCATGTAAAGCTGTATATTACTTACTGGCATGCAAAACACCAATTGCTGATCCGGGATCTGAATGTTCTAGTGAATAAACACGTTTAAAAATGTAAACTTTCTGAGTCCACGACGCTTCACCTACTTTTTTTGAATGGATGATGATGGGAGTATCTTCATATCTGTCACCTATTGGCCAATGCATTGGTATTTACTACCAAAAGATTGCTCCGGTCCAAGATTGAGGATAAAGAGAATGTCCCACCTCCTTTTACCACAGCCCAGTTTTCAAGATATCATTAGAGCACAAAGGGCACGAGGGGAAGAGCTCCACAAAACTGCTGACTTGCCACTCAGGATGGCAGGAGGCTCGATCGGAGCGAAGAGAGAGAGGGGACCAAGCATACCGTGTACCAGGCCTGTGACGTTCCATTTTTCCAAGTAGACCTTTGGTCTACATTCGTTGCACCATCTCTCCTTCTCTTCCAAGAGCCCTTTTTAATCCCCCCCCCCATTCCCCATTACTCTGCTGGGGGCCTTCAACGCGTTACCCGAATTGTCCCTTCGCCTCTTTACAGGATTCACAAGACCTTCCAGGATCAAGTCTACCTATTCACAATGAAATCTCTACAAGTGTCTGTTCCTGAGGCCGCCTCAAGCGGCGGTACCATTACCTTCAAGATCCTTGTCACCCCAGCAAATCAGGATACAGTAATGAATGCTAGCGCAGAAGGACATGCAGGAATGGAGCTCTGTATTAAGTGGGATACAGCATGGACCCATATCTGGATACTAACATCCGCTGCACCATTCCCTCACCTTTCCTCTTCTTCTTCAACCCCACCCACCTTCCTCTCCCCTCTTCTTTCCTCTTTATCCTGTTGTACTTTCCATGCAGGTGTACCCCATATTTCGAACTTTCCCACAGATCCGATGGCTACAACAAAAACTCCAGAATGCGTTCCCCGAATACGTCATCCCACCACTACCTGAACCTTTGAGCGAGCGACTCTCGGAGGATGTGGATCAGGTAGAACAGAAGCGAGTCCAAATCGAACGGTTTCTGCAAAGAGTCTGTCAAAGGTCAGAATTTGCGACAGGCGAAGCAGTCCTTTGGTTTGTTGGGACAGAGATGGTAAGGGAGAAGGAAGAGGAGGAGCAGGAGGCGCTTATTTCACTCGCTTGCTTTGTTTTCATGTTGCATCTCCTGGGACCGAGATTGTTACAATAGTTTCTCATCTTGTTTCGTTTCTTGTTCTAGACACATCTAGACTCTGTAGATTCTCGAAGGAACGCATTAGGGTTCCTCCGACTCGACAATATCATCCGACCTAGTTATGACCGTGGACTGAGGATGTATCGACCAGCAGAAAATGTCGATGAGGTAAAAAGGATCGCAATCAACCCAAAAGGACATTGGAGTATAAAAATAGGCAGGACCATCCCGTGAGCGTACTGCTCATGCCTCTCTAATTTCCATGGCTGTTCTTTTTCTGGATCGTAGAATGATCAAGGTGAATTTCAGAGGAGGCAAGCATACATCCTTTCTATGGAGCAGTCCTTTGTTGGGATCTTGGATACAGGAGCACGGTTGACAAAGGAGCGTGAAAGTATGTGTGGGTAGAAGACTAATCTCGCTTTTCTACTGTCGTATGAGAACTTGCATCCGCCCCCCCCCCCTCTTAGTTCTTGAGTAACTGATGTTCTGCGTAACTTTTATTTGGTTCTTTCCACCCATTAGAACTTGGCGAAGCCTACTCTCAACTTGGAGATGCAACCATGGAAGTACTAAGCAGCAAACATCGTCTTGGAGACGGTCAACGAATTGACAATCGCGAGCGCCATCAAGCACTGGATCAGGAAATGCAGCTTTTCGGTGTTCTTTCAGACGACCTGCGGTTTATGCTGCGTCGTCAGGTCAAGGCAGAGACATTTCATTTCTTGGATATGGTTCAAGAATATAAAGGCATGCTTCAAGGGCTGAAGGTATTTTCAAATGATGAACGATACCCTTCCTGGTTAAAAAAAAAAAAAAAAAAAAAAAGGACGATCGAAGTATTCTCGGACGGGCGCCTATTAGGACTGGAGGATCATCAGACTTATTTCTTGTTTTCGATAATCTCATGATTCTCAACTCATGCAGGATGTCATGAACGCCAGAACAGACAGACTCTCAGACTATGTCGCGGCCTCAAAAAAAGTGTCAAGACGACAGAATCAACTCGAGCAGGCCATCCAAAAGGCTGCTTCTTCACCTCTCGCGGCTACATCAACGGCAGCGGCTTCAGTAGCAACAACAGCTGCAGCAACAGATATGATCGATAAAGCAAAAGTTAGCCTTGAGGTTGCAACGACAAAGCTTGACGAGGTTAGAGAGGAATTCAAGAAAAGCCAAGTAATTGTCACACGAGAGCTGGTGCGCTATGAGAAAGACAAAGCTAAAGAATGGCAAGCAACTGTTGAGGAGTTTGCCAGGAATCAATTACTGTACGAGAATGAGAAGCTCTCTGCGCTCGAGAGAGCATGGGATTCGATTCAGAGCATCCGATCCAGTTCACAGACAACAGCAGGCGGCTCGGAGAACCCAGGCCATAGCAACCGCGACGACCAGAGGAATCGCCTAAGATCCTACTGGCCATCTGGTTTAAGCAGCCCTTTTTCTCTCGACTTAGAGCGAGGTGTTAAGATAGAGGATAGCCAGAACAAGGCTTCCACGGTTCCAATCTTTCCACCAATTGAAGTTGAAAGCAGTGGTGAGCAGGAGCGATTGCCCCAAAATGCTGGACACGGAGGCGCCAGTGGATATAATAGTGGACACAACAGCGGGTACAACAGCGGGTACAACAGTGGCGATCAGGACGAAGGAAACTCTCGGCCTTCTCCCGGTTACTTTCCGGCCACAAAACTAAGTCGATCTGGAAGCGGCACCCGAAATAAAATGTCTGATACGGATCAATCCCAACAGGCACACAGTGGACGAGGACCGATAACAGGGATGACCTTGAGTAGCAGCGCACCATCTATCACCGCTCTTGGGGCTGACCGTAGCGATGAGTTGTTGGGGAACACCCGAAGTGAGGAAACTCCTCCAAAGACAGATAGTTTTAGTACAGCAACTGAAGACTCCAACACAAGTGGGTATGATCCCCTCATGGTAAGACCAGGGTTCACGGATTAGGGAGCTCTGTGAGGCAATAAACATGGTTTGCCTTTGCTATGAGAATTAGTCCTATCTGTTTAGGGATGGTAACCAGCAATGTGGTTACTGGAGAGAAAAAAAAACCCCTTTCAAACAACAACCCAAAGCGTAACCCAGGTCTGTTTGTCCCAGCAAGGGCCACTGCACAGCTCAGTTCGAAACAACAGGTGCATGCATGCAGGGATGCATTGATTACAGCGCTCTGTGCTGGACGGGAAGTGTGGGGGCCTGAAAGCCCAACGGGTCAATAACGTGAATGGACTCACGCATCGAGGTCTTCGTCATACTGGATTTTGGAAGTTCAAAGAAGCGAGGATAAGACCAGGACTTAAAAAAAAAAAAAAAAAAAAAAAAAGGTCTTTTGGTGCCTGGATTGCGGTACTTTCTCCAAAAAAAAAAAAAAAAAACTATTTGAGCAGGTGTTGCAGGGTGGAATGGTGGAACACAGATACTGAAATGATGGCGGGAGGTCTTTGAGCAATTGAGGAGGCATTCCTAGCAGGAGAGCACCATTGCCATGGCGGATGGTTTTCAGAGGGACTGTATTCAACAGAATACGAGAGAATACGAGAGACATGAAAGAGTCTATGACTGACGGCGGTGTTGTGGAGGTCAGAGAGCGAGAAAAAGTGTGAGTGTGAGAGGGCATGGCTCCTTGTGCTCTCCATCTCTGGATCGGATGCAGCCACCGTCCTGATAGCCGGGATGGGTGTGTGTCATTGTGCTGATACTGAGCGGGTCGGATAGGATGGTCAAGTAGTCGGTGTGTGAGTGAGAGCGAGGCAACCATGGTGGAGCTGGGGTCACTTGCAGCAAGAGAGATGCTCGAGCACTTTGCCCCGGATGACAGTCCGACAAGATCAAGCAAGCCCCACTTCAGGAAAGGCCACACACACACACACGCACTCGCCCAGACTCGCTTTAGACTGTCCTTTGTCTTCAATATCTGCTCACCTTCCATCTCATTCGACCGTTCTCATTCTTCCCCGTCTCCGCCCCTGGACCTGCATCCACTCGCTTGCCGTCATTTGACATCCATCCTCATTGATCCATTCCCTTATTTACCTCGCATTTCACTCGCATCCATCCGCGCAGTGCTCAACTGGCCTCACCGTGGGTTTGCTCGTTTAAAATACCGCCTCTCTCCAACCGAGGCGGTTTCTTCCTTCTCTCCTCAGACTTTCGACTGGAGGATCCTCCTCCTGGAACACTGCTATTTCCAGGAAGCAGGTCCAAAATCCTTGGGTCCAGCGCATACCTCTCTCCTTGACCTCCCTTCCACTTCACTCCTTCCTGTCCGTTCTTTGCACTCCAGGTCCTTTGTTCTCAACAAGACCAGACTGCGTTCACACGACAAGTTCGACTACAGACACTCCAGCAAGAAAGTCAACAGACCCTTCCCTTCTTTTTACCTTTTAAGTGGAATGACAACCTCAGCGGAGATGACGAGCCCTGTGTCTGCTGAGAGCAGCCAGCAAGTGACCAACTCGGTGGTTCCACAGTCGTCTCTGCTACCGCAATCGTCACAGCCGTCGCTTGCTCCTCCAGTTTCTGCACCTACTCGACGACGATCCAAGTTAGCCTGCGATACCTGTCATTACCGGTGAGTTTACCCTCCAATCTAAAGGGGGGCTCGAGCAAAGGGCTCGTGTTGGAGAGAGGAGAGGGGGTGGGTGAGGGACGACACTGAGCAATTACTTCCCATGATACCGGCGCCTGGATGACGAGCGAAAATAATGAGAGGGCGGATGTACGAGCAAAGAGAGACAACAGCCTCAAATAGTTCCTGGCTCAGAAGACCGTCGTCCATTCTGACAATTGCACAAGTAAGCAACAGAGCGACATAGTGGACCAGAGGCCTGCAGAAGTAGAAGAAAAAAAGAAAGTGTCCAATCCTTCCTCTCTCCAACTCCGCTCGCAATCTCCCTTCCCATGCCGTAGCATTTCGCCGTCGTACACTGCCCAGCCCTGGCGAACTTGCCGAACTTGCCGAGGTCACTTGAGACCACCACGCTTTGTTATTGGCGCCTGCGAAATGCGCTTTTTGGGCCCTTTTGTTAGTCATCCGCGGCGGCAGCGTTCATGCCAAAGCCTGCCGACCACTGTTGGCTAATGCTATAACGCAGTTGGAGCCTGGTCACTGACAGCTTATGAATATTTAAACGGACTTCACGAATAAGGGCAGGAGCTCTCAGGGTTCTTGGAAGCGAAACTGCATGGGTCGAGCCCATGGCGTTGCTAGTTGAGTTGAAATGTTGCAGCGCCGGAGAAGCGCCGCAAAAGACTACTGCTATTCCAACAGATGCAGATCGTCGTTTCGCCCTGTTATTTTTATTGACATCATTGGGCGCCAATGCGCTGAAAGGGATGGGAGTGGTTGCAGTTTGCCCTGCTTTGAGATTGGACGACATGGGCTCAAGAAGAGACATGCTGCTTGCCTCGGTGCCACCCCTTCTTCCCCTTGCAGTGTTTGTACGCGTTTCCAGAAGGGCATTCTCCTGCAGGATAAACACTGTCAGAACTTTCATAGCATCCGTTCTCTCCATCTCTCCATCTCTCCCTCCCTCCCTTCTTTTTCCCTTTGTGCTCTGGATGCTTTTGTTGTTTTGACCCTGCGGGAACACTGCACAGCGCCAGCCAGGCTCCCGGCTCAATACTGCTCCGATAGTAGTATGTTTGCTTCTTCTCTTCTTTTTTCCTTTCAACTAACAGCTACCTCTCTATTCTTGATGACCGGAATCCGTTGTGTTTATGAACTTTAGAAAGATCAAGTGCGACGTGGAAAAGGGCCATCCTTGTCGAAACTGTGAGAAAAGCTCAGTCCAGTGCACATTAGTAGGATCAGCAATGCGACCGCCTCGAAACATCTCTGGGTCGTCTTCAGCTGCTGCTGCTGCCGCAGTTGCCGTAGCAATTGCAACTGCTGCAGCGGCCCAGGCACAATCAATGCCTTCAACTAGCGTACGAAGAATGTTTGGTAGTCCTAGTACCGAGGTTCGGTCCAGTGGTGAAAGTAATGAGGCATGGTCCAAAGCAGCAGGCGAAAACTGCAACGGACTGCTGAGAGTAGCTAACGAGTCGGGAGAACATAAACCGGCTAGTCTATTAGGTAGGAGGGCCAGCACATCAGGACATACGATTCGTACGCAAGATGACAGTGCTGTTTCAGCGCGGACTCTTCTTGGCTCGTCTTCTTCACCAACATCTCTGAGAGCTCTTTTCTTGGCCGGCGCCAATGGTACAAGTAATGCTCAGCCTTCAGCGACCAGTTCTCAATCACTCATACCCTCCAACGCACTTTTCCCGGGCTTCATCGAAGGAACACTGTACGATGATCATGGAACAGACGCGCAAATGGACCTTGGTGGAAGCTGTGGCATGGACTACTTTAACCAACCCCTCTCGTTTTCATCGAGCACTTCGAGTGAATCCTCGACGCCCTCTACTTCGTTGATGAGCAGTAGCTATGCATATCCTGGCCACGCTCCGAGGTCTCTACCAAGTTCAATTTCCCACTTCATCTCACCTCTTTCTTCGCCCCAATTTCTTCCGCAGTCATCCTCCTTACCCCCAACACCAATCCAACTGCCAGTCGACGCAACATTCGAGAATGGAGTCGGTAGCATCAATGGAAGTGGAACAAACGCGGCCCTTGTGAATCCAGGAGCCAACCAGAGTGGACAGCATTGCTTCCGTCCCACTCTGTCTCGCCGAGCCTCTGGTTCTTTTTTACCAGCCCAAACGTCGGTGGATCACGATAGTAGGCCTTATCATCACGATCGGAGAACATCTGCACCATGGATGATGCAGAGTCACCAACAACCCCGACTTCATGAAGGGCAACTTCCCCCCCAGGCCCCAGCGCTTGTGCAGCTTCCAATACAGCCTCTTTCTCAGACCCACAGCCAGTTGCGGTCGGGAGGATCAAGTATAGGATCGCGAGGCCGCCAGCCAAGAACACATTCTGTCACATCTCTAACGAGTGCAAAGCATGGCACCACGACCGAGGATGTATTGACGGATTCTACTCATTCAGTGTTAATGCGATCTAATAGCACGCCTGCATCAGCACGGACGATGCCAAAGTCTGGGAATCGCCAGCGGCATAGTGCACTCCCCATGCGGCGAGCAAGTTATCTCCAACAGTCTCGACACTCTTTAAATCTGTATGCATCGACCGTCAAGGTTATCCAAGACTTGTCTTTGCCCCAACAAATGTATCGCAACCCACTTCTCCCGCCACGGCATAGCAATAGCCTAAGCGAGCTGCAGTTTCAACTTTACCTCCAACAACTCCAACAGTCACAGCAGCAACAACAGCAACAACAACAGCAACAGCAGCAGCAAGCGCAACCCGGACAATCAATACAGGAACCAACAGTCTCTGCCACTTCCCTGCCGCAGCATTGTCCTCAAGGATTAGGAGTAGCTTGGGGAATGCAATCTGACGAGACCGATAAAGGGATACCCCCTGTCGATCTCCAAGAATCGGTCATCACAAATGCACACTCTTATCTACCTTTATCAGGAGACTCGACCGCTTCCTCACTACCCGTAAGCCCAAGCCTTTTTGGAGGCGTAGGTCTAGGGTTGGAACATGTGCAACAACAACAGCAACAACAACAACAACAACAGCAGCAGCAGCAACAGAAACAGCAACAGCAACATCACCATCAACATCACCACCATCAATACCATCACCCCTACTCCCAAAACTCGAGCACTGAGCAAAGTCAGGCAGCAAAGTTTCAGGCCATGAACAAAGCTCCGTTAAACTGGAATATTAGTCTTAGCCCCCCAAGCACTCACCCATTCGAAACCCCGGCATCTTTTCTGAATCCTGTTCTTGAGTCCGCAAGCACGATGGATGTTGTAGGTTCGACAGTACAGCCAGATAGGTACACGACTATTGAGCATTTGCAGGCTTCAGGTATGGAACACTCACTTCAGTCAACAAAGCCTCTTGATTCAACACCACTCAAAGGAGCTCATGACATTTCGGAGGCTTCCCTTGCCTCTGTCCTGGACGATCACCTCCGACTTTTCGATGAAATGGATCAAGTGTATGAGACTTCGGACCTGGATGGGTTTCCCAAGATCTCTCTAGGCAGCTCCAGTTCTATCCGCCATCACGGGTCTCCTCACGCTACCCTAACAAATCAATCATCGAACAGTGTAGGCATCCAACACCAATATCCATCATACCCGTCCTATACTTCCAGCCCGTCTGTTAGCACCCCCATTCCAAATTTTCACGGCACTACACCGACCAGGACCGCTCATAATACTGTGGGAAGAGCTCTAGCGCAGCCGATTGCAACTTCCAGCCGTCAAGGAGTTGACCGGCTCGACCACTTCGGAGCGCCCCATTTCCAGGGAGGGTCTCTCAGCGTAGACTCCTTTGTTAACACAGCGAGATTGACCACGTCAGAGATGTCTGCTTTAGATTTGAGTGTGTTTTCGCCGCTAGGAGAGTCAGAGTCCTTTCCACTATCCACGTCTTTGCCCAATACGAGTTTTATAAGCCAGGACAACGGATATCGAGGATAAAAAATAAGGGCAATCTTTCTTCCTTTTATATTCTTTTTCCTTTTTTCTTTTTTTCTTTTTTTTTTTCCCCTAGTGTAATCCTCTAGGTGACCGTTGGTCACCTAATAAGTCACCCCAAAAAGCATCTGTAGGACACATATTGTGTTTTATTGTGGTTTGAAATATATGACCTCTAGCCCGGAGAAACTTGTGAAGTTGTGACAGCCGAGGGAACACATTTCGGCTGGCTTTTTTTTTTTTTTTTTTTTTTAGTACCTCGTCGGTCCTGCACGGCGTAGGCTGAACGAGGCGCGTATTTGAAGCGCAGGCAATCATGCTTTTTCAGCTTTCATTCTTTGTCCATCATCCCTGACATCCTCCCTGTGCCCTAGGGCTATTCTCCTCCTTACCCCACGAGTTCATTGGGTGCAGTTCAAACTAAGCATAGCCAGCAGTTTTTTGTCCTAGGCATTCATCTCGGCATTGCCGGCTTTCGCCATTGTTCTTCTCCCATGTCCAGCCGTGAAAATGGAGACTCGAGTGACTCGGGATCTGGATCCTCCTGGAAAAGTTCCTTAAGCTGGCGAGCGCTCATACCAGGATCTAGATCCAAGCGTGAGGAGAGCGAGGAGCCTATCCAAGATCCAGATCCTTCCTTCCATCAAATAACAGACTATCAGGAGGGCGAAAGAACCGATATTTACGGAGACCGGATACAAATTGGAGACCCCACGTCAAGTTTACATGCCGTAGAGAGAAATTCAACTACAGTAACAGAAACTGATGATACCAACAGTACGGTTATTGTACAGAAGGCTGATCTAGAGACATTACCAGGAGCATCACCTTCACCAACAACTCTAGCAACCGCATCCGAGACTGAGTCTATTGCGGTCATAAAATCGCCCATCCAAAGCACTAGAAGCGTCAAGACGACCACCAAGATCGCTCGAGATGCTGCTGGTAAAGTTATCACAACTCTGGCTACAACTGTACAGAAGCACAGGAATGTGATTCTTCCAAACTACTATGACCAGTATCCAGATGCACAACCAATTCCTCTCCTGTCTCTTTCTCGTCAGGAGAACCGGCGTATAGCCGACACCCCAGCTCAAGGAGAGACAAATCGAATAGTAGGAATCGGAGAGACACTCACCACCTATGTTAAACGAGCATTCAAAGCTGCTGGGTCGTACTTCTTTCCAGAGACTTGGACGCCATCTTTAACATCAACGAGTGGAGCAGGGCTGAACACTCGAGGGATCCAAAAGGTCGTAATCATCGGAATTCATGGTTGGTACCCTCGAAAGGCTCTTCGTACCGTCATTGGTGAACCGACAGGGACAAGCCAAAAGTTTTGCGAAGAGATGGATTCAGCTCTTAAGGACTACCTGAGTCAACACAATGTTCATATTGATCCAGAACGGATCACTCGGATTCCGTTAGAAGGAGAGGGTAAAGTCTTGGACAGGGTCGAGCTCTTGTACCAATGCCTTATCCACAGGAATAGTCGCTGGCGACAAGCACTAAAAGAGGCCGATCTTGTCCTTGTGGTCACGCATTCTCAAGGCACACCTACAAGCATCTTATTGGTGGCTCGATTGATTCGAGAGGGGATCTTGCGTGTCCATGAAAACGACCCGTTAATGCAGACGATCGGAATTTTGGCTATGGCAGGGATTTCACACGGGCCTTTCCCCTTCCTGAAGGGAAACCTGATCATGCGATTTTTTGAGGCAGATGCTGCCAAGGAACTGTTCGAGTTTATGGATTCTGAGACTAGTGTTGCTAGAAAGTATCAGGAGGGGCTTCGGGTTGTTCTTTCCTCGGGTGTCAAGATCACTTGTGTAGCCTCCCTGGAGGACCAAGTAGTACCCTTGTACTCGGCAGTCATGACTTCGATTCATCATCCATCCATTGTTCGAGCACTCTTCATCAACGGGGCCAGTTTTCAGGACGATTTTTTAATCAACTTGATTGCCTTTTCGCTGAGACTTCGGAATGCCGGTGTCGACGACCATGGCATTCTTGTTCATTTAAGTGAAGCTATCGCAGGGAGCCTCTACTATGGCGACGGTCACTCGACGATTTATGAAGAGCGTGAAGTTTACCTGTACGTCGGACTCTTCATATGAGGGTGATCGTCTTGACGTTTTGATCCGCAACATTTTACTTTTACCTTTATGGAAACTAACAAAAAATTCTTGCTAAATATGCCTTTTTTTGCGTGTTTGTGTATGCCAACTAGGCTTGCGCTCCGCTCGTTATTGGAGCCACCCAGTCGCGTCACTGCGGTCAAGGCGAGGAGTGAGCCCATCCTTCATCCATTCCGAGCTAAACAGCGTCTCAACCCGTTCTACTTGCCATGGGGGATGCGTGGTCTTGCGGATGATATCAAGACTCGAGGAGATCAAGTCCTGATTAAGGAACTGGACCGTGTCCGGTCCCTCTACAACGAATGGAACCCAGTCTCAAAAGTGATGAAAGAGATCAAGTTCCGCCTAGAACCTGTTCGGTCCAAGCTTTAATGAATCAGGGAAGGAGGGGAATTACAATCTCCATGTCAAATCTATAAAATACCATTTCACAAGTGTGTGTGTGTGTGTGTGTGTGTGTGTGTGTGTGTGTGTGTGTGTGTTTTCTTTCTATTTTATTTACGAAACCGCTGCTTATCGAAAAGCTGCTCTTGGATAGCGGCTTTGTTAACCTTGTGTAGATCCCATTCTCGCGTGGCTGGTTTAGCGGGAGTGGTCCTGGTTGGGGATTTGGACCGTATTGGTGATGAAGATCGAGAGCGTGTATCTCGGTCTCTTCGCCTCCTTCGTTCTGTATCACGATCTCTAGGAGACGATCTGTGTTTTGAATCCAAGTCGTAATCGCTCGAGGAGTCATCATTGTCATGCCGCCTCCGACTGATATGTTCTCTATCCTCTTTTCGACTACTCTTCCTTTTATGCGACCTTGATCCAGAGCGGGACGAATGGTGTCGTCCCGAATCGTCAGAACCATCCGTGTCACTATCCGAGTCGGATTCATGGCGGCGACGTCTTTTGCTCTTCCGAGAGGAGGATGACCTCGAATAATCTTCTCTCTCGTCTTTGTCCGAGCGATGGCTTTTGCGTCTTTCTCGTTCACTTTCTTTATCATCGCCATGTCGCCGGTGTTTAGATGATCGTTCCTTATCATCTTTCCTCCTACTCCGGGATTTTTTTTCTTTTTTCTTTTTCTTCTTCTCTTTTGTTAGTGGTAATCCTTCACTCTCAGAATGTGTGTCCAGACGTGGATCGTAGCCCTCCTGGAAGTATTTATCCATCTTTGATCCGAGTCTTGATCCAGAGGATGCCAACGACGACTCACCATCCTGTGCTTCATATTTTTTGGATCCACGACCACGGACCACTATCCGAGAAGAGCCTTTGTTGCGTTCCGGAGACCGTGATATTGACCGTGATGCTGACCGTGACCTCGACTCAGACCGAGAGAATGATGAGGACCTCGACCTAGACCGAGATCGCTTTTGTGATCTCCCTCTGGAAATGTTGTGAGCTGGATCTTCATCTCGATGTCGTCGTCCGTAGCCCCTCTTATCTAGATCAGCTATTAATTCTTTGGCAATGTCTGCTGCTCGTCTCTCCTCTGAACGGATCAATGCTTGGTTGTGTTCATCCGTGCTCCTGATAAGTGAGGACAAAAATCTCTTATTGGTTTTTAGGCCATTGGAGTCTGCTCTATCAACGACTACGCCTGGGGCTAACTCGACTTTGTTCTCATCGTCGATTTGAGAGGATGCTCCGGTATAGGCCTTTAAGCCAACTGACTTGTATCGCTTGTCAGCCTCGGTCGCAGACTTCATGATCATGTCAGCCACATACTTGTCAAGATCTCCATCGGGCACATCTTGATGATTTCCTCCAATTGCCGCACGGACCAGACCAGAGACTATTGACGATAGGGTGTTGCCGGGCTGGGTGGCATTCTTGCTTTTTCCAGGATTCATTTGTGGAATGGCACGAACAGAGTTAGTCCATCTGGAAAGAGCTCCCTCTCTTCTTGCAGAAACTGCAGGTCATGTGAGCAGCAAGGTTGCCCGCAAAGAGAAGAGACCAGGAGAGGGGAAGACCAAGTCTCCGGAAGTAATAGGAACCAACAGCAGCTGAGTATAAGCATGGTACCTTTGCAAACTACCTGTCGATGCTCCTGTTTGCTCCATAAACACAGCGATGTCATGGTGAATGATTTCTCAGGACACTTTCTGGACAAGGTATAAAAGAGGATTAAAAACAACGAAACTCCACACTCAACTCAACTCGCCCAACACCACCGCCTCGGTCCGACACATTTCCAGGACTTTTTTTCTCTCCCTCGCCTCCTCCGCCTTTTTAGCCTGGCCCACCTACTGCCGTCCGCTGCCCATAACCAGACCCCATCGTCAAGATTTCTATCGCTACCATGCGTCCACTCTTTCACCTCAAGCAACAGGACCGGATCGGCTGGATCGGACTGGGTCAAATGGGCTATAATATGGCCTATAATCTCCAGCGATACCTTGCCTCGCGGTCGCTGACAATGACTGTTTGGAACAGGACTCCCGAGAAATGCTTTAAGATGCGCCACCACGGTGCACATATCGCAAAGTCGCTCGAGGAGCTGGTCGCTCAGAGCAATATTATCTTTACATCTTTGGCCAACGACGCTGCTGTCGAGGAGATTTATGAAATCTTGATCGACCTTGCGGGCCAAGTAGACCACTCGATCATCTTTGTGGAGACAAGTACCATCTACCCTACCTTGGCCACTAAACTCAAGGAGAGACTTGCAGTGACGCCCCAGCATATTTATTTGCAGTGTCCAGGTAAACACCACTAGTGATATGTTCTTGAAATGCTTTAGAGCAGAAAGCTGTGGAGCTAACCTTTCTCTTTCTCTTATTTGACTATCGTGTAGTGTTTGGACGCCCCTCGGTCGCAAAGGCAGCCAAGCTGCTCTGGGTGACTAGTGGAGATGAAAAGGCGATCAAGAAACTCTGCCTCTACTTTACGACCATGTCAAGACAGATCATTCATCTCAAGACCACGGACGTTGCAAAGGCTTGTTCGTTCAAGCTCGTAGGGAACTTTTTTGTCGTCGGCTCGATGGAACTCTTGGCTGAGGGGTTAACCCTTGCTCAAAAGGCCGATGTAGATGAGGCACCCGTACTCAAGTTCATCGAGACGCTTTTCCCAGCACCTTCCTGGGTTGAATACAGCAACAAGATGGCCGAGAATCCGGTCCAGCCAAAATCCAAAATCCCCTTGTCATCATCTTCCTCTTCCTCTTCCTCATCATCGTCTTCTTCGTCCAAAGAGGCTGGATTTTCAGTGGATCTTGGTCTCAAAGATGTGGGGCATATGCGACAACTGGCGCTTGAGACCGGCGCCTCCTTGCCCTCTGCAGACTTGGCCTATGAGCATTTGAAGGCAGTTCAAGACCAGGGACTGGGACACCAGGACTGGAGCACTATGATCAGTTCGCTCAAGATTACGCCCACTCCTCGAGCCTCGCTTGACTCGGCAGCCGTGCTCTCGACTCATTCTCAGGACGAAAAGAAGCGGGCAATTCGTTCAAGCAGCGACAATGGCGACTTTTGGGATGCAGATGGAAATCCACGCCCGCCTGCATACGATTCTTGAAGAGAAAGAGAAAAGAGTATGCAATAGATACCCCCCGATGAAACAATCCGGCAAACCCAAAGCTTTTTTTTTTTTTTTTTTTTTTTTTTACCTCTCGTCTTCTGCATTGAATATACCATGGTGTTTGCTGCCTATCCTCCCCCTCTTCTGTAGTCAGTCTCTTCTTTATCGTTTGTTCAGTGAAATCCACAATACAGAGAAAAGAAGAAACATACCCATAACTATATTGATGAATGGGAGGATAGAAGGGAGAAATGGCGAGGCAGATGAAGAGGATGGGTAGTAAGGGGCAGTGGGCTTATCCTCAATATGCGGGTCTTTAACCTTGAACAGGGTGCACAGGATTGCGGGGAATCTGTGCAAGGGAAAAAAAAAAAAAAAAAAATAGCGGCAGGGCATGGTCCATCCATCTGCGCTGTGGCCGCATCTTGGACCTAGCGACATTGCCCGAGTTAAAAAAAAGATGCTAAGAAGTATGTATCCTCGGAAGCGTCTACCGTTCCCTTCACGTGTATTTAAACGACAACTGACCAGTTACATGGGAACAGACCACCAACCAAGACCACGGAGGCCTTTCGTACAAAGGCAACGTTTGCCCACAAACGAGAGGCTTAGAAGGGACTGAGAAAAAAAGATAACGTCCTTGGCCCCCAGTTCGGGTATTAACGATGGTCTCGTCTCGGGGAAGGCGACCCTATTGTCTTCACGCCAAAGGAATATATTTTTTTCTTTTTTTTTTTTTTGGATCCCTACGATTGATATCAGCCCTCAACGGCTCATTTGAGATTGAGAGAATACCCCCTTCTATCAACGCGCGAACCACCCGCCTTTCTCTTATCCTCTTATCCAAGAGTACGTATAGGTCCCTTTTCTGCTTAAAGCTCCCAGCTTCGAGAATGAAGTACGAAGCTCCTAAGCATTGCCCAACCGGTGGTCTCAATGCTGACCCGGGCAACTGAAGAAGTACCAATGCCATCATTGGGTCGCTCCTGTCAACTAAGAAAAAAACCCCGCGTAGCGCACAATGCCTTGCAATGCGGACAAGACTATTTGCCTTGCAGCGCGTTCCTGTAAATTTGGCGTAAATCCCAGTTGTATGAACTCTGTCCATGCCTGTTGGCGACGCCTCACATAGAGCTCAAGGTCAGATGTTTATGGGGAAACTCTGTTGCTCTGCTGCTCTGGACCTGAAATGAAGGGAATCACGAGGAGCGAGAGGTGGTGTTCGTAGGACATTTATTGAAAGCACAGCAAGTGTGGAGTTGAGAGCAAGGCAAAAGATTAATAAGTGCTAGAAGATTGCAGGCCCTAGACAGAGTAGAGGTAGAGACGCGATAATACATAGAGTTAGCTATCGGGCTGCCATCCTTGTTTTCTCGCCGTTAAATTCTCCTCTTTACGCGGTGGTGTATTTTTCCTTAGACTTCTTGTTTCTGGAGTCACGGTAGCCATAGCTACTGAGTCATCCAAAGCCTTTTCAATCCATTTCAGCCAAGGTTTCTCCAGTCCAATGTGCCCATTTCTTCCGCCCAAAAGCCGTATCCAGATCACAATATCTCAAGTCTGATTTCTCTCACGACTCTGGTTCCTGACCGACACTTCCTGTCACTCTTTGAAATATTTGTGATATCTTTCCTAGAGCACCATTCAACACAGGGTTCGGGTGAACTCTCTTGCTCTTCATGAATCAGGAATCATGAAGAAAGCCTCGATGGATCGTGACCCTTGACCGAAAGAGAGAAGGTTCAACCAGGGAACTCGAAAGCCGTTTCTATCGAGCTGTTAATGGGCTTAAATGAGAACCATAAGGGTTTTGAGTGGTGCTGCTACAAGGAGTGAGAAAGGGCTTTTTACCCCTGGAGTCTGAGTCCGGGTCTCACCCTCATATGCCGTTGAAGGTCTATCCAGTGGGGTTGAACTTTCCTCCTGGCTTTTTCTTTGGTTCATTTCTTGACCTCGAATGAACGACCTGTACGTGAAGAAAGGGCGGAGGTGACCCAGCTCAGCTCGTTCCCTTTTTGTTCGGGCGAACAATCCCCTTGAGTAAACTTCAGCCCTGTGGTTAGAAAGAGATTTCCTTTTGCCCTGTTATCTGACCTCTTGGAGTGGCTGCAAAAGGACTATCTGAGAATCAAAAGGGATCCCAGGTCGGGAAGAAACCACCCCTGGACACTGTACAGGCAGTCGGGGCTACGGCTATTCGCTCGCGTGGAATATGGGTGGGGCGAAGCCAAAGAAAAACGCAGGGGGCCCATAGGCTTATTGGCCGGCCATCGCACCTTCATGACTGTATATTCATCTGAAAGATACTTCTTGTTGCGATTCTCTACGGCGTCCATTGTTCAGGAACGATTGTCTACCCCGTCTTTTGCTTTGCACAGGACACCGAGAAGAAGGAATGGCGACAACAACGTGGACGCTGCTTTCGTACTCAGAGAAACAGAATGGCAAAAAGATATGTCCAACTGTACAGTCCCTGACAACCAGCCCCCACACATTACTCATTTTTGGATATAAAGACCACCTCATTCCTCCTTCTCTTGGTTCCTCATCAATTCTTCGATCCTCCTACTCCTCCTTGCTCACCCTTAGAGCCTCTTCGACTATCACTCCGCCTATTCAAAAAACCATCTCCTTTGCCTCGCCTCCTCGTCATCTCTAAACACCTCTTTTTCACGAATCACCCCATACTCTCAATCCGCCATCATGACCGTTCTTTACAAGTTTGCACTTCTTGCTGCTGCCACCCTTGCAACCATCACCACCGCAGCCCCAATTGCTACCTCTGCTACACCTTCGGCTGTTGCTACCCCTGTCATCACCCCTGAAGCAGTTCACTCTGCTCCTCTCCGTCGTAACACCTCGGCAAAGCTCATCACCGTTGCTTCGGAATCTAATGAAGACCAAGATATTTCTGCAGCCTCCTTTGGCCCATCGCCCTATTCTGGTCGTGGTACTTGGTTCACGGATACGGTGGGATCCTGTGGAGTTCCCTTTGACACTCAAGATTACATTGTTGCCATGAATGCTGCTCAACAGCGGGGTACAGCCCAGTGTGGCCGTAAGGTCCGAGTTTATCATAAGGGCAAGTCAGTGACGGCGACCGTGACCGATACCTGTCCCTCCCAGTACTGCAATGCAGGCTCTTTGGATCTTTCACAGGCAGTTTTCAAGACTTTGGCTCCACTTGAGCAAGGTGTCATTGACATTAAGTGGGAGTATATCTAAAAGATGGTCCTCCTTTTCCTCCTTTCCTCCTCTCATCTCAGCATTTAAAAAAGCTAGTATACCAACCACCCTGCCTCCCTCAAGGCAACATAGAATACCACTTTCTTTTATCTTTTCTTTCCAAAAAGCAAATATAAAAAAAAGACAATCCAGAATGAAATATGAACTCTATGCTTTTTTTTTTTTTTATCGAACAAAGAGTGAAAGGAATGAAAGAAGATTATAGAGTCGAGGAATATGATTCAATAGAGTAACCTCAGTCCTTTTCCTTTTAATGTCAAGTCAATACTACAGTTCAAAAAAAAAAAAAAAAAAAAAAATACCGGCTTCAAGGCCTCGGGAGAACAAATATATAGGTTTCTAACAATATGAAAGTGCTGGTGAAGGCAAGGATTCAGCAGAACATTGGTAATTTACGATAGTTGGAGGATCCATGAATGGGAACGATGTCAGATACTCTGTCTTGATCAACTCTCTTGGGGTCGACAACGGCGTCGGCAAAGGCGTCATCAAGGATGGCTGGTCTGTTGTCGAGTGAAAGAAAGTCGATCCTCGACTGGGAGAAGATGGACATGATTCCATTGGGGTCATTGGATGATCTTGTTCATTCGACAAGTCTGTCCGAGATGGGACTTGTTGTTGCTGTGATTGCAAAGAGGCTTGGGGTGGTCCTAGTCCAACGATGTATGTAGTCCATTCAGCCTCGTTGCTATCTGAGAACTCGGACTCGGTTATGTCCATTGCTTGCAAAGGTGTATCAGTTAGAGTCTGGTGAGAGGTCATCTCCTCTTGAAAGTGGAGTGTGTGCGCAGACATCATGGCCGTTGCCATAGCGGCTGCTTTATACACCTCCAGGAGGATTTGTGAGCTGGTTGCCATCTGGTCCTGTGTGGTGAATCGTGTAGAGTCTTGTAGGGTACCTTTAGTAGTGTCTTTAGACCGCACCTCCTTCGGGGAGAGTTCAGTCTCTGCCTCGATCTTCAACACCGTTTTCTGCTCGGTAAACTCGCTGATTGTCCATGTTGGGTTCAGGAGTGGAGTAACGAACAAAGGAGTTGGTCCAGCCAGTTGTGAGTATCTCGCTTGGGGTTGCACTAAGGTGCTTTGTAGCTGACGTTGGTTCCGTGGTGGCTGCGGCATAATCGGACAAGCCTGGTGCAGTAGCGTAGCGGCCTTATCCGCATTACTGACGACATTGGTCAAACCTGCTGTTGCCATGAGAGAAGCTTGCTTGGCTTGAGCGATTTTGCCTGTACCTCGTTTTTTGGGCCTGAACTTGTAGTGGGGATTTTTCTTAAGAAATTCCTTCTCTTCCTCAATCGCGATTTGCTTGTACTTTTTGCGCTCTTCCAGACTCAGCTCCCTCCACTCCTTTGCGATACTTTTTGAGCTCACTGTAGCAGGAAGCCCTTTGAAATAGGGAGTCCTTAGTTTCCGAAAAATAAAGAACGAGTTGAGGGGTCGAGGGAGCTTTTTAGGGTCCCCTGGGGCGCTTTCGGGTTTTGTCTTTGATTTTGCAGGTTTTTTCTTGGTCATGGGTGGGGTCGGGATATGAACGGACGGATTCAAGAGAATGGATGTGTATGATGGAGGGGCCGGACTTGCCAGGGAGTAAGTAGGAGGAGGCGTATGAGGTGGAGAAATTGATCCACCGTACTGAGCATACAGTGCCGCGGTGGGGATGTTGTACATGATGAGTGCCTCTGTGGCTAACGGAGAAAGGGAATGGCGGGTTGAGTGGTATTGGGACGGAAGAGAAGAAGGTCGAAAGGATGATCTCGAGGAAGAAGTCAACGGCAAGGTCAGCATTTATACAACATGGTTCGCCTGTATAAGGTCGGTGCACAGACTACAAAAAAAAAAAAAAAAAAAAAAGGACAGAATTCTCCAGGATTTGTATGAGCATACCTATGGATCAGGAAAGAGAGGCCAGTACTTGAAGGATTTACTGCCAGGTCATGTTGGTATGCCACACTAACGCTGATTGCTCCAAATATTATTGGAGAAAGAACCTGGTGAAGGTATCCAAACCAACGACAACAACTTGTGCAATCTGTCCAAAAAAAAAAGAGTGTTTAAGAGGGTGGCGATTTTTGGCTTGCATATCCATGCCGTCTCGAGCATGCAGCAGTGAATAACTTCGCCTCACTCTTCAAGTCAGCTTATTTTTCTTAGAGATGGATGCAACCTTTTGTCTTTTGTCTGTTTGTGACATGCCTGGCGACAAGTCTTGCACTCACCTGCATGTATTTTTTCCTCGACCAAAAAAAAAGTACATTTTCCACCAGCTCTGTTTATTCAGTTGATTCTCGGAACTACCCTTAGCTTCATTAGCTTGATCCATGCGTCTTTGCCTCTTTGCTCCTCTGCACTACCCCCCTGTCTCCTTGGATGCAAGCATCCTGTTCCCTGCTCTTTTCGTCTGTCGAGTTGAGGAGCATCGTGTTAGGATAGAGCTTTGCCAGCTATCTATCGTCATTACTTTTTTTTTAAGTACCATGATCTACTTGTCCGACGGTCATCCGTCTCAAGGACAAAAAAAAAAAAAGAGTGGTCGGAGATAGAACACGTGTGTGTATTGAAGGGGCAAAGCACTCTGCAGTTCGCAACCAAAAGCTATGATATCCATGCCACGCCTCTTGTTCGGGAGCGGTATCATTGACCCGCCCTCTCCTGTACTTCCTATCCTTAAAGGCCTTGAACAGGCTTCAAACCTTTTCTACATCCAAGAGTAAGCGTAAAGGCAGAGGTAAAAGGTTCTATGGGAGACGCTTTCTTTATCTTGGCATGCACTTTCTTTGTCTCTTCCCATTTTTCTGCTTATCAGTGTCTAGTGCTTTCTTCTTTCCATGGCTCTTAGTCTTTTCCATCCCAGATCAGGCACGGAGAAAGATTCTCAGCTGCCCTCTAGGCCTTAAAAAAAAAAAAAATGGTTCGATTGCATACATGAGAAGAGCACAGAAACATTTTGCCTCGTATTCCAAGGTTCAATTGGGCAGAGTCGACACCCCGCCCATTGCAAGGTAAGGGTTTTACTCGACTTTCTAGCGGTCCGTGTCCAATCTCATACCGCGTGGGTTTCTTCAAGAGCCAACGAGTTTGCTGTGTCGCTGTTAAATCAGAGAGCAACGCGTTTCATGATTCTGCTGATGAGAGCTTCTGCTCGTATTTGAACCCTCTTTTTGCTTGCTCATCTTCATGGAGGTCCCCAGTGAGGTATATCATTTTGGAAGGTCACATTTTGCTCGTTCCTCTCTCGGAGAAATAGGACTGTCCATCGTGATCATGTGGGGCCGTTGGAGTCGTCCTGGAAATTAGAGGGGAAAAATAGTGTGGCAATGACGATGGCAATGGCAATAGCAGGAAAAAAAAAAAGAGAGTTTTTGTGGCAGCTCCAGTCAAGGCGAAGGCATGCAGCTAGTGAAAACTGGTAGCCTTTTGCATCGGATGATTTACTGCCCTGTGGCGAGGGTAGCATAAACTCTTGCTCGTTCGTGTTCTCAATCCTAAGGTCGCCCTATATCTTGAAGTCCATTTTAGGACCTCAAACACAAACCTTGGGCTGCAATGCTTTTGTGTTTCCTTCTACCAACAGCAGGACAATATGCCAAAGGCTTCGACATCCAATACCCAACACTTTACCACAGCACTCACTCTTTGACCACCCCTGTTTCCCCTTGCATTCTTGTACAAAATCCTCCATATCAAGGTAAGAAGACAAAAAGAAGCCAAGTCAAAATTTCTGCTGGTTTTACCATCAGTCATAAAGCGGTGCAGGGGTCTTGGTAAACCCACCTCCCGCGGTATATTTGTGTCCCATCCTGAGCGTCGAAACCTCCTCTACCTCTTTTTTATTCCTCTTATTTACCCTATCCAAAAGTAGCAATTTCTTTTACAGACAGTCTAAGGAGCCGTTTGAGTCATCGAAAGCGTGGTTGAGCCATTGCAATACACAGCATGTAAAAAAAAGTCAATATGGTCCTTCTCCAAGGCTTGGCGCAAGGTGGCTTTACCGCCTATTGAATCCGCCAAAGACAACCCTTTTACTTCTATTTTGGAGATACTACCAGGCTAGGGCCTTCAACATGAAATATGGTCCCGCATGCATGGCATGTGGATTTCTAGAGATGACTTCAGGCATATCTCCTATCAGTCCAGCAAAACACTGGGGGAACTTATCAGCAAAAGCGTCATGACGATGGACTAATGAATAGTCCGAAAGTTGGGATATGCTTTGGTACCAACTGGTATCTTTCAACTCCTTTTAGCACAAATGAGATGCACCAAATCATGACCTCAAAAACCTGGTCGATGACAACGAGAGGGATCTTTCGATCATGCTTAGTCTATCCTAAATGAAGTAGAATCCAGTGAGTCTGCTGGTGCAAAAGTACTACCTGATAGTATTCGATTTTATGATCTTTGGAAAGATGAGGTCCATTCGTCCGTCTTTTTTTTTTTGGACTCCTTATCCTATTCGTCTTTGGTCGATGCTCCCCCTTACCCAAAGACCTTGTGTCATATCCTTCGCTTCTGCCCGCCCCTGTTGTTTACCAACCTATCCGTTTCCAATTTTACAGGGGATCAGGGTGGCAAAGGACATGATGAAGGTCTAAGATTAGTTTTCTCCCCCTCTTTCCTGTTGACCACAAAGATTTTTTTTTTTTTTTTTTTTTTTTTTTTTTTTTTTTTTTTTTAAAAAAAAAAAAAAAAAAAATAGCGTATCATAGTGACAATAGTTTCACGCGAGAGCCGTGCGGAGGGAATACCCTCCGCCCCTCTTTTCTGGTGTAGAATGTCAACTCTCGCAACGAATCAATCACCCCTCACTCAATGCTTGTTGTTACTGTTGTTGTTTATAAGGGGAAGATGGCTCTTTAGATACGTTCGACAATAGAACATGTCTCGTTCTGACCTTTACCATATTGTGCTGGTACAATTTGTTTCTAGGGATGTGGAGGAGATCCGATTTGTCTATAGCGTATCCTCTACCTTTGAATAATTGTACCTTTGTCAAGAAAGAAAGAAAAAAAGAAGGAAAGGGTAGGAGGAGAATGTGCCTGTGTGAGAGAGATGGACTCTGGTGCTTTGCCATAGACTAATGAAAGAAAAGAATAAGCTTTCCCCCCACATTTACGTTTGTTGCTTCTCAAGGCAAGCATAATAAAACAATGGACTGTTAGCAACGCCTAGGGACAAAGACGTTATTATTAACAAGTTGGCTGTTTAGGAAGGGGGTAGGGGTAGGGGTAGGGGGGTAACATTGACATTTTTGTTGTCTCTAATACTCTAAGTTGGCTGCTTATAGCTCATTCATTAGCGAGTGTGTTTTTTTTTTCTTTCGTTTTTCTCCTTTTCTTTTAAAGATAGGTACGACCAAAAGCGAGTGAATTCTTGAAACCATGGCTTGCCCTTGTTGCCTTCTTTCACAACCACTGTTCAACATACTCTTTCTCTCTTTCTTTCTATTCTCTTCCCTTGTTACGCTGTCTATGCGGGTGTCAGCTGCTCCAATTGGACCTCTAGCAAGCGGATCTTGACATCCTTTTGCGCAATCTGGTTCTTAAGATCCTCGTTCTCCTGACGCAACTTATGGTAAGCCTCCTGGTAATCCTTATCGCTCTTGGGCGCAGAAACCACAGACTCCTCAGCAGCCTGTGCAGGGGCGCTCGCCACAAACTCCTTCTTGGCCGACACTGTGAAGCCCTTCTCGAGCGAGATCAACTTGGGGCTGGCAGTCTCGCCAGCAAAGAAAGCGTCCGCGGTCAATGATGGCTCATCACCAATGCAGTCAGGGAAAATGTCTGCCTGGAAAGAGTCCGACTATGCGAGATTCCCCCCCAAATCAACAACAGAAAACAGGTCAAAATTAGAAAACAAGGACAAAGACCCTTATCCAAGGCAGGCCACAGGATGTCTATCAATGGATATGAAGCGATCTGGATTACCTTGCGAGGAACTGTGAAGCTGATGGGCTCGACAATGCCGTTAGAGACCTTGTAGGCCCTCATGATCTCGCACTCGTTAATGTTGAGTGCGCGCTTGGGCAAGAAACCAATACCACGTTGGGGAACGTTGGATCCAAACTCGGACAAAGTGTACAGCTCATCGTTCTCATACTCGTAGTAGCGGATGTTACCATCTCTACATAAAGGTAATACAGAAAAAAAAAAAAAAAAAAAAAAAGGTATAGTCGTTAGTCATTGACTCTGCAACTATCTCTTCTCCACTTTCAAGGAAACGCTCTCTTACCCCTTGCCGGCCAAGTAGAGCATATGGCTGTCGCCATCATAGAAGGGCATAACCACGCCCGAAGATGTATCCAAGTTGAGGGACTTGAGGGGCTTCTCGAAGTTGTTGGCATCCCAAATGTTCACCTGACGATCGGACATCCTTGAGAAACCGGTGGAGGCAAGTTTGTTGCTGTCGCCCATCCACACAACACGGGAGCCCTTGACACCTTGGTGAGAGTCTCCTTGCTATGAATAGAACATAAAAAAAAAAAAGACCGGGGAACCCAAGAGTGGAGAAACATGCACCGTTCAGTAAAAGTGTCAGTCACAGACGTGACGTCTCCCGGGTTGGGCTGAAGTGGCCGTTGGGAGTTTGGAAAAAAAAAAAAATGAGGGGGGAGGACCATCCGTACCTGAACAATCTTGTTGCTTCGAACATCAAACACACGGATCTTCTTGTCACGGCAGGTGGTAGCAATCAAGGAGCCGTTGTAGTTCCAGGAGACACTCTGGATCACCTCCATGTGTCCAGTGATCTCTTGCTTTTCAGCACCCTTCTCGACATCCCACAGTCTCATGGTCAAGTCAGCCGAGGCTGAGAGCAGGACGTTCTCAGCGATGGGGTTGAACAGGACCTGGCCCACCTTGCGGCCATGGGCATTCAATCGAACCACAGGCTCAATGTCAACCTCGCCAATCTCTTCGGGGATCGAATAGATAAACACTTTGCTATCCTCTGCTCCCGATGCGATCAAGTGGTCATTGAAAGGGGAGAAGTCCGTATCCAAGACTGCCGCTGAGTGGCCTCTATACAATGGGAGAGCGTCCGAGATCTTGCCTGTTTTTTTGTTTTTTTTGTTTGTTTTTTGTTGTTGTTGTCGTTGTTGTTGTTCCCGGAGCAGGGTGAATTGGTCATCCAAAGAAAGAATTGAGAAAGAACGTCAGTAACATTGATCTAACCCTCAACAGAAAGTAGTAAAAGTCAGGGTAGAAGTATTGTCTGTCCACACTCACCAGTCATGGAAAGAGGAATAACGGCGAAGGCACCACCACCGCTCGAGTTCCAGTTCAATGAAAAGAATTTCTGAGGTACATGGGACGATAAAATAACATTGGCGTTAGTCCATTAGATCCAGGAAAATAAAAGAAAAAGTTATTTAGAGCATGGTCCCATTGGATCGATTGAGAGATAAAGAGAGGGATAAAGAGGGAGAGAGGGCAAGAGTACGTACGGGGTTGACCTTGATGAGGTTGGTATCCCAAGCATTGCCAGAGACCTTGACATTGTCATAGCAGAGCTCACGTCTGGCAGCAGTACCGTAGACGTGTCTAAGGGTGTTCAAAAGGAAGAAGAGAGAGAAGAGCTGAGTGAGAAGAGAGAAAGAAAGAGAAGGAAGGTGTGTGCATGATCCCCAGATATCGGTTCAACAGACAAAGAAGGAACAGCCTAGGCTGCTCCTCAAGTCAGAGAAGGAAGAAGGTCTGTTCTGCTTTCCTCTGGAAGATACGAAAAAGGTCTAACGAGGATGAATTCCGCATTACCTGTACTTGGAAGGGCGGACAAAACGGGACATCTTTTTTAAGCAAGAGGTGGAAAAAAAAAAGAGAGAGAAAATAAAAGTCAGATCCAAGGACAATACAAGCATGACCGATGACCTCTAACGTCGATTGTCTCCCCCCTTTGTCCTCCCCTCTGGAGAACAAGAGCTCAGGTGAGTAAGTTCGTTGAGGAGCGTAAATGCGGGAGGGGTGGAGCAGGGGCAAACACGAGCTGCACGTCAGTTGAGCGACAATCACTCTGCCGAGCACCAGCGACCAGACGAGCAAAAGGGAGAGGGGGAAGCGTGGCGCCTTGCAAGCGAATGGGTCGACCTGGCCCGATGCGAGGACAGGATAGATAGAAGGATAGAAAGGAAAAGGAGCGAGGCAATGAGGTTCGGATGCAAACCCTCGGGCACGGATTGACCCATAGAGAAATGAAGAAGAATGGGCGAAAGAAAAGATTTGAGCTTTCAGGTACGATTCTGATGTGCCAGTCGTGGGGCACAGACGTTACATTGGAGGTTGGCGGTGTTTGATTCGACTTTTTACGGGCGATGAGGGGTGGACCGAGGACAGGGACTGATCCGGCGGTAGATGGAAGATGGGACGAAAAGAGATGGGGCTAGACTGGGGGAAAAAAGGTGTTGAGGGAGAGAGAGAAAGAGAAAGAGAGAGAGAAGGAGAAGGAGGGAGAGAGAAGTGATGAGAGTCGGGGCTGATGATGAGGCTGATGAAAAAAAGCGAGTGAGAGAGAAAGAGAGAGAGAAAAAAAAAAACGTCCCAGACCAGAGAAGAGAGGAAAGAGTAGAAAGGTAGGGAAGGAGAGAGAGGATAAATCGGGTGCAGCACTTACGACTGTGATTCCAATTGCAGTCCAACTGCATGTCTCTCCTTCTCTTTCTCTTTCTCTCTCTCTCTCTCTCTCTCTCTCTCTCTCTCTCTCTCTCTCTCTCTCTCTCTCTCTCTCTCTCTCTCTCTCTCTCTGCCTCTCTTGCATCTGCACCATCTCCGTCAACGGATACCGTGCGGACCAAACGTCAGCCAGCCCCATACGACCCTCTCTTTCTCTCCCTTTCTCTCTCTGTCCTCTCGCAGATCTGGCCAGCACGCACCGGCCCAGAATGCAATCCGCGGTCTACGCAAGTTGGTCTATATTCAATAATCGCGCGCTATCAATGGGTAGCCATTGGATCAAAAGAAAGGGGGAAAGGGGGAGAGGACAGTTCGCCCGATGCACAGACAGTCTGGGTTCGGCTTTTTTTTTTTTTTTTTTTTTTTTTTTTTTTTATTAAGGCTGGATGAGAAAATGGAAGAGAGAAGAGAGTCTATTGGTACTTTTGGGATGGCAAGCTATGGGTATTGTACAGGAACAAGAGCAAGAACAAGAGGGAAAAACAAAAAAAAAAGGACAGAGCTCACAATTAAGGACAACGAAAAACGAACAAGCAGGAAAGAGAGAGAGAGAGAGAGAGAGAGAGAGAGAGAGAGATGGATGGAAATAGATAGAGAGATAGATAGAGAGAACCAGAGTGTGGGCAAGAAGGTAAAGAGGAGAAGAGGATGAATAGTGGTGATGATAGTATGAAGATTAGCAAAAAAAAAAAAAAAATGAAAAAGTCTGCGACCTGACTTTCAGTCAAAGTCGATCAACTCCCGGCTCCGCTCGTTGATGATCTCCATCAAACTAAGGACACTGGCCAGGAGCAGGATGGTGAGACCAGTTTTGTCAGCAACGTTCGAAATGGAAGAGGCTGTGATGATGAGCTTGTCTGAAGCCCCAGTGTGGCTGCTCTGGAGCTTAGCAACCCGGGTGGCAGGGCCAAGACTAGTGGTATGACAGAGAAGAACATCTGAACCTGGCGGTGCATAGATGCCTTGACCATTCCCTGCGGTCCACTGATAGATCCTGCCTTCGAATTCAAAGGCCCAGCAGATGCTGTTTGACCCGCTGAATTCTGTCAGGTACCGGTCGGGGCGCTCAAAGTCGTGGAGCTCGGGTTGATTGTAGGGCGAGGCAAGCTTCTTGTACTGGAGGGTGCTCTTTTCGACAGCCTTCTTGAAGGCGATCATATCGCGAAATTGGACGTTGATGTCCTTAGAGTCGGTATTGAGATGAAGGTCCAGAAGGTGCTCGCCCTTGTTCTTGATCTTGCAGACAGCGTTACCCTGGTAATCCTTGACAGTCATATTACGGCTACTCGAGTCCGATTTAGACTGGAAGGTGAATGATTCCTTCTTACTGTCGGACGTGCATTTGATCTTTGGTGTAAGGAGACCGCCAGCAGTGAGAGTGAATGTGAGAGATGGCATCATGGAAGGTGTGAATTGTGCTGGCTGATTACGACTGCTGAGGAGGGCTGGGGGAGGGCGGCTGAGAGGCATGGCAGTGGTTGAGTGCGAGTGGTTGAATGTGTTTGTGTGCGAGAACCGTGGAAAGAGGTTGGCGAGTCGTCCTTTGGAGAGAGATAGAGATAGAGATAGAGATAGAGATAGAGAGAGAGAGGGAGAGGGAGAGGGAGAGGAAAAGAGACGAGACACAAAGGAACAAAGAACAAAAAGTATTAGTAAAAAGTGAAGCAACCGGCGATCATAGCCGTGTCCGTGGAGAACTTCCTGCTATATACTTTTGGCCCATTGGTCAGTCAAGCGCCTCGGCAAGCTGGTCCGTACGCCTTTTCCTCTCTTCTCTGTCTCCACTGTGCCGACGATCGGTCCTCTAGGCGAAAGTTCTCTGGATCGGGACTGCTGCCCTGCCAGATCCCTTATTCTCTCCACAAGTGAACTGCCACTCGAGGTGTCCGGGCACACAACCCCTCGACTCGACCAAAGTGAGAGGAGGATATCTGACGAGCCAGATGTTAACCTGGGCTCGTCCCTGCTCCCACCTGTGATCAGGAACCAAGGGATCCCCTCCTTCCCCACAGAGTGCTGTAGAGAGCCGTTGTTTGCATTATTGGATGCTATTTTTGCAGCCTACCAGCGGTGTGGACGATGGTGCCAGTACTCTCTGTAGAATTAAGTGCTGGACAGACAAAGAACACACACACAGCTGGGACAATGGCCCCCCCGTGGGGTGCAAATTTCCTCAGACCTCGGGGGAATTGAGGCAAGACAAAATTTGTTGTTCTCCAGCTTAGTAAAGGGGAGAGAAAGAGGACGATTTGGGCGGAGAGACAGAGAAAGAGAGGGGGTGGGGGTGCAAGGAAGAAAAGGAAGTGAGGGAGGGGGGAAGTTTAGGCAAACAAGGGAGCCAAACAACAGCTTTGACTTGCGATTTGGCGAGGCAGCAGCCGAGCTGCTTCAACGGGAAAAGTTTTTTGCTAGAGATCTCCTTACCCTCGGATCGATGTGAAACGGAAGCTCGGCTCAAAGAGTGCGTAGGAGAAGGAGGGGGGTGTTGAAGAAAGGCCGCAAGGCAAAAGGAGATTGGGAGACCGAGTGCAGCCGTCAGGGACGGGGGGGCGCGACGTGGGACAAGGGGAGAGAGGTGAGCTAGGCCAGTAAGGGAAAGGATGGTGTTGCTCTGTGAGGTGGAGTGTGCACAAGAGTGGCGCAGGGATGTCGATGAGGCACCGGAGCCGTATAGGAATGTGTTGAGAAAGAGAGAGTGAGAGAGAGTGAGAGAGGGTGTGTGAGTGAGTGAGAGGGACTGCCGGTTCGAGAAAGTGAAAATGAAGAGGGACAGGGGAGAGAGAAGAGAGAAAGAGTGGAAAAAAATGAAAATATTAGAAATGCGGCAGAGGAGATGTGTCAGGGGTTCCAAGGTGGGGGCGCTTTTTATATGGAGGGTGACCAAGAAAGTGAGCGGAACAACAATTGCGTGCGAGAGAGAGAGAGAGAGAGAGAGAGAGAGAGAGAGAGAGAGAGAGAGAGCGAACCTTGAGGAAAATGAAAACTGAGAGCAAGAGCAGTTTGGTGCCCTTACCCGAGTCCTCGATATCTATCCGAGGTCTAATGTTCCCACCCTTGCCCGGCCCTGTGCTTATGCTTGCACGGCAGGCTGACATGGTCGCAACATCGCAACATGTTATGTTGTGCCACCAAGCAACGGTAGACCCACCTAGGAATATCGGCCAATGCCTGGTTTATGCGACCGGTCAAAAAAGGGCCACACGCCGGCCCGCGCAACGTGGGTCTGGCGCATGGGCAGCTCGAAGTAAACGGCCTGCCATCCCTGAACAGTGATGATCATTGGACTCTATCGGGAGAGGGAATCGCCCTCATATCGGGGCGTAGACTCAGGTACAGGCTCATAGTGTCATCCAAGCGGTCAAGTACATGCGCGGTTTACAGGAAGAGAGCTACCCGCCAGTTTGGAGGGGAAGCAGGAGAAAAGAGGGAAGGGGGAAGAGTACCTCATATACATAAGAAAACAGCTCCAACGCCGGCCTCTGCCTCGTGGAAGGGAGAGAGGATCGCCCTTTCACCAGGAAAACGTGCCCCAAGTCAGAACAGAACAGGACAAAAAAAAAGTGTGTGTGTGAGAGAGAGGGAGAGATAGAGGGAGGAGAGCAGAAAGTATAAGTGTGTCATTCATCCCCAACCTCTCCACCAACTCAATAAGTTGAGCCTGTTTAAGTTGTGTTGGCGCATCTCAGTTGAACAGTACAGTACACAGTACGGAGAGCAGCGTTTGGGTCCGATGCATGTTCTCCTCACCGAGCAAGATTTTCGTCCGCTTACTTCACTTGGCACACTCACAAAAGCAAAAAGACAAGCGGTCTTTCTCTCCTCCCCGCTGTTGCATGCAGAGACATCAGGGATAGCACAGACAAGGATGCATGCGCCGCAGGCTTCGCCAGCAAGACGTGGGGGAGGGGGAGAAGGAGAGGGTCCCTGGCAAGAGAGGGTGTACCCATTTTGGGATGAAATAGAGTGCTGCTGGGTTTGCTTAGGCAACTATTCCTGGACTTCTTTTCTCTCTTCCTGTGACACCCACTACGAGCTCTCACTCACCCTCCTTTCTTTCTTTCAAACCTTTTGTCTAGTCTCTGTTTTGCCCCAAGAGTCGAGCTAATCCAGCAGGCCCACGGCGTACTCTCTGCATGCTAGATCATATTGTCACAGCCCTCGAGGAAAAAAAAAGGGCATGGTTGAGAGCACCGGTTGTTGATGATACCCTTCTTCTTTCCTGAAAAGTACTTTGTCAAAGTGGGGAAAACAGAAGAAGGTGTAGAGGGAGAGAGCTAAAATGACCAGCAGAAATGTTACAGGTAAGAAAGCAAAAGAGATGAAAGGACAATGAAAGGGCAGTGTTGGGCGTGGGCAAAACAGAGCTGGCAGGCATGACCATGCGAGAGCAGGATGTTCTAGATCCTGCAGTGGACATTTACAACAGGAGCATGATTTGAAGTGAAAGATGGATCATGCACAGAAGCGAGAACAGGGTCAGGGGTCTGGCAACACAGCGCAAAACATTAGTGAACAGCAGATCCCTGCTTGCTCTCCTGCCACAAGGTTGTCCCTCCCTTCTCTCTTCAAAGCCAACCTGTTGTTTGTGTATGACACAGAGAGTTAGAATATCTCAATTATAATCCCGACCAGCTCCTCAGTTGCCGAGTGGAAGGTGAGAGCGAGTGAAAGAACAAGAGAGCGGTTGTTGTGAGTTGAGAGAGTTGTGTCTTTTCAACTCTATTCAGTGGTCACCACTGTTTTCCGCTCGTCGAACGATCCGCAATCTCAGCCCTAACAGTCACTTTCGATCCGCGCCCTCCCTCTGATGAAGACAGCACAACGTGGCCGGTATAGAAAATCGCTCTCGCTTCCTCACTTCATCCCAGCCTTTCTCCGCGCCACTCTGGAACCAACGGCAACTCTGATCTCCATGGACCATACCATGTCCCAATGGTGCCGTTCAGAGTCGATGAACTTCGACTTTTTAGAGCACACGCCAAATGGTGCGGGTCCGTGGCAGAGCAAGGTATGCTGCATGCTGCACGAAGTATGCACTTCGCTCTTTCAGACTACCCCGGCGATGGGACGCATGTACTCCGAGGAATTATGCGCGTAAGAAGATGCCTTCGGGAAGGCCAGCATAATTTTCATTCTTTCTTCCCCACCCCTATTCTACATCCACTCTTACGAGTCTTAACGTCGAGTCATTTTGCTACTTGACCAACATACTCCCTTCCCCCTTCAATTATACATCGTGAAGACAGCTGAATGGCCCAAGCTTTTTGGTCTATCTCATAGTTGTTTTTTTTTTTTTTTTTTTTTTTTTTTTTTTTTTTTTTTTTTTTTTTTTCGCTAACGGTATTGAACGTTTTGGCCACATGATGTTTTCGTGTCTCCATCTTCTCCCCTCTTCTCGGGCAAGTAAATAAACAAATCAAAAAACAAATGTCACAAAGGCTCCCCACCCTCTCCACAAGCTCATATCGATGAAAGGGGTCAACAGTTCCACAACCATTCTCGTCTTTACTCTTCCCCCCCCCCTCTCCTCTCTTCCCCATCTTTTGGAACCCGGATTTGCCGGTTCATGCAAATCCCCCAATTGTGAGTGATCGCTCTTCCCTTGTCCTTGCTATCCGTGCTCTCATTGTCCTGCTAGAGCAGGCCTATTAATATCAAATCGTGTGCCTCATCCTTCAGCATTGGGCAGCTCACCTACTTGGCACCCTCCGTGTACATTGGCTAGCATAACAGAGCAATGCACTCAAAGGAGGAATTCATTCAGAGGTGCTTTACTGGCACAACTGCAGGCTCTAGTTCCTTCTAAAACTCTTCAATGGCCCAAACGCCTTTTCATGAATCCCGTCGATCAATAGAGCAGCTCAAAGCATAAAGGCAAGTTCTGTGGGAAGTTTGTTCAATGTTCTCCTCTTTGTGTAGAAACATACAGCCTCCCGACTCGTTATCTCTCTATTCCTCTCTTTTCCCAATGAACACAAAAAGCTCTGAGGGGACAATTGCTGACTCTTCAGCTCCAATGGAAATCTATTGCCCAAGTTCTTTGAGCTCTTTACCCGGATTTTCAGAACGGTACTGCTTATGATTAGCCTATCACCAACCACTTCTTCCGCTCCTCTCCGAAAAAAAAAAAAAAAGCAGACCCGAGTAATCGCCACCAAGTCTCCCACGTCCTTTTTCTGCCTCCAAGATCGAGTAATATAGACACCGCTGAGGTCCCAGAAATAGGTTGGACCCATGACGATAATTCAGCGATGAAGGGCCTCGGGACCCATTGACCTGAGCTGATCGATTAAAAAGGAGAAGGGGAGAGAGGAGGGGAAGGAATGAAATGAGAGTATTAAAAAAAAAAAAAAATAAAAAATAAAAACCATTGATCCTCAGTTGAAACCAATTTTTAAGCATTGTATGTCCGTTGTCCGTGGCGACAACCCGGATGAGTACAATACATATAGAAATACACCATAAGCTGACCGTAAACAGTTGACAACCCAAACAGTCTTTGACTGGCGCTGAATAAATAAAAAATCTGGTTTTCAAAAAGTTATGGAATTGACAACTGGTCACAGTCCTGTGACCATTGAGTTGTGCTCATTTCTATCTGATCTTTGCCTTTAGCCTTTCCACTTCTATGCCTGTATGAATGGATTTTGGAAAAAAAGATTCGGGACTACAATCCGAAGAGTGCGTAAAGGTTTCTTTGGTGACGATACCCGCTCCTACCTCCTTCCCTCGTGGTCCTGATGTAAAACCAATTTCAAGAAAGAGTTCAAGAGACCCAATTACATGGCTGCAAAGACGTGGCTGTACTACCTTTACTAGGAACCGCCCGTATTCTCCATTCCTCCCCCCTCACTTTCTTCTCCCTCCCTTCCCTTTGATTATCAAGCCAAGACCTTTTGCTTCGCCAATCGACTCTCTGGATCACACAACGCCCTTTTGGAACCCAGCCCAGCATCTTTTTTTTTTTTTTTTTTTTTCAAAGATCTTGAAGACTGAAGAGGAAAAGGACAATTACCATATTAGTACTTCAGCGACTACTTACCATTGAACTTAAAGGCCAGTTCAGGCTACCATTTAGGGATCTTGTTGGACTGCCAATTGGGGCTGGTGCACTACTTTTAAAATGCTGGCACGGGTCATTGTAATAAGGAAAGAAAGAGTCAAGGTTGGAAGAGGAAGAGGAGTTGAAAGCCTAGATCCATCTGTTGTAATACGCTCAATACAGCGCTAGAATTCTTAACAACAGCCCTGGGTCATTCTCGCTTTACTAGAGGTCCAGAGCAGAAGTACATACATCCAGTCTCCCTAGGTCTCACTACTACAATTGGTTATGTAGACCTAGACCCCAGTTCTTGGGAGCGCAGCCAGATCGACCACTAGTTGTGATCGATCAGGGCCTGTTCTCTCTCTCTCTCTGTCATCTTTCCTTTTTTCTTTTATTCTTTTTGTTATATTCCATGGAGCATTTCCGATCATGATGATTTATAGCACTGTAAAAGTGCCCCAGTGTCCCAATCCCGCGGGATTGCACAATGGGCGGGGCTTTTCAATACTCTCATTTACTTTTTATTATTATTATTACTATTATTATTATTCGGCACGCCGAGGCACGCCCAGAGTAGAGTCTGCCATGTTTGGGTATCACAAATCCAAACCCATGTTGCCCTCTAACACTTTCCTAAAAACAGAGAGGCCCGTGCTTAGCAAATTGGATAAAAAAGAAAAAAAAGACCATCCTTAAGACAGAGGTCCTGGGCTAGAACACTGAAAATTGGGCCAGCTATTCGAACCTGTTGCATGGTCGTATATGATGCGGACGAAATTAAACGAGCCAACGCTGGCCATCATACAGAATAAAAGTCGACTTCCTCTTCCCTCTCTCTAGATAAGAGTGCGTGTTTTTTAATATGGTTTGAGGTACTACCGCGGCCAGTCCATATGAAGGGTATCTCTGGGATTGTCTTATAGCATGGTCCACTACCCTGAAAAAAAATGCCCTGTTCCGGTCTTGGTACATAAGGAATGGTACCCTCCCTTCCCCAAAGCAGATTTCTCTTGGAAGAGCCTCCCTATCATTGACTCTAAAAAGAGTCTAGTGCCTCTTTCCTGCCCTCATTTCACACTGCCTCGGCTTTACACCGACCATGTTGACTTGCAGCAAACAAGAGGATACCCTGCACAGTCTCGGAGCCCATTTCCCCTTCAGTCTGGCCTGGCTGTGTTGTGTTGCAGGTCTAGGCCGGAGTAGATGGGTAATATCTTATCCATCACCACAAGAAAATAGAGTTGAGCTCTGTCTTTTCTCTTCTCTTCTCTTCTCTTCTTTTCTTTTCTTTTTTTTTTTCTCCTTTCTGCAAAGGGATTGACCTTGTCCTTGAAGTCTTGCACAATGTCGCGGATCATGAGCGAGTGTGAACATGTGATGGAATGACTGAGGATGTTTGAATGCCCAGATGTTGTTGGGCTCAGCCTTTCCCGAGATTAAATAAAGGGGAGGACGAAACCTTGTCCTTTTTGGTGGCAAAGCTGGGCGTGTAACAGGTGGACTGGTGAAAAAAAAAAAAAAAAAAAAGAGACGAGACAAGAGAGCTTCTCCTTACCCTATCCTCAATCGGCCCATTCACTTCAGGATAACATCAGAATGACCATGGCCACAATTCGTCTAAACAGAAAGGACAATAACATCCTCAGTGAGCAAGAATGGCATCTTCTCTTGGGCTCTGCGTCCACAGCTGTTAATGGAGCCCCTGTCTTGGGTGGGACACGCCCATTGTCTCATCATCAGATCGCCACTAGCCAGTTTGTTACCTCAACATTAGCATCCCAAGATGCAGGACCCCATCATCGTGGCCATGAGCATGATGCCAATGATGGCCAGGACGACTCTCCAACTCAGATCCCACGTCGGTTCGCACGGGACACGTTCCTGATAAAAACATATTTCTCAGAGACAGAAAAATATTACCTGGTCCTACTCACCAATCTCAAGCAATGCTGGTTCGAGAAATTAGACCTGTGGGATATCCGTGAGCGTTCCAAGGTAGCCATATTCTCAATTCATTTCGTTTCTATTTCCTCCTCTTACTACTTCTCCTCCTCCCCCCCTTTTTTTTATTTTTTAGTCTAAATGTAACTGGATTCATTAACCTATTCCTCATTCCATTTCTTCCTTTACTTTGGGATGCTTACTCTGATAGAGGATCAAAAGTTTTGCCTACGATGAAGATTCCCAGGTTGAGGCCCTTCTCCTTTCACTCTCGGCCATCTTTTCAGAAGAACAGGAAAAAGACGCGGATGCCTTTTCAATAACACGACGAAGACTGGAGAAAAGGTCAGGAAACGCGGTATGTAAACAGCACCACGTTTAGTATTGTTGTTATTTTATTGAAGATGACTTCTTTTTTGTACGAGATGGAGATCATAATGATGATGGAACTGACATCAAAGAATCGCGAATGGTCAATATCACTCTCTACCATTGAATAGCTCTCTCTTATTGTCGGATTCAAGTTTGGTCTGGCTACTGTACAATGGGAGTTCAAACTGTCGCCTATGATACCACCTTCCAATACCATTAGATCAGGCGAGTCCAGTAACACTCAATCCAATCAACGGCACAACTCGGATCATGCGATCACTGCAGGCAGTAGTCTCTTTATCAATCAACCCAATCTAGGACAGTCTCTTGCCCACGCGAGATCCAATGGCTCAGAAGGAGAGTCCCGATCAGGCACGACTACGAAACGAGGTCGACTTTTTCTTGAAGACAGTGACGACGACGACGATCCATTAAAAGATGTGTACAACACTCGCAAAGAAAATATTTCTGAAGACACCGCAGATGAAGATGATGAAGAAGGCGACGACAATGATGATAGTGGTGAGGATAGCAATGGTGAGGACGGTATGGCTAGAGTGGACTTTGATATTGGCAATACCTTCAACCAAGAGGGTTTGACGTTGAATCAAGGCTCCAGAAATAGATCACGACGTCGGCGAAGACGCGCTGTTGATGGTCCAACAGCTCTCTTTGATCATCTAGTGTCTCCACTTGTTTCGATCACCAACGCGTACAGGAAGCAAGTAAAGGCGCTTGAAGCAATCATCAAAGCCAAGGAGAATGAGGTGTTTGAAGCACTTGAGATTATGGAGCAGAGTGGGATCAACCATCGGAACCGGAGGCGTATCACTCAGCCTTATCAAAAGAACGACATGGAAAGCAAGCTACAGTCAGTAAGTGTTCGTTTTGAACATTGCTAATAATAGGCTTTTTTTTGGGGGGGAGAGAAGAGGTAATATCATGTTTAAAGACATAGCTTCGTCTGATTTATTTACTTTTGTCTCTCTTCTTCCAATTGCTAGGATCTGCAAGCTATAGTCACGCCCCAAATCCAGGGGCCAAAGGAACTCTTTGCGGAGAAAAAGATGCCCCTTCTCTGTTCTATTGTTTCCAAGAATATATCTGAACAGAGTAAGCGCCCTTTTTTAATATCTCCTCAATATCTCCTCAAAGTATCACACCTCGTTGCGGACGAATATCCTCTCCCTCCTCCTCTCTCTCTGTCTTTTTTTTTTTTTTTTTTTTTTTTTCCCAATTATTTATTCTAAAACCAAACTCATAATCATGATTTATAGGAGGAGGTCAGGACAGTCAGGCACAGTATTCTGCTTCGCAAGCATTATCTTCTCTAGATCCAAGTGGTCGTTCTCTGTCTGCTTCTCAGTCACAATCCCTTGGCAGGAAGCAAGGTCAAGCAGAGGGTGCAGGCGTCACTACCAACCGAAATTCGGGGAAACCCGACAGTGCTGGCGATCCAAATTCAAAGGTATGAAAATCTTTTTTTAAAAAAAAAAAAGCAATCTCACCACTCTCGGTGTCGTGTTCGTATGCATGTGTAGGTGTTTTCAATGGTTATGAATTAAGGATGTTGATCGTCTTGCCCTCCCCTTCTTTCCAAAAAAAAAAAAAAAAAAAAAAAAAAAAAGGTTGTCAAAGAGTCCGAAGAGTTAGAGCGGAGACGGGTCTTGCAGGTGCAAATAGAAAAGGAAAAGGCAGAAAAAGAAAAACGAGGCAAAAAGAAAAAGCTATTCTAGATACATTCGTCCTCCTTCAATTTCTTTTCTTTTTCCTCTACTTCATGTTTGAATAAAAAGAAGCAATGATGATTTTTTAAAAAAAAAAAAAAGCGAGGGAGGATGTGAATCCAGCTTGAGCAGATACTGCTCTTCTTCTTTTCAGCATTTTATGCCAGCAAGATCTGCCAATTTGAGTAATTAGTAGTACGAGTCGATTTTAGGAAGAATTATGAATGGAAAAAAAAAAAAAAAGACCCTAGGTTTTTATGTGTGTTGTTCGATTTGGGCCCTTAGTTTCAAGGCAGAGGCCTCTAGCTCGACCAAGGTTCTCTTCTCGTTCAGGAGGTTGTATTCGGCCTGGCTCGCCCTTTGTTCTGCTTCTTCCGAGAGTTGGTTGGTATGGAGGTAATGATCATGAGCAGCATTGACCTCGTGGCTCCGTTCCCTAATTTATAGCAGATCGCGCAGAGAGATAGAGGGGGGTCAGCGATCAAGAAAAAAAGGATTCCAGCTAGGGAGATGAGTACCTTTCAATGACAGATTCCGGTTTTATGTTTGGTTCCAAAAAAAAAAAAGTCCTTACCGCTCCAACTTGGTAGCAGCTCGAATTTCTTCATCAAACTCCACCTGGATAGCCTCGAGCCTTCGATTCATGACTTTTTCAAAAAGTAACGTCTAAGGATTCAGAAGTAACAACAGCGGCCATGAGTATCTCATTGACCATTTTTTTTTTTTTTTTTTTTTTTCCTCCGCGCAGACAATAATAGTTCTTCAAAAAATCTTTATCCATGCGAATAAATTACTTACCAGCTCATCGACCTTTTTCTCGTCTATCATTTCGGAAGGTAGGGGTTTCGAGTGGAGCATGTCCATTAATTCGTCCACCCTTTCCTGACTCCTGGCAAGTGCCTTTCGCAAGGTTTGGACAGCATGAGTCCCATAAGCATCATTATACTCTTTGATCCTGAGATGTGTCTCTTCTCTCTCTTGTTCATACTGCAATATATCCTGCTCGATCTGCTCCTTTGACATTTGAAGCTCTTCAAGGGCCGGCCCTTCGTCCTCTAGTCGTTCTTGCAAGATCTTTTCGCCATGTTCCTGAAGATCTGTCAGTTTCACCTTCAGATTGTTGATCTCTCGGTCTTTTTCATTGGCTTGTTCTTCCAATTGTCGGAGCGAGGCCCAGTAATCGTGGATAGTGGCACTGTTCTGAAGACTCTGATTCTGAAGATCATCTGCCTCAGGGCTCAATTTGGCGAGTTCTTGTTGACCAATGTCCATCAACTGATCGTGTTCATCCTTGGCGACCTTGACATCTGCTTTAAGAGCTGAAAGGTTCTTTTGAAGTTGAGTTTCAGAGTCGCGATGTTGTTTGATGGAAATTTCTAGACTTTTGATGCGTTCCAATGTTTTGGGTTCAATAGGTTGAATGTCGCTCAGTAGGATCTTGGTGCTCGAGATTGTGCTGCTAATAAGCGTCAAGGACTCTGAATAGATCGGGGTGGTGCTGGCCTGTCTGCTCTCGGTATCTAACTGGCTATTCGGAAATGCTGGACTTTGGTGAAGAGTGCCTGAACTGTTGTGTCTTTGTGGGGTAGTCTTGTTCTAAGTTTTTTTTTTTTTTTTTTTTTTTTTGCAAGGGAAAGTGGGAGGTAAGTAATCCATGATAAAGTTCTCTTTCATTATTACTACTAGTTGATTCTACCGATGTGCTTACAGTCATGATAGGAGGCGATCTAACAGGTGTCGGACCAGCCGACGGCGAGCTCCGTGAACTAAACACAGCAGGTTGTCGTAACCGAGAGTTGGTGGGAGTCCTTGGAGCAGAACCACGAGACGAGTCTCTGGAGGAGTGTGATTCAGGACTTTGGTGGGGACTATCGCCCGGTGTCATCTTTTTGTCGCGGTCCATCCGTGCGAGTCCAGAAGGAGAGGTACGGGACCTTCCTCGGGAAGTGGCTGCTTTGTTTTAGTCTTTGAACGAAATAGACGCCTGGCTCCCGAACAAAGAATGCGGCAGCTTTTGGAAGAGGTAAGGACACAGGGCGCGCAGGACAAGATAAAAGGGGATAGAGCTGAAGGGAGTCCTGCAAGGCTACCGAGTCGAGTTCATGAGATGCGAGGAAAGGTGGTGAGCGAATGAGAAAGAAAGAAGGAAAAAAAAAAAAATAAGGTCGTCGATTGTTTTTGGTGTGTTGCCACTGAAGACGCCTGGACTAGTCAGGGTGACTGTCAACCCAACAGTAACTTGGCTCGAATAGACTCTTTTGCAGGGCCATGGGGAGGGGGGAGGAGTGAGCTATTCTCTCACTCTCTCTTTCACACACTCTCATTCACTCTCTCGCTTTCGCCCCACCCAATCTTTAAACTTCTCGCAAACAAGCTCATTTCGTGGGATTGTCTTCATCCCTTCCCTCCTTCTCTCTTCTCTGTTTAGAGATAAAAATCTATTCCTATCCAACTATAGACAAACACAGCCAACGCAGGAAATGGGAAACGCTCCATCGAACACGGGGAATGGCCAGCCAGAGAACGAGGCCGGAGTCGAATCCGTGACATTTACCAATCCCTATCAACGCCATCACCCACCAGGCCCACACCCGACCCATAGCAGTCTGTCCGACCCGCAGCAGCGCTATGGTGCCCGTCATTTGAACACAGGCTACCAACAACGGAATCCGGTCTCGCCCCATGATTCCATTCACCCGTCCACCATACCTATCGCCTCCCAGCCAGTTGATGCCATGCCGCGACCAAGGTTTCCAACTGTCCGAGAACAATATCGTAACGATTCGCCTGCAGGCTCGTCTCCCCTTGGTAGTGAATCCTCTTATGAACCGTCCAGTCTACTGACGAGCGAGAGTTACCAACGACGACACCAGTTCCAGCACCATAGAGCACCTGCCCCCGGCTCTTCTGTGGCCGCTGGAGGCCGACGACGATCCTCATCATTGGTGAGCGGACGATCTTATGGACAATACGCAGATACCTTTAATGAGCAAGCGTTGTTGGCTACGGCTGCGCATCAGGACAAGTTGGAGCATCAACGCCATCCCCAAAGCTCGCTTGATAGTCGAGCCAGTTATCGTAACTCGGCGCGAGTGTCGAGGGCGTTTGAGCCTTTGGACCCTTTAAAGAGTCTGGATGACCCAAATGATGGTAAAGTTTGGCGCATGATATTTTTTTATTTTTTACCCAACAGAAAAAAAAAAAAAAAAAAAAAAAAAAAAGGCAAAGGCAAAAAGGTTGACTGTGAAGGAATGGTTTTTTTCTTATTGTCCTTAGAACTCAAAGACGGCAATGTACCAACAATCATCACATGGAGTCAAGGCGGCACAAACGTTTATGTCACGGGGACCTTTAACAACTGGAAGCAAAAAGTGAGACTAAACAAAAGGTGGGTGCGTTTGCCCACAATGGAAGGGACAAACGAAACAATGAAGTATCCGAGATGCAAGGGAGGAACCGCTCTTCCCACTCCCTTCCTCTCGACTTGCTGCGGTGCGCCGGCTATGCCTTTATTATTCTCTGAGAACAAACAAACAAACAAACAAACAAACACAAAATCCAACTTTTTTTTTTTTTTTTTTTGTTTTTTTTACACCTTCAAAATAGCAACCTCGACTTTTCAACTATATTGAATCTTCCTCCAGGGACACATCGGATCAAATTCATTGTGGACGACGAATGGAAATGCTCTACCGAACTCCCTGCAGCCACCGATGCTGAAGGGAACTTGGTCAACTTTTTGGAAGTGGCAGATGAGGAGCAGGATGAGCTCGAAGGATCCCATGGTAAGATCATAATTCTTTAAATCTATCACTAGACAATGATGTCATGTGTGGGCGCAGCTCAAAAAAAAAACCAAAGAGGGCGACCATAGGCTAAAACATCCTGACTTGTTTGCAATCTGAAACATTGTGGCCAAGTAGAGACGCCTATAAATGGGTCCCCTCCAGGGTCCTACACGGACCAGATCCCATCCTATGCACAATCCAACACCTCTTCACCTGCCAGTTCCTCGGAGGGCGATTCCATCCTACCTCTGACTGCTATTCAATCCCAAGGTTCACAGCAACAACAGGAACAAACTCGGGATTCGACATCAAGTAATAGAAGTAGTGGTGGTGGTAGTAGTCAGGAGTCATCTCCTTCCTCGTCCAAGATTTTTGATTCGGGATCCCCAGTGTCGATCGAACCCCCACCTGCGTTACCACCCCATTTGGAAAAGGTGATTTTGAACAATCTACCATCCAAGGAAGACAACTCTGTACTCCCGGTCCCGAATCATGTGGTTCTAAATCATTTGTATGCATGCTCGGTCAAGGAAGGCGTTTTGAGCATCAGCGCAACGGCACGGTATCGGAAAAAGTACATTACGACAGTTTTTATCAAGCCTGTAGTCACAGACAACAGTTAGTTGAAAGTAACGAGAAAGAGAAGGAGGGAGGGAGAGAACTGCATGAATAATCCCATCCTGTATAATAGCAGATCTTGGTGGGGTAGTCATGCCAAGCGGCAAAGTGGTTGAATGCTGTTGTTGACTTTGAAAGAGAAAGAGAGAAAGGGAGGTAAATGTCTGTTTGAGGGGGTGGTGATGAGGAATGTGAGGAGTGTATGTAACTTCATTCAAAGTAGAGAAAGAGAAAGAAATGGGCATAGAGAGAGAGAGAGAGAGAGAGAGAGAGAGAGAGAGAGAGAGAGGTATTCATGTCGAACTCAACAAGGAACCAAACTCTGGTCCCACCTCGTTCAAGAGTTGAAGGACTCGAGCTTGGTACTGATGCACGACCTTTTCGGGGTCAATCGTGGCCAATTCTGGCTTTGATCCTGCAACGTCCGTGCTATTCTTTGTGGATTTGCAGCATGAATCGGTAGCTGAGGTGTCTGAAGAATCTTTTTCAATACCCTGACCGCCACAAGAATTTCCTCCGCAGCAACCTGAGTCTTCTTTGGCCTTGACAGATGGTTCAGGGTCCGAGGATGATGGACGATCATCAAAGTAGGCCTTGTCAAAGATATGAGAAATGTCCAGTTCTGTCAACTCTTTGACTAGTTCCTTGGCGCGTTCGATCCAATGCTGGCGATCTGATTCGGATCGAGTGGTTGAAGTATTGGAAAGATAAATAGATGGTGTTGATTCGACTAGTCCTAAGAGAGGGCTAAAGAGAGAAAGAAAAAAAAAATGATGGGAGAGGTAGAAGACGAGTTACATTCCAAGTCCTCTCTCTCTCGCTCTATTTCTAAAAAAAAAAAAAAAAAAAAAAAATTCTGTCATACCTGATCAGACCTCTGAGTTGACCGAGTTGATGACCATATTGGACACCCTCTGACCAGCCCTGGTTGAACCCCTTTTGTAGAGTGCCTTCTTTTCCTTCTTCGATCCCCTCACGATATCCACTCTAAAAAAAAAAAAAAAATGGAATTTAGCGAGTGGGAAAGTGAGCGAGTTGATGATTGTATTATCTAGTTCAAGTAGACAAGTTGAGTTCCAATGGCAGTATCCTTATTTCTCTCAACACTCTCCTCCTCCATCGCCACCCTTTCTCTCTCCCTTACATTTCCAAAGTTCTCATGCAGTCGAGTCCATTCCTTCTCCGCAATGGCCCGATCATACGAGACATTGTCGGCATTGCCCCAGACATCGTCCTCGTCTCCCCAGACATTGTCGTCTGAATGACGATCCTCTGAAGCTTCTGTCCATGCCATGATGAGTGAAGGTTAGATTTCGAGAAAGAATGAAAGAGTGAAAGAGAGAAGAAAGGGGAAAGCGTAATTGAAGAAAGAAAGAAGAAAAGAGAAAGAGATTTGTCAGCTACGCCCAACTCCCTTTTACAAAAAATGTGGGACGTTTTTTTTTTTTTGAACTACGACTGTTCTTCAACCCCCCCCCCCAAAAGCAATAAGAAAGTTGGATCCTGAGGAGGAGGCAGCAGGCAATCAGGACAAAGAAAAAAGAGAGAGGCTATTACTTCTGTCTCGCCTGAGATGCAGGGACATTGATTGTTTTAATATGGTAATACAGATAGCTAGAAAGCAGATTCTACTTGGAGGCAAGTTCAGCTCCAATGCGGTAAGTGAGGATCTAAAAAAGTGTAAAATATAAAAAAAAATATGTGAGAAAGACCACTTTAAGACCTCATATTCATCCCCCCCCCCCTTCTGAGATGCATCATGGGATAGATACATCCAGACGCGTTGTCTCTTTTCCTTTTTCCTTTCTTTGCTTCTCTTTCTTTACCTTGTTCCAGTCAACTTTGGTGCGGGTGTAAGGGAGAGCACGACGGAGTCCATTGAATGTATTCTCGGCAAGTTCGTTGTAGCTATCGTTCAATGCCGTCTGGTATTTTGTTTCTGCAGCTACAATGAGGTCAAAGAGTGCCTTTGAGATATCCTTATGCTAACACAGAATGAACAGTAAATGTTAAAAAGGGATGGCCAAAGTTAGAGAAAAAAAAAAATATATAACGAGGTTTGACTCAAGTGTCTTTTTTTGTTTCTTTGTTTCTTTGTTCGGATAGACTTACAGGATCCGAGGCAGACTTGGAGAGCTTGTCCTCAATTTCTTTGGAAGTCTCCAATTGAACGTTGCCATCCTCATAATAATGGACCTTGCACTTGAGTACTCCCTTGACTTGGCTAGTGTTTGTGTCCAACGTCCAGACTGATCTCCACCGTCCGTTCCTAGATCATCCACAGTAACAGCAACATAATTATTGATCAGCAATAATGTTCCAGGAGATTCATGCCCTGATATTATTATTATTTTTTTTTTTTTTAAAAAAAAAAAAAAAAAGATCACGATTGAATCTCGACTTACCAAAAGTTGGAGGGACTGTAACGGTTGTGGACAATGGCTACGGTCACGATGCCCTTGGCACCATAGACGGCTGTCACGCCCTCTGTGTATCGGTCCTTTACGTACGCCTCAGCGCCCTTTTCGACTTCCTTGCTATACATTTTAAAAGAGAGAGGAGTAGGGTTGGAGATGAGTATTCATATGGCAGTGATCAACGTTTTCTTCCTTTGTAGGGCCCCAACCCATTGTCCAATTGCCTATTTCTCCCTTCTTTGTTCCATTGAAAAGGTGCGTTTAGAAGCAGAACAATAAGAAGAGGAACAGATCATTTTACCGGAGGTCCTCAATCTCGGCATCAGGTGTATGGGGCTGTGGATCCGAGGCAACCTGACGAAAGTGATCGACTTGAAAGACTTGGCTGGATTTAGGGTCGATAAAATGATCCGTGTCAATCTGGCCATGCTTCGACACAATGACCTATCCAAGAAAGCACAATGAGCGAGCGCGTTTTTTTTTTTTAAAAAAAAAATAGCAATAATAATAATAATGAGGATGAGAGGCAAGGACACGCAAGTGTTAGAAAGGGACTTTGAGTAAAAGAAGAAGGGGGGGGGGAGGACAGCTCTTTTGGCTGGGAGAGTAAGAAATGAAAAAAAAAAAAAAAAAAGCCCTTCTCGTACCTTGCCCTCAATGCCTGGCACTTCGACGGTCGCCAGTTCCTCAGTGTTGTATTCCTCAAGCGCGGTCAGAATGCCTCCTTCCAACAACTCGTCATCGCCGACCAATGCGCGGACGTCTGGTGGAATAAGAAAGAAAGAAACATAATCATCAGCCGAGCGTATTTCCATTTAGAACAAGCTCCTGGAGAGAGATGAGTCCAGCGACTAGCTTCTTTGTCCAGTATCGATTGTGTCTTGTTCTTATTACCATTAAAGACATCGTTAATCTCGCCTAGATGAGATGAAGAAAAGGACAGAGGTCCGAGGAATGAAAAAGAGAAGGTCAGTACAAAAAAAAAAAGGAAAGAAAGAAAGACCAGGAACCGTCAAGAGAAAAGAAAAAGAATGATGCGCGTGTCTCTTCTGGTCCCAAGGATGATGGTTTGTACCAGGAGGTGCTGCACGGAGGAATCCCGAGGCAATCTTGATTTTCTCTTCACTAGTAGCCATGATGTTGGAGAGGAACGGAGTGTAACAGATGGAGAAGATGGTTTTAAATGGAGAAAGTGGAAAATGGAAACTAAAGAGCCTTTTTTCTCCAAAAAAAAAAAAGGTGACTTTCCACGTCACGATCTATTTTTTTTTTTTTTAGCAAAATAAATCTGAACAACGAGGATACGGTTCCACCATATGACACGCGGACCCTTTTCTTTTTTTTTTTCTTTTCTGGTTTTTTCGAAACTTCACTGTCGAAATTCAGCTCAGTGACAAATCTCCAACCCCAATATAAAAGGCACAACAGCACTGTCGAATAAACTTGTCGATGGAAACAAAGACAAATATGAAGCTGTTTTACAGCAAGTTTGGCTCTAGGCTGGTAGATTGCAGTGCTTCAGTAACGTGGTTGCGGGACCAATTGCCCGGTACGGAAGGGATGCTCTCTAGACCAGAGACCAAAAAACCCTCAGTAGCAATTGAAGCCTTAATGTCAGCCTTTATTCTTTGGTAGTGGGAAGGGTCATTGAGAACAAAAAAACCAAGACTGATTTCGTGGAGGGGAGGGGGGTAAAAAAAAAAAAAAAAAAAAAAAAAAAAACAGGAACGGATGTTGTCTCTCTCTCTCTCTTTTTTTTTTTTTTTTTAGTTCATTTTGCTGTTGCTAAATCTTTTTCTGTTTTTTAGTTGGCAGCAGCACGGCGACGGTCACGCTCCTCAGCGATGGTGAGCTTGACACCCTTGTTCTTGGGAAGCGAAACCCAAGGCTTGTTGCCCTCACCAATGACGAAAACGTTGGTGAGACGGGTGGCGAACTGACGGTCGAGAACGTCCTTGATGTGGACGATATCGAAACCTCCGACGTGACGCTCACGGTGAGTGATAACACCGACGCGTCCAGTGTTACGACCACCAGTGACCATGGCAACGTTGCCGACCTCGAACTTGACAAACTCGTTGAACTTGCCGGTCTCAAGGTCGAGCTTGACGGTGTCGTTGACCTTGATCAAGGGATCGGGGTAACGGAGGGTACGACCGTCGTGAGTGACAATGAAAGGAATGCCCTTGGCACCGAGCTGGACCTTCTTGACCTTGCACAACTTGTACTTGGACTCCTCGGCAGTGATACGGTGGACGGTGAAGCGTCCCTTGGTATCGTAGACGAGACGGAAGTTCTCACCAGTCTTCTCAATGGTGATGACATCCATGAAGCCAGAGGGGAAGGTGGTGTCAGTGCGGACCTTGCTGTCGACCTTGATGAGGCGCTGCATAAGGATCGACTGAACCTCCTTTCCGTTAAGGGCATACTTGAGGCGGTTGCGCATCAAGATGATGAGAGGCAAGCACTCACGGAGCTTGTGGGGACCGGTGGAGGGACGGGGAGCCTACAAGTGGTGTCCATTTTTTTTTTTTCATGTACAGATAAAAATGCGAAGGTGAGTGTTGTGGACTCAAAATTGGTCTTTGACAAAGGTTGAAGGCCGAGCTCTGAAGATAGTGTCGAATTGCTGCAACTTCCATTGGCGAGGAGCTTTTTTTTATCCATAGAAAAGAAAATTATGTTTGTACCGAGGCCAAAGAGAGACACAGTCAAGGCTGTTGTATCATTCTTCTCTCTGGCTCGATAACGGTATTTCAATGTCGAGTTCTCGAAAGACCGAGTATATTCTCTCTTAACAAAGAATAGTCAAGTGTTGTGTGTCGCACGACTGATGTTCAATAATAGACTGTTCTCTGACCATAGTCCTGTCAGTTGGGCGAGTTCATATAGTTGGGCGATCTCTTGATCTCGAACAAAAGATGGTAAAAAGTACTGCTTCTTTTTTTTTTTTTTTTTCAAGAAAAGATCCTGATGAACATGGTCTCTCCAATCGGATGTCGGTAACTGTCCCTTTTTTTCCTGTCTGCTTCATCCGATAGAGAAGGGAATAAAAAGAAAAGAGAGATGACATACATAGGTGCCGGTAAGCTTGTCCAGCATCCAGTGCTTGGGAGCATTAAGGCGCTTCAAGTGCTTTTTGGGTCCACGAGCCTACGAAGAAAAAAAAAAAAAGAAAAAAAAGAGGATCATGTTAATCCTCCTTTGTTCAGCCTAGATGGATTCTGATGGATCACCGTCCAACGTCTCTACCATCCTGATTAGACACACAACTAGCGCCGATGTTTGGTAAATCAACTTGGGATCGACTCCTGATAAGAAAAAAATAATAGATGTCATAGTGCCTCCATCCTTCGGTACATCCATGGCCACCACCAACTTGTTGGATTCCATTACTGTTGCATCAGCTGGATCTCAAGGTCCAGCCAAGCAGAAAAAAACACAAAAAATACAAAAAAAGGCGTGTTGTCGATGATGGTGTATGATCTTTGGGTCATCGTCTGCGGCAATTCGCAATGGAATCCGATGGATCGATGGATGTCTGTCTCGGTGGTGACGCTGGCATAGATGGATTGATGGATGTGTGTGTATGTCCACTTCTCCCCCTTTGGTTCCCCTAGTGCGATTGCTTTCACCCTCCGCCCACAATAAGGCATCTCTGTACCATGACTGTAAATGAAAGGAGGTTCTTACTACCCTCTGTAGGGCATACTTTTATGCTAAATGGTGGCTTTGCTTCCCCTCTCTTCTACCTTGGCTTCCATCCAACGGATAGAGACACCTACTGTCGGACGCGTCCATTTAGCCGAGCTACACTCGTGATTCCTACAACTCCTGTCTATTGCTATTGCAAAGAAAGAGTTCCGATACTCAGCTTTGCTGCCTTGGAGCTTTGCCTCATAGCTTGCGGTCTACTTGCGACTCGACCGAGTATATGGGAAAGCGATATTTGGAGCCATGTTTTCTTTGCTGTTTAGCGCTTTGCACCGGGAAGTAGAGCTACTCCAGAACTATGCCCTTCGCATCTGCCTCTGCGATCATCTCTTGAATCTTTTTGATGCCGGCCGGTGGCGTGCTCCGTGGCGAAAGCCGGATCATGAATTGGGGTTCATATCTCGGACCAGCATTCATTCCTGGCACACTGCTCACCTCCGAGCACATTCTCTTTTGAGGTCCCATTTCTGAGGAGGAAGGGGAAGGAATGACGGCATGGCTGTCGTCATTGGTAGCCACTGGTACCTGGTTTTGGGAGGCTGGACAAGCTGACCATCCGGATTCATGAAGTCCTTGGATATCACCAAAGTTCTGCTGTAAACGGCTGACCGCTGGTAACTGGGCCATGATGCTATGTTGACCAGTTGGCTTTCGAGAGTCATAAAAGGCTATAAGCGCTTTCCACCCTGTGTCCTGAGAGTCAGTAGAATCGCGAGATCGAGGCGAAGAGTCAGAAGAGTGTTGAAGTGCACCGGAGGCCAGCACTTGTCCAGAAATGACATCTGAAGATGATCTTGTTCTCGAGGGACTAGGTTCCAACGAAAAGGTTTGCTCAAGATATCTTGCTGCCACCTTTATTTCGTCCGAACTTGTTTTTCTCTGGTTTTGTGAGTGGTTGGGGAGAGCATCTGTGTGAGGTGTGTTGGTAGTCTGGCCACCCTGGCTGGCAGCGCTGTTGGAGTTTACTTTCAAGAAGAAAGTATCCAAAGTAGTCGAAAACCGTGTAAAGTCAGCAGTGGTGGCAAGGCGTCTGGGGTCCATCTTCGAGACACGAGAGAGTCCTGAGTGTGACAAAGTAGCAAGTGAGAAACAACGTTATGGAAAATAGGAGTGACTGTATTAGCTTTGTTGAACAGCTGTGATCAAGAGGTTTAACCTAGCCAACCCAACACTATCACTAAATCACTTCCGAGCCAACAGCTCTTGAGCTTAGTCGTCAAGGTCTGTCAAAAGGAGGAATGCAAATGGCTACATTCGGTCCCACGTTCAAGAAACACTATGAGGTCGTACCTTTGTGAAGCTTCTTTTGCCGAGTTAGCATCTCTGTGTTACTCCCAAGACCAGATTTGGATAACTCCTGGACCAACAGGAAGTAATCAGAAATCCAGGAGACAAGTCAATGCTAAATTGTTGCACTGACCCCCCCCCCCTCCTCTCCCACCACCACACATCCTTTTCATGGAAAATCAATAGTAAAAAATATCTGTCAAGGAAGCTACCACGGATAATACGCGCAGCACAAAAAAGCGTTTTTATTGGGGCGAGTTTAGATGAATCCAATCTTGTTGGCGACGTCGAGGGCATCAACATCGGCAGTGAGCTTGATGTAGGCCTTCTTGTTGCCATCAGGGCTAAAAAAAAAAAAATCGAGTAAAAGGACAAAAAAATTTGTTAGACACAAAAAAAAAAAAAAAAAAAAAAAGGCTGGCAAAATAGGCCAAAAAAAATGTCTGCTGATAATATTCCATGGGGTCGGATCCATGGGAAGGTTCTCGATTTGCATTGAGGATAATGAAAAAAATCTTTAGGTCCAATGTCTTAAAAGACTGAACTTTGGCCATGGGTTATAGGTTGCTTAGATCGAATATTCCCCCGACCAGCAAGGCCCATTCGTTCTAACTCTGCTAAGGTCTTGTGTCATAACCATGGCAATGACTGAAGTAGATAGTCGAGGTGACGATAGTAGTAGATTTTCGAGACAAAGTAATTAAAGAGGTTGAATCCTGGCAAAGGTTGCTGGTGATGGGTGTAGAGTGAATAGCTGCCTTCCGGCTTTATATTATCGAGTGTCCATGGTCCCGAGAAATCTTCCAGAAGGTTGAATTGGCCCAAATGCAGTGAAGGAGGGCCGTAGAATAAGACGGTATAAAAAGCAGCAGGTAGCGAAAAGAAAGACTTACCGGATGAGGGTGTTGACCTTGAGAGCGGTAACATCGTACATCTTCTTCAAGGCATCAGTGATCTGACGCTTGTTGGCCTTGACGTCGACGATGAAGACAAGGGTGTTGTTCTCCTCAATCTTCTTCATGGCAGACTCGGTGTTGAGGGGAGCCTTCAAGACCTTGTACTGATCCAAGCGGGGGACGTGAGGAACAGACTTGCGAACATACTTGGGCTTGCGAGCAAGCTTGAGGGTCTTGGGGCGGTTGAAGGTGGTCGAAGTGCGGATCTTGCGGGACTTCTGACCATTAACACCCTTCAAGGCAGCCTTCTTGGCGGCGAGAGCCTTGTTCTTATCCGAAGGAGCAGCTAAGTGCGCGAAATAAATAGAGCCACAATTTTTTTTGGGTTGGTTCGTCAGCAAAGGTTTGTCTGAAAGCTGGTCAAAAAGAGGAGGGAGAATAGGATCGCCACTGATTCTCGATGGAGTGTGATCTAGGTCGCTGCGACAAGAGATCTGTCCATTCGGTCTCGATGCTGCTTTGCTGATCAAATCCTGCATTGTAGCCCTGATCGCATCAGGGTTTCTGGTCACAGAAACCGTGTGTGTCCTGGCATAGTGTAGAGTAGTCGATTCCAGAGAACCTCCAGGCCAACAGGCCGAAGAGATAGATTCGATAGATCTGGGTCATGGAGTCGAGATTCAAACATTGTTGAGTTTTTGAGGTCGATGGCATCCATGCGGCTGATGATGCCAAGAATGATCAAGATTCATTCCTGTCCAACACATTCGACTGTCATCTCAGGACTCTATTCCGCCGCTTTAGAATTGCCAGTATCCGCATCTGTTGCAAGAACGAGGTGAAAAAAAAAGTATAGGTCGGGTCGAGGCTGAAAAGTAGAAGAGCTGACCACAAGATGAAGACAATGGTGGTTATGTCCAAGAGACATGGTGTATTTTCTGTCTCGACAGCTGAATTGGACGCCTGCATAATCCTGAACCACTGATGGATGTATGGATGGATGCCTTCTGGTCTATCGCCCTGGTTGCCATCGATGGATCCCCCTTTTGCATACCACGGGTCATGTCGAAAGTGTAATTCGAAAAGAGGCCGAATAAAAAACGAGCGGGGAGTGTTCAAATACTAACCTCTTAAGGGTCTAAATTTCACCTTCTACGGCTCCCGCTCGCGCGCTCATGGTCTGCGAGGCTCTTTTTTTTTTTTTTTTTTATTTTTATTTTCTATCGTGCTGTTTGGTAAAGGGTAATAGGTAAAGCTTGTCTATAGATCCTCCTGGCTAGCATTGAGCTCATTTTCTCTTTCTCTCACTTCTCTCACTTCTCTCACTTCTCTCTGTCTACTCTCTACTCCCTACTTTCCCTCTACTCCCTACTTTCTCTCTATTCTTCTCTTCTCCTCTCGTTACTCTTTCTTCTCCTGCTCACTTCTCTATCTATTTCCTCCATTTCCTGAACACCAATTACATTCGTCCAGGATCAACTGGCGTATCTTGCCACCAGGGTATTGTTCAACAGTTCTATCTCTGTTGAACCCAACCACGCAATCGCCCTAAAATATTTCCGTAGATAGAGCGGCAGGCGTATGTATTAAACGATTCGGTGACGTGTCCTTGCAAGCTTTACGCTTGGGCCCCTCCTCCCTTTCTTCTAGTTCGCTCCATGAATCATTACACAGAACAATCACTCATCATCATCCGAAAATGTCGATCGTCGGTCGCCCCAACCGTGTGCCAGAGCTCCAGCGTCTCTATCAGGTATAGAAAGATTCTTACCCATGCTGAAATATCGTGACTTTACTCTATCATTTAAAAAAAACGGAAATGAAAGAAACTCTATTCGCCAGAGTCCATGTTCTCCGCTTCCTATTAAACTTTGGAACCGAATGGAGATGGCCTATGAGAAAAAAAAAAAAAAAAAAAAAAAGTCGGCCATGCTTCCATGTCTGCGAGAAACGCGACATGTCAAAAGACTAGGAAGACATTACAGACGTAGGCGTCTCTCTTCACCTAACACACACACACACACACACACACACACACACACACACACACAGTAGCATAAAGCGAAAGGAGAAAGGCTTGGAGCTTCGGACATTTCGGAAAAAAAGAAAAAAAAGAAAAAAAAAAGTCAAGATAAACGTGCCTGAACGCGGAAAAGTAGGTCGCTGACTTTATCCACTCATGAATATATTCTCTTTCTTTTCCATCTTCTTTGTAGACCAACACGCATGTTCCCATCTATCTCAGGAGGGGTGGTGATAAGTTTTTGATCGGCACCTTTGTCACATTGACCACAATTGGATTGGTGGGCGCGCTCTATGGATCCACCAAGTTGGCGCGAGTAAGTCTCTCCTCCAGATGATTCTCGCATTTTCTCTATCACACACACACCTTCTTTTATGAGACTCGGATAGTGCCCGAGACCATGAAATCCTGTGATTAACATTGGTCGCCTTTTTTTTTTTTTTTTTTTTTTTTCTATTCTTTGTTGATAGGGCGTCAAGAAGTAGAACTATGAATCACCCAAATAGTGAAGCGACATGAATGTCTACAACATCAAGGACTACTTTACCAGCTTGATGCATTGAGAGTCATCCATCAAGGCACGTTTGAAAATCGATCAAACAGACAAACAAAAACAAAAACAAGAACAAAAAAAAAAAAAAAAAAAAAAAACTCTTCTCCTTCTCTCAACTCACTTTCAAATAGTACGACTCGTCCTCCTTTTTGTCTCGAAATGAACCAATTGTTCTCTCATACTCTTGCCTTTCTATCAATGCTTTCTGAAGGAGAGCTTTTTTTTTTTTTTTTTTTTCTTTTTTTTTTTTTTTAAGGGGGAAAAATCTTTATGAGGAAGGTTTTTTTTTTTGTTGAACGTCGGAAAGTAATAGATAACAGGGAAGAAAGAGATATGAACGCCAGGTTGTGGTTTTCAGGGCAAAGCAAAACAGAGAAAAAGAGAAAAAAGAGGGAGAGAAAAAGAGGTAGAGAAAGAGAGGTAGAGAAAGAGAGAGAGAGAAAGAGAGAGAGAGAAAGAGAAGCGAGGACTGTTTCTGAGCCTCGAGCCAGTGATTGTTGAATCAAAGGGTAAAAAAAGAAATGGGCAAGACAGGAAGTAACAGAGAGAGAGAAAGAGAGATAAAGAAAGAGAATAGAGTGGGAAAAAGGGAAAGAAAGATTGAGATATATAAGTTAAACTTTGGGGAGTAGATCATCCTTGTTATCTTGTCCTTCCTCTCCCTCCCCTCCTCTCCTTTGGTTTCTTCAGGCCACTTTGTGGGTGGGGGGGAAAAAATGGTATGGGCGGACAATCTGATCGAAGTCCAGGACGGAGGCGGGCGGCAGAGGTAGAGGACGAGGAGAAGCAAGAGGGGGAGCTTTTTTTTCTTTTTCTTTGACAATTGAAGCAGCACATAAAAAAGGGCAATGATGAGAGAACAGAATGACTAGTTGTGAACCGACAAGTAATAATGATAATAAAAAAAAAGAAAGAAAAGAAAAGAATAAAAGAATAAAAAGAGAGAGAGAGAGAGAGAGAGAGAGGAAAGAACAAAGTAAAAACAGGTCATGTTGGTCTTTGAGTGACAGATGGTCCTCATTCATATCCTGAAGAGTACATGTTCTTCAAAAGTTGAGAAAGTACGAGCGATATGGATCTCCTTCCTCCGTTGCATCCTCATCCACCGCCTCGGGATACTTTTCAAAGTTGCCGGTGTCGCCTGGGTGGACATAGGGAGGAATTATTGGTGCTACTACCGTCCGGTCCATAAGTCCCTGCCAATCAACACCTCTGAACCATTTGTGGTACTTTACGTCGTCTGATCCTCC